>VZRE01000488.1:29327-335874 GCA_013396775.1 Cephalopterus ornatus
GGGAAGGTCCCTTGAGGTGCCTCTTTGAGACCCCCGGCCCACGTCCACGGCCGTGTTGCAAAGATGGGGTCAGGCTGCCCTGGCAGCCCTCTGAGGTTGACTGGGTCGAGCTGCCAGCACAGTACATAGTCTCCAGTCCCAGCAGAGTGAAAGCCATCGCCCAGAGTTTGTGGTGGCAGAAGCACGCTGTGATCCATGTGCATGCCCCAGAAACCAGGAAACAGGCAGAAAGTATAAAGCACCAGTGAAATACCTCGTCAGCCGGAGCCGAGATCTGCCCCATTAGATCTTGGTGCTCGGGCCTGGCCTCGCTGTGGGCAGTACTGACACCAGGCATAGGACGGAAACTTGAGGAGATGGGCAAGCTGAGAGGGGAGGAAGGAAGGGGGAGAGAGTGGGGCAGGGAAAATGAAGAGCTCAAGTAGCTGCAAACAAGGGTTTTGACAAAGGAAAGTTGGGAATCCAGTGGGATGTGGGAGAGGGATTGATGAGCAAAACAAGGTTTAACAGGCAAAAACAATGAAAGAAAAGGTGACTTCGAGACACGATGGGCAATCCCACTGGGTTTATTACTGAGTCTCTGGTAGTTTTAATCAGGACAGAATGGAAGAGAAAAAATACAGGAAGGACACTGTACTGATGTTAGATAATGCCCAATTGTGTTATGAAAAAAAAGGAATGCCTTTTCTTCTTTAAATAAAAACAAATTAGTGAGTGCCACAAAAATAAGCTGAGATGATGATGTTTAACAGAAATGGTTCCATTTATTAATACTCACGAACATTTCTACCACAAAACACTTGAAATCTGAAGAACTTTTATAAAGATTTGTATGCACATTGTCACACAAAAATCATCTTCTCGTCACTGAAAAAATAAATCCATGGTAAAGATTTCAAGGGGACTCAGTATTACAGGGGAGAAAATCACAAATTTCAGGTGAAGAAATCACTGTGTGTTCAAGGATATATGTATGTATACATATTGAGATGTATAATATGCACTTCAGGTATTTTGATATTGTAAAGAGTCCTTCAAGATAATGTTAAATCATTACTTTCTTCCATGTCAAACAACCTGCTTTCAGTAAAGTCTAATTATCTGGAAAAAAATACGTAATGTAAACAAAACTCTAGAGAAAACAGGTTTGAAGCAATATTCCTATTTCAGGATTATTTGATCAAAAACATCTCTGAAGATTCTTGGCTGTCAGTTCAACACAGTTTAAGTCTGATGGTAATGTTTTTCTTAAACATGCAATTACAAAAGGATCTTAGTTGCTTTCTTTTTAATAATGTTTGAAACCCTTATGGCCTTGGAAAAAAGCTTGAAAACATGACCTAGAAAAAGCTCCAGAAAGCAAAGGAAAAGACATTAACATATTTAAAAAAAAAAAAAAGCCATCATGATTTTTTGGCATCTGAATCATTATTTTGCATCTTTGGGATTAGACATTTTGAAAGTTAAAAAATCCTAAAAAAGATTTTCCTTTGCAAGAAATGTACTTGACGCCTGACAGATATATCACTGCTGCAAATGGCTGATATGTGGACCATAATTTGACAAAGTGAATGGGAGACAGATTGCAAGCTCCGTATTGAAAAGCTGCTGTTGAGAAACTTGTTATTCATGGACAGTGGATTAGTTTTCAGCCTGTTGTGGAGAGAGGTGGTAGAGATATACCAATTCTAGATGCGTTGGTCTAGGCAACCTGGGGTATGCAGGCACAGCAACGCTAATACAGAGCTGGAGATGTCAATAGCAGAATGACTAGAACATCTGATAATGAAAAGTAGAGAACTAGCTTTTTATTTATGTGAAATATTACTGACTATTGCCTTAAGAATGGCTTCAACTTCCTAGGAGTCTGCAGGAGTTTACAACTGTACCATTTGCTTTGCACAGCACTTCAAGTTATTTTCAGTACTTAATGATGCAGGCCCTGAGAGGTTATAAAATTTTTGCTGCTACTTACAGAGATGATTTAATCATTGAGATGGTAAAAACACCTGAGATTTGTGGCAGTTATCGGTACAGTTTGTAAAAATTAAAAAGCTATATATATTAATCCGTTAAACATTCTTTTGTTTTGTAGGACATATTTTCTCTAGGGTTTCAGAATAAGGTATTTGCGGAGACCGGAACCGAAAATGCTAATACTATTGTAGGTTTTGCCTCTGTGGACTGAGAAAGCAATCCCTTTTGCAGGATAATTCAAAGGTATATCAAACTTGGCCACTTTAGCTCATGGAAGTGCATTTTCTAGAAAAAAAATTGCAACAGATTTAAAAGAATGAATCAGTTTTTAGAAGCTTAAAAGGAAGGAACATTTGCTCAGAAGGGCATTGAGTTTTTAAAGCCATTCAACATTCAAGTGAATATGTCTAAAATAGTCTTGAAAGTGGTTCCTCTACCAGCAGATGAGAACAGTGTCATTGCTTTTCTTGTATAAATAGGAACAAATGCTTTGAGGAACATGATCTGTATCTGCCAATACTAAAAAAGTTATTCTTTTAAATGCTGTCTGCTGGAATTAGACTATGTACTGTGAATATTTTCCATGCAACTCAGAACTCATTCCTTACCAAACAGCATTATGCATGCAAGAAGTCTACATACCCAACAGGAGACCTAAGGAGGTCATTAGATTGACAAACCGTAAATGGATCAGTAACTCCACTGGGCTGAAAATAGCTGGAGGTAGAGACATGGGCGTAGGGGATGGGGGAAAGTGTTGTACTCGCTTGCCCTCAGTTCGGGCTGTCATGCCTAGAGCCATCATTGGAGGGAGAGTACTGGTAGGACAGACCCTTGGTGTGAACCTGTCCAGCCATTTGCACGTTCTCATTGAGGCTCTACAGTGGTCAGACAATTAGAATTAAAAGAAACAAGTAAGTAAGTATGTCTGAGATGACAGGTTATTTTCTTGAGTGCCCTAGTGTCTGACCCAGCTGATTTGACTAGTGTGTTGGGGGACCATCAGCAGGAATAACTCATGTTCTCAGCCAAAGAGAAATAGAAGTATCTGAGTTTAAAAAATAATCTAGCCCAACATCTTTTTTTTTTAATTTGACATATATATACCCAGTTTTATTTGGTATCTCCAGATGTCTGATCATCTATTATAAAGAGCAGACTTCTTGATTTTACTAGGAAGAAGGAAATGTGAGACTGTGGTGATGGTTTATTATTTATTATACATAGGCTAGGTACCACAAGAATCTCATCATGAGACTGGCTCTTCTTTAAAGAACAGTTTTCTCCTATGTATTTTTAAAAACAGCTGGATTGGAATATCATTTTGCTTCTTGTTTTGTGAGCTGTACTTTGGTAGCCGGGAGGGACAGATAAGCTAAAAGGGGACTACTGAGATTTTGCTGAGAAAAGCTGTCATGCTGAAATTTTTGATTTACTTACTAACTCAGAGGACTGTTTACCTTTCAGAACAAAGGTCAATGCTTATCAATTTATAGATAGCAGTTAATTAAATAATCATAGGATGAAGGGTCTATCCCTCTTGTTGTGGATGTCCTGTTTCATGTTCTTAAACTGGATATGACACTTGGATCTGAGAAGATGCAAAAGATAAAGATATTAAGATTACAGAATATTTTAAACAAATTAATCTGGTCTTTTCATCAGAATGAACTCAAATCCTTTTAGAAATTGATTCATTTTAAGTGTCGACATTCTGTGTGTGCGTTTATAAGTGAGCATAAATCAATGTGAAAAAAAGATTTTCAATATGGTATCAAAGCTTAATAGTGGTGCTACATATTTCAGTGTATTTAAACAGTTTGTAAGGGTACCTAATAGTGTGTCAAACCAAGTGTTGCCAAACATGTAATGAAAGAGGCATCTATTTTACTATTTTAGTCATTACTGCTGTCTTGTTTAATTTGTTTATGCTGAAAATGATGGGCCCCAAATTAGCACACTTGTATGAAAATAAATTGTTCTCTACAAGGAAGTAAAGATCCCTTTAAAGTTAAAGAAAGCCCCTGGCTTCCCTTTTGGTACAAAACAGAGAGGAAACTTGAGCATGGCCATATCTTCTCGTTCCAAACAAATGATACACTGCCAATTCAACAGCTAGAGGGGGAATAGACGCATGGGCTAAAGTTGAGCTGTGTTTTGCGTCTCAGAAAAGATTCTTACACACTCATCTGCCATTGCCCAAGTTAGGAATTAAGAACAAAACATCTCAAGAATCAAGAACTTAAATAATCAAGAGAGAAATATGGAAATGTAAAATTCACCTTGCATATTTGCAGCTTTGATCCATTCCTGTATGTTTCAAAGATGCTGACAGCTGGTTCAGTTCAAGTTACCAGATTTAATGTGGCCTTGCAGACATACAAAATGTAGGCCAGTCTCAAAAGAAAACATTTTGCTGGGCCTTATAATCAGATTATTTCTCATGGTCAGAGAAACAAAGAGAAACATGAAGTTCCTTTTTTCCTCTTCCTGTATTTCCTATCTTATCAAGTGATTTTGTATGAGATACTTTGTCCACATGGTATGCAGGAACGCTCAAAAATACATCACAGTATGGTGTATGCTAGTTCTCAATTGCAAGATATACCCAAGTGCTAAGGTTGCCAATTTTCCACTCTTCCACTTAGGTTGTTAAATCAGTCATGAAACATCCAGAAGTATAAGAGATCAGGAATTTTTGGTTTCATGCTGTTTTTTTCTGAATTGTACCACAGGACTGTACTGGGGTTTCAGAGACTTAAACTTTTTTTGAAGAACAATTTATTTTGCAGTCTAAAAAACCTGTCTAAAAACATTTTGTTTTTTTCCTCCAAAAAGTGAGTGTTCGTATAAATTGTATAAATATTTTCTGGCACTGTGTCTTATACAGGTGTCTTGCTAACAAATCAGGATAAATGGTTGATACCATTAAAAACACCTCTCTGTATTTGCAGGTATTTTACAAATGTACATATCAATGCATTTGCTGAATAGTCAGGAGAAAGAAAAGGCGGAACAGAGGACTGGTCACAACAGAGACAGGACTAGCCTGTATCACTAGTTTTTCTGTAGCATTCAAAAGGGAATTTTCATGTGCAAGACAGACATCAAGCAGGTGATTAATCAGTTTCCAGTTCAGAAAAATGATGTCATCCTTCTCCTATTTAATAAACTCCCAAATAGAGCTGAATTGCCCCTGCACGAGCTCTCCTGGCACAAGGAGATCTTTACAGATCTCCTCTTTTAAAACCTCTTTTTTGTGCTCTGCTGTCTCAAATGTTTTTTCTAGGGAAAAGTTTTCATTGTCCTTTATATTCACAAGATCTCTGTGAAGAGATGGATGTTTATTAAGTCTCCAAGCAGGGTAAATCTTTCAACAGGAGATTCCCAACCCATTATGTGAAAAAGTGGCCTATGTAACCTTCTTTTAGGTGATTTTAGTTAGTATTTCAAGTTCAAAATTATAGATGTTAATAGAGATAGAGAGATCCAAACTCTTGTTCTTTCTGAGTACATATATATATATATCACAGAGTGCACAGAGTAAAAAATTATTTTTAGGCCTTTAAGGTATTACAGCTTATATTTTTCTTTTCATTTTGTTTTTTAACTATAGAAAATAAAAATCAAAATTACTTGCTTGAATTTATTCTCCTCCCTTAGAGACTTATGTTTACCATCCAAAAATTACCACACAAGGGGCACAGTTGGCACTTCAAGTGCAGAAGGTTGTGACTGAGGTATGGTAAAACTATGTGGGAGTTTCGATTAGAGCTTCCTGCTGTAGCAAATAAATCCAGTCCCATTCACTCTTGATGGGCTGATGCAGATACGTCATCCACATGTCCTCCACAATCAGTTTTTAAGGAGTGTGATAAACTGTTGGACTGCTGGCTTGAGAACAAAATTTCCTTCTTTGCTGAGACTTCAGCATTTTTCTGGTGGATCTCCAGGAACTTCAGATCCCCTTTCTTATAAGGTTTTTTTCCTCAATGCAGCTGTCACTCTCAAGTGTAATAAAAACTCTGTCTTCCTTTTCTGGGCTTTCTAGTTTGACAGTTTCTTGTCATAGCTTTGTTCCAGAATAAAAAATAAAAAACCCCTGGGTGTTAAAGAAGTCCTTGGAAAACTGTAAGTGATAGAGTCAGCATTTACAGAATCACAACAGGTCTGACTGACCTTGGCAGCAGTAGGAGATCACCATTTCTCATGGATGAGCTTTTCTTGCATGTCTGTCTTTTGTGCTGTATAAGGCAGAAATACCTTTTCTGGATCAAGGCTACTACTTTGTGCTTCTCTTACTCTTTAACAGAGATTGTCTACTCTTGTTAAATATTATCTGTTTGAGGAATATCTTCATTTCCCTTAATCCATGAAATTCCGTGTTTTGTTCTATGGTATATTAAACTAAATCTACATCATGGTATTATTTTAAAGCCTTATATTATTTTGCTGTGGATTATTTGCTTGAGGATTTTGTGTGTTTTACTTATATCACAGTCAAACTGCAAAGATTACTGTTTGTGGATGTCCTCCAAATCATCTCTCTCTACTCTGGCTACCAGAGAGTAATCAACACTCTTTTCTTGTTGGAATGACCATTGTCCTGGTTTTTTAGCAGTTTACAGGAATACCAGTTGAAGGGAATGAATAGTCTATATTGATTGTTCATCTTTGAAAGCAGACTCTTCAGTAGCATCTGTAAGTCCAACAGAGTTGAATGTACACGTTAATCAGCTTCTATGGAACATGTGAAGGGGGAGCCCCAAGCCACATTTGAAATGATCAAGTTTTTAACAATTTGTTGAATGCATATAAATTTATAAAAGCTGCACGGAGACAATTGACTGGCTGCATAATGCACTGGCAATAATTAAATAAAAACAATGATTCAGAAGAGAATAAGAAGAAACTCACACTTGTTCACAGTTGTAGAACGTAGGAAAAAAAAATACCCATCGTCCTAAGATACCCTTGCCCCTCCTAGCTGTATAATTTCCCTGCTTTGAAGTTTTCTTGAGAAGACACAGTTTACAATTTGCCCAAGAAGTCAGCAGGCCCAAACTACTGTGCCAGAGGGCAGGAAGAGGTGGTTTCAAAGCTGGAAGGATAATCTGCAAGCGTCTCACTTTCTTTTGAATAAAGTGTGACCTCCACTGGTTGCTGTTGTATTTAGGAAGAGGGGGAACACTCTACCATGGAAGAAGGTCCCAAGGCATTTTTTGGGACAAAGTCTTAGTTCAGTGTCAACTGCAAGGCTCTTATTTGGTTCACTGGAGAAATACGTAATGGTATTTACATATGTATAAGTGGAACTGCATGAGGGGTGGGGAGAGAGCTGAAGCATGTGCTTACATTTGCTGAGAGTCATGCGTGTCTTTCATCTGCCTGCCTGTCTCCCATGAACATGGGACTTGTAAGTTATGTGTTAAAAAATAAAAGTAAAAATAGTCAGTTGCCGAGACTAACAATTTTGTACTTTTGCTTCATTTTTCTCAATTTTATGTTTCTAAAGGCATTTTAAAAAATGAAATTATTAAAAAAGAAACAAAACAAAACCAAACAAAGAAACAAACAGACTATCCAGGGCAGAATTTAACCCACAGAGAGGATGCAAACTGAAAGAACCTTAAAGTAGAAAGTACCTTTAAGGCAAAATGAAAGATACTTAAGGAGCCTGAGCATTAGTTCATTTCTGCTACAGTGCCTAGCCATACTGAGGAGGAGAGTAAAGGGTAGGAAGGCACAGTATTTCTAAAATTCCATGTCTTTGTGGGTTTAAGTCAGACCCTTAACCTTATTTGAATATAGTATTTTTGTAGCTTAGTATTTTTCATACCGAATGTATAAAGAAGATTTAATAACTGTCTCTTAGCTGTGGTTTATCTCTACCTCAGAGAAAGCCAAAATGAGTTTCTAGTGAAATGGCTGAAAGAGCATGTACGGTAAGTCTTCTATCAAATTGTTTCCAGTCTTGCTGATTTGTAAAAGATCTTTCAGAAAGATTCTGGCTTTCCATGTAGAATGGTAAAGTTTGATTCTGTCCCCAAAATTTATAAAACTAACTACAAATAACCAGTGCCATCTTCTACTTTTTAAAACTCCCAAGTTTTCTTGCTATCACGTGGAATTTGTGCTAGTATTTAACGCAAGTTTCTCCCTCAAAAACGAAAATTGTATTACAGTGTTTTGCATATTTCTGGCTGTAATAGCAATTAAATATCTTGGAAGAAACTAATCAAATCCCCAGGCTCCTCTGCCTTTTTGTTTTTCTCTTTCAGAAGTGCGTCACAGATAAAGAACTAACTTTGTGAACACACTCCTAGGGTAATAAGGACACAAAATGAACAATGCTTATGTAATTAGTCACTAGACTCAAGTGTTCCAGGATAAGATCTTCTAAAGTATCATAGCAGAAATATAAATGGAATGCTTAGAGTTGCTGTTGTCAACTATTAAAACTGGAAGTATTTCTGCAGCATTTCAGATTCTCTGCGTAGCTTTGCATCGGGTGTTCTTGGGGAGTTGGATTGCACAAGGGCAGTTAACTGCTTTCCTCCCACCCCAGAAGCAAACTAGCCCACTGGCACAATTTAAAGGCAACAGAGGCAGTATGGACCAGTCTGCTTGTGTTTGCCCTGCTTCTCTAGCCTTTTGCGTATCTTAAGTGATATAAAGGCATCTCTTGAAAGTGCTGCAGCTGTTATTCATATTTTCAATCGATTCCGTTTCCTAACATTCAAACACAAACATTAGAGCATGGTAAACTTGAGTTGACTGGACATCAAAATGTGTAAACTAGCAGTGTTCATGCAGTCACTTTCATGGGATTACTACTGTTGAAAGTTGGGCCTACAGCCCATGAGTATTACTGTGTATCTTCCAGTGGCTTCCCAGAGTGCTTTCAATACACACCCAAAGAGGCCAGATAATTTCTCCCTTAGCCTAGTGGGAAGAAAATTGTGATCCATACGTTATCACACATAGCTGAAGGGATATACTGCCATAATTACTAGCACTGCTTCTAAGTCAGGAGTTAGTGCAGGCACAGCATCCAGGTGGTATTAATAGTTCTGCTTTGGAAACATACTCAAATGTGCCTCTGTGCCATCTGGTTCAGGAGAATCTCTCTATTTTCTTGTCTTCTTGAACACTCAAAATCAAGGGTTGAGTTCTGCTTTTTTCTTTTGTACAGTTTGATTCATTTGGGAGTTGTAATTTATTGAAGGTGTGGTTTTGCAGTAAGTTTCAGCAAATTTAAATCTCTGCTGCTGCTGAAATTGGTGGTGCTGCTCTCCATGCCTCCCTGCTTCAGCTTCATCTTTCTGCTGCATCTTTCTGCTGCCTCCCTAGGGAGAATGAGCTTGCTCCTGGCTTCATGGTCAGCTGTGTCGGGAGTCATCTGAAAATTAGTGTGTGGCTCAGATCTCAGGTGGATTGTTTTGGTATTTTTGATCTGGCTGACTCTGTGGCAGCATGAGAACTGATGATGAAACAAGAGAAGAGTATTTACCTAGGCCTGAGGCAAGGAGGGAGGGAAGGATGGAGAGGGTGGGCCTGCCTCTTGGCACAATCCATACTTAGGTTAGCTCAAGCCAATAATGAAACTGCACCTAGGAGTCTGCTTGCTGGTAGAGGTGAAATGTGCTTCTGGAATTGAGGAAGAGCAAACACTGGAAAATTCCAATGCCTTTTTTTTTTTTTTCAAAGACTTACTTTCTGTGTAGTGTAATATACAGAGAACTTGAAGCAGAGCCATCATACAGGAAAAATAAATAGGAGTAGATATTGAGGGTAAACAATAGTAAGAGCTAGACACCTCACATAGATCCAGTTTTTCATTTTTTTCCATGTAAATCCTCTAATTTTCCCTAAAACATTCTTTGGTGGGGAAAATGTTCAGAATACTCTTAAACACACCAAAAATTATCAAAAAAGTAAACACAGTTCCTAAGCTTTGATTGGAATAAAAACTCACAGAAATAAATTTGTTACCTTTTTTATTTTTTCTTTAATCAATTCCATCCCTCTTCCTGCAATTCCTACCTAGATGGGCCCATGAAACCTATGGTACTGGAGATGAAGTGATGCTTCTGAGTTATTCGGCATGTGAGTTAGGAAGGGAGCAGGGGGACTGTGAGGGGAAGGGAGGGGGAATGGGGGAAACAGATGGATCTGAGATTATGCTGCAGCTGAGATTGAAATAAAATTTCACCTTAAAATGGGGTGGCTGCTGACTCTATGAAACTCTTGGGGATAATTCATCTGCCACTTGATAAATTGGCAGGGTTTCTTTCCGGGTTCTCTCCTCTATTCTCCTTCATGCTTTTTGTGTGCATACATGTGTGTGAGGTAGGTGTATGTAATTTTCAAGATGCCTGGCCCCTTTTTTCTCCTTGGCTAACTTCTGAAATAGAGCTGTCAGGATGATTCCAGCATTTGGAGCCATATTCTTCCTGACAGAATATAACTCTTCTTCACAGTTTTCCTTTTTTATGGCCTGAAGTCAATGGGAATATTCAATGCAAGCTCAGGTCAGGTTCTTGAATTTTAACACAATTTCCCATGAGAATTAGAAGAATGAAAATTCTGTTAAGACAGGGAATAAAAAGTGGAACAGTAATGTAAGGAGTAAAGACTTGTTATGTGGCTTTAAAAAAGCAGCTTGAAGAGGTTTCAGATCTAGGGGGATGAGCTTCATTTAATCTGTCCAGGAATTTAGCACCACTCACAGTGTTATCACTCATTTTTACAAAATGGTTGAACTCTCATAGCAACTGGCCCTACTAGCAATCCTGAATTTCAGTAGGCCAGCTGCAAGAAGGTACATTCAATTAAGTAATTTCAAAAATGTGTTGAAATATGCAGTCATACCAACCCATATGAAGTGGAAGTTTTTTAAACAATGCCATAGTTATATGGCTATATGTATAGCCATGGGCTATACAGGAATACAAATACTCATTTCTAAAATACAGAAAAAAAGAGTCAGTTATGAGCTGGATAGGTTTGGCTGGTTCCTTTATATCTGATCAGTGATATTATTTGATATCTTGGGAGGCAGAGATTGTGAACACTTTAGTCAACAAAAAATTTTGTAATCCTGAAAAATAGTGTTGATGTTCATTTATTTTCTGCAAAGGAAGAGGTTTCATGCCTGTGCCCACCTCCACAGAGTGGAAATTCACAGGGACCTAGTTTTTTATCTAGGCAAAGTTTCTCACATATAAGTGGAAATTTTAGATCTCTCTAATATCAGTTGAACTTTGAAAAATCTGAATTCTCTTGGTTTACATATTTCTGATGTCAAGAGTCTTGGATTTTACATTAGTGAAATAGGATGAGAATGAAGGTGTTGCTATTTAGAAACACTTTGAAGATATAAGGTGCTGTATATATATAAATCATCAGTTTTATATGAGTTTGGATGTGCTGAAAATGCAGTGCATTTCATTGGTGGTAAAGCGTCATATTGATCAATGAAGGATCTGAATGTTACATTTAGAGGAGAGTATTTTACTATATATGTTCCAATAAGAAAGACAAAATATGCTTTATTCATGTAATATTTCAAGCTCTTTCACTTCCCCAAATGTCAGCTATCAAACTTTGTTGCCATCCTTACTAACAGCTGCAAAGTGAGGCATTTTCCCTTTTTTGTGTTTGGAGGCACTTAGCTTTCAATAGTGATCCTATCTTGTCAATGGTTTAAAAAACAGGTTTTAAATGAAAACATCAGCTAAAGATTATATTTTAAATGATGTAGCATTGCAGGGAGTAAGATAAATTGCACAGAGTAAAACATGCTATAGATTAAAAATGTAGAAGCAGTCT
Organism: Cephalopterus ornatus; assembly: GCA_013396775.1. Classification (NCBI taxonomy): domain Eukaryota; kingdom Metazoa; phylum Chordata; class Aves; order Passeriformes; family Cotingidae; genus Cephalopterus; species Cephalopterus ornatus. The sequence goes on from VZRE01000488.1 coordinate 41,139, forward strand.
GGCCCGTGGCAAGATGAACTACAAAAAAAATCTGGCTTTATAAATGATGACCAGTCCAGTTACATTTAAGCTTTTTGTGGAAAATCTACTCTATAGGATATTTACGGTACTGAAAGTGCCTCTGTAGATTTTGCCCTCTCTCTTAATTTTTTTAGTCTTTCCATAACAATTATTTCACATTCTGTATTCAGTCTGCTTCATGTTTCCTTGTCTTGCCTCTCCCTCCCTCTCCCCCTCCTCCACACCCTTTCTCTCTTTCTCATATCATCTCAGAGCTGTTAGAAAAAAACGTTGCTTTTTTCTGTGTGATGTTCTTCAGCTTTAGCAATTTTCCATTTCACTTCTTTCTCATTATACTTTTTCCATTTAATATTTGGGAAGAAAAACCATTCTATTTAAAGTTAAGCCAAATACACCGTCACAATGTTTTGGCCCACATTAGTTTTTTCAGATATAGAGTTTACTTGCTGTTTCCTGTGCTCTCCGTTTGACCGTTATTAAAGGAGGAGGAGGGGAAACAAATGGTCTTGACTTCTACCATCAGCAGTAGGTGTATTTTTACAACTGTCACTGTTACTTGTCTCTCGTCTGGTTTGCAGGAGCGTGGAAGCTCTGGAGGCTTGCTTACACAACCCGGATCTCACAGTAGCATGACTTGTTTGTGGGAAGACACTGGATCTAAAAGAGTCAAAGTATGTTTTAGGGGGTGATACAGTCTGAATGAGTTCTAAAGAGGGAAGTAAATTGAATTAAGTACTACAAAAAATTGTTGGGACAGTGCGGTGTTGTGTGGGCAAGTGTGGTTATAAGAACTGGTTAGGAGGTAGAATGCAAGTGATTTAAAGTAGAGTCCAGGATTTTTGAAATCAGAGAAGCCTTCTTCAACAGAGCACCTTCTACTAGTAGAGGCTGTATTTTCAAAGTAAATGAAGACTGCAGAAAACAGTAAGGACTTTTATTTTACTACTGATTTTTGTATATTAGTATAAAAATTATGTCTTTGCATTTAATTCACTACTGTTCTGTCATAGCTAAATAGCTCCTTGGAGTTTGTGTAAAAAGGCTGTGTAAAAGTGGACAAAAATGATGATACTACTTATGATACAACTAAGCTGGCAAATACTAAGATACAACAGCATTTGGACACCATGGTAATAGATGCCTTAGAGATACATACAAGAGAGACAAACAGAATGAGTCAACGTATTGCCCAATTTGCATAAAATTTTTCATAAAATAACTTGCAATGTTTGAGAAAGAAAATAAATACTTGGTGTTTAGGTTGCTATGGTTTTGTGGTAGTGAAAAAAGCAAAACTATGAACAAACAGTGTAAGCTACATCATGGGTTTACTAAGCAGACAGTGTCTTCTAAGTAACAAAGTGAATATGAAAAAAGGCTTTAATTATGTAGAGGTTAGATGTGATACCAGCTAGTGTAATGTCAGCCTTTCCTGTGCTTTTTGCTTAAAAAGCAGATTTTAACCACTGATTTCAAGAAACTCTGAAGAGGGTTGTGCAGCAAGTGCTGTGAATTTCTGTTTGCCTCCTTACTTTTGTCTTACTGCTTTGGACTTGGTGACAGAGCAGATTCTGTCAGCCTCTGAGAGTATTTCCTGCTTTTCCTTTCAGTTGGGCTGAACATTTACTGTGTTTTACTGTGTTTCTTTTGAGTCAGAAGCATTTCTAAGAGATTCTTCAATCCAAGGGGGATGAGTGCTTTCCCTTGCATGCTCTTCTAGACTAACATCTGGTTTCAGCAGACCACTTAAATACATACCTAAGTGCATCCTTAAACATTTTGTTGGCCATATGCCTAAAGGAGTACTGTAGGCATAAAAGAGCAGAGTATTCTTAAGTGCATTTTTGAATAGGGGCCTAAATGGGAATGAAAAGATAATTATGTGCCTCTTTTTGATTGGGTCTATTAATTAGCCAAATGTTTAATGTCATTTACTGACATTATCTTTTGTAGTTATGTAACTTTAAAGATTACAGTAAAATCATAGAATCGTAGAATCAGATGAGATCATCTGAGATCATCAAGTCCAACCCTTGATCCACTACTACCACAGTTACTAGACTATGGCACTAAGTGCCACATCCAGTCTCTTCTTAAATACCTCCAGGGACGGAGAATCCACCATCTCTCTGGGCAGCCCATTCCAATACTTCAACCAAATTTTAATATATATGTTTTAATAAGTACACTTTTCCTCAGTATAATTCAGCTGCAAAGGTATTGATAAAGAGTAAGTGGTTGTTTCCATTCAGCTGCCATATTTTGCTAGCAGATGAATTTGCAATACTGAAATAAGAGTTTAGGGGAGATAAAGAAAAAAGAAAATTGACAACTTTATGATAACTTTTTAAAGGGTGCATCAAGGTTTGAGAATTTTGTGCCTTTGCTACAGTGTAATTATTTTCAAATTGTTACCCCTGGCTGAGAAGGCAATACCCTATTTTCTTCTGTCAGGTGTGAATGAATGAGCAAATTTAAGAATTAAGTACCCCAAACAGAATAAATGTGCCATTTTGCAGATTATAAAACATATGGTCCTGATAATGCAGCTTAAGGAAGGCATACACTCTTCTAATGCGTGAATGGCTTGAAAAGTGTTCGACATCACAGTATGGCAAAACTAGTTACTTTATCTAATTTACAGTCCATTTACTAGGGGCAAGAGTAAGAAAATTAAGGATAACTTATCATATCCATCCCTCTTATGAAAGTACATGGTAGTCTTGTAAGCTTCCATAGGAGGCAAGGGGAAGACCCTGAGAACAAATTATAGCAAAATTAAACATCAGAATTACACTAGAGTTACTCAAATCAGGGCTCAATGGAATAGGCAACTGGAATACATTTTTTTTAAATTCTTCTGTACTTTTACTGAAAACTCTCTCAAGAATAGTATATTTTGCCAATATTTTTCCTTGCGGATAACTTTAAATAAAAGGAGACTATTCCCCAAATGCATACTTATGCAAGCATTTGGAATGCAGCAAGTGTGTTTTCATTATGACTGAGCAATTTCAGCTGTGGGCAACTGTATAGCAAAAAGTTGAAAAAAACAAATGCATCTTTGGAGGTAAATTAAATTGTTCTACCCAAAGAATTGGGATCTGCCTTTTATAATTTGGACATGAGAAAACTGAAATAAAACTAAAAGTTCATGCTAGTTTCTCCACTGCTTTCAAATGCCTTTGTAAAATGAAATTAAAATGGAGTATAGGGACTGACATACTAGTATTTTTCTCTTCATTTTCAACATGTACTCATCAATGTGTACTCATCAAAATTCAACAAAAAGCAGTGGTCTGTCTAAGCAGGAATGATCTTGTCCAGGATAGTCATTTGCATAGCGTATGTCAGTGTATTTGTGCACATCTATGTCTATGGAGACGATTTGGGTAGGAGAAAGAGAAAAGGCAATCCTGATAGTATTATTTGTAAAATATCTCTACCCTGAATGGTGTTGCACCAGCTAAAAGACTAATTAGGTTACATGTTTGCCTGACTCTCCAGAGTTTTGCATCTGAGCAATAAAATCTGCACAGAGTCACTTATCGTGTCAAAGGGTAAGTGGTATTTTTTGGGTTATCATTTGGAGAGATGAGAAAAAACACTGCAGTCTGGGAATTTATAGATATATAGACATGACCTGTGAATGAGTGATCTGCAAGATTACGCATCAAATGTACTTCAAATGGCAACATAAAAGGCATTTCCGTGTATAAATGTTAGATATCCCTTTTAAAGTTTGAAGTACTTTTAGTTCTGGATGCTTCCAAATGCAGTATCACAATGAAAGTCAAAAAAACATGGAGTGGGTCCACAAAGGTATAAGGAAGTGGATTTTGCAGTTTAGAGGGGTTTGTTTTATTAGCCTGCAGCAATTTGTGTTGCAGGCAGGCCAACCTGTCTTTGCTAGGGCTGTAAGACGTTCAGCAGTCTTCTTGGTTGAAGTCCAATAAAGATATCTTTGGGGGCTCATCTTTTTTTTTAAATGGTATGATTTTTCCAGTGAGGACTTTGTTTTTGAGTCTGCAAAAATCAACACTTTTGGTTGACTTTTATAGTATGAACAGTGCAGTCCTTTGGGAAAGGCCTTTGTTTTCCAAAAACATGTCAGGCTGGACTCTGTAGACTTTTATGATTGAGTACTGTGACTACTTATTTTGCCTAATTTCAAAATACCCCAGATCAGCTAGAGGATAAGGCCAAGACCGTTTTCATCTTGAGTTATCAGTGTCTGCAGTACGCAGACATGTCTTTTTTTGGATGTTACCAGGAGAAATGCAGTCTTAACTATGCATTAACCATGCAGAGCTGCATGGTCTTTTATGTCATATTCAACCACTACTAGCATTCACAAAGTAAGCATTCTTTTCCTCAACTAACCTATATAACCTAGCCTGGTAGCTGTTAGTGGTCTATCGGGTATATGTGTGGAAATTTTGCCCTCCAGCACTCCCACGTCAAAAAGTTTCTCAACTAATGGTTTCCTGAGTGTCCAGGGATAAGGGACTGCTAAGGGCTTGGTAAATAGGGACTTCTCTTGGGGAAAAGGAAACTTAGTTGTCTTTTGGGCTCATTTAGGTATTCAATTTTGAAAAATTGACTGTGTTTTGAATCAAGTGGCAAATCCTGGGTCTTTCCTGTTGCAGGCTATAATCCACCTTTCTCACCTTGCTTCCATCTTGCTTTCTGTGTCTCTCCTAATGGAAATTTTTGGCAGGAGAGGAGCTGGAAAATATTTCTGCATTGTGCCATCTTTGGGAGGAAAAAGTGTGTGAGGAAAGACTCACTCCTCTTTAGTTTGTGAAAAAAGTGCTTGTAAGACTGTATGTTATAACTCTTGGGTGGAAAGAGATATCTTCCCCTCTGTATGCTAAGATATCATAATTTGTAGATTCATGGTCTTCAAAAAGTCCCTTCCCTTTGATATTTCCAGTTTCTCCTAAGTGCACTGACTTTCCATGTGCCATTCTTAACTCTCTCCAAGACTTGTTAAGAAATTTTGCATCCTATTAAGAAATTGTTAAGGAAGTTTTTAAGAAATTTTCCATCTGAGTTTGGTGCCACAAATTCTATTAAGTGGAAGGCTTTCCCCTCCCCACCCCCAACAAGAAATTTTATTATATTAAAAAGTGATTATACAGTACATTACTGGAGTGGGGAAAGACTGAAATTGCTCATTATGCTCATTTTTCAGTATGTGGGTGGACTTCGGTAAAGCAAAATGATTCAAAAGTACTATTACCAAGAACTCAGCACTAGGGAATCCTGAGGGTAGAGGCACATCTTAAACCCTTTCTTCCTCAGAATTTAAAAGCTTTACTTATATTCATTTGGGATTCTCTTTTTTTTTTTACTGAATTTGTCTTTAATCTGTCTTAAAAAAAACAGATCACAAGAGAAAGGTTGGGAGTTCGAGCAAAAAATATTGGGCAGAGTGATGGGGAAACAGCCTTAATTTTTTCGAAAATACACCTAAAAGAACCTATTTTTAGTCTGTAAGGTCTAGGTAAGGTGCCTAGGTAAGGGACACAAAACAGGTCAGTCTAAATTTTCCTACTGGATATGGAAGTGATGGTGAACTCCAAATTCCTCACCGCACCTTTTGGTTTTCTTGGTCCTTTGCCACAGATTGGAAGGAAGAAGAAATTAGCTTGCAACTAAGGAAATAGGCATTTTAATGAGATTAAAACACTGTCCTTGAAGATCATATTTCCTAAGATATTTTAGTGCTAAAGAATGGAGAAAAAAATACTGGTTGGGATTTCCAGAAGACGTTTTACTTCCACTGATTTTCATGGAACAATCTAAATGTTTTTAAATCTAATGAGGTTCCTGAAAACCTTTGGAGACAAGGTCTGCAAACCTGACTTTCACTGAAAACAAATAAAATTAAATATGTTAAAAGCTAAGTCATACAGGAAAAGCAAAATTTGATGCTTTAGACAGTTCAGTAGCTTTCCAGATATTAATCTTTGCCCTCTCACTTCTTAGTAATTGGATCTTCTTCTTGTTTAAGATGGTCTGGATGCACCATAGGATTTTATGAAGAAAAAAGTTATTTATGAACATAAATTCAGCTAAGAATTGCTGGTAGAGAGAAAAGTTAAAAATTTAACTTAATTTTTGCCCAGCTGCTTATATTCATTTTTTTCAAACACAAGAGATTAGGACTGGATTTTTGTTTAATGAAGTCTGCCTGCTGTTATGTTACTGCCGTTTCTAAATGGGATGTCTCATTTCTCCTAATATGGAACTCCACAATTCCAGTTTATTTTTCAAGAAAAGTGATCCTTCCTTTGCTCAGAGCTCCACTGACTTCAAGAGGGTGTAGTGCCAAAGTATAAAGGCTTCCATGTAGAGTAACTTGCAGGATTCAGCCTTAACTTGCATGTATTTGTCTTTCTTGTGGCTGAAATATGCTATTTATCATGTAATAACAGCATGAGTAGTCTTTTAGTAGGGTATTACAGAAAGCAAACAGGAGTATGTTCATGGTAAACAGTTAGTTGTATACTATTATAGTTATTAATTAACATATAAGAACAGGTACATGGAACACTTACGAACTAAAATAGAGAGCGTGTTCTGATACAGTGATTTTTTTTCTAGGTATGTTACTAACACTTGTATTATTATGCAAATAAGCAAATACTTGTAGAAATCCTGGGAGGTCTTTGATAAAACTTTATTTTGTTCATTATAATAGGGGAAATTAAATAAACTCTAACTTCTGCAATGAGTGAAATAATTTAATTCCAAATATGATAACTGTAAATTTTGCATACCTAATAAATGTCTTATTTCTGTATTCAGGCATGATCATTAAATTTTTAATTAGCTTACTACAGAATTCAATAATTCCAGGAGTATCATTAGTCACGTGTTACTTGGCCAAAGCAGCCGTTCCACTACACCTTAAAAATATTTTTAGTACATTTACAAAGACAATAACTTCATATATTGCTTTCTGTTACTGTGATAAAATGTTGATAAATTTAAGTATCCTGTGTGTGGTAAGCATTTTTTGGCTTTCTTTTTTTTCAGAATAAAAGAAAAAAAAATCTCTATTGAATGTGCAATGGAAGCAAGTGTTTTTCCAGTTCAGCAGTTTCTGCTGAATTGTAAACAATTGGGTTGTTTCAAAAGGAGAGTAGCATGGTCTGTAACTCCGACAGCTAGTAGTAGTTTAGTTTACTGCTTCTACCACCTGCCTTCTGACTTAATATTGGAAGCAAGGAGCATGCAATTAAGTATGAGGAAATGAAAATAAATGACACTGTTCATTGCACATTACAAAGTGCCTGGCAGAAAGAATGCAGCTTGCCTGGACCTGATGACCCCAGGGGAAAACATGTCTCGTGCCTGGGAAAGTGCCAGTGAATCAGATACTGACCCTGGTTTTATCTGTTATCAAATGCTTTGGTTTCCTTCTTAACAATTTGAATATTTTTAATTTATTTTTTTGTAATTATAATTGACTTCTGCAAAGCAGGGAGATACTAAAGTGAAACGTGTACTGAGTGTGTTGTAGAAGCTACAGGACACCAAACATGCAGGGATATTTTCTTAATAATTGTTGCAAAAAGTTATTTGGATTACATCCCGAATTGGACCAGTTTGAACCAGTTATTAAATTCTGAGTCTTATTCTAGAGGTGAAGAGCTTTTTGAAAGATTAATTCCATCTAAGGAGCAATATTGCATTCAATGCGATATTACTGGGTATATAACTCAAACCCTGCCCTCACCCCAGAATCCGAATGCCTAAAATCTGTTTTATTTTAAAATGCCTGTTCTGTGAATGCCATACCTTTTTTCCCATATATGGCTCATACAGTTGTTAGAACATAACATTAATAATTGGTTTTTAGTCATTCATCCTAAATTATGTAAGCACCTTTACAAAGCTAAGTAAAGGCTATTCTGATATTACAGAATAGGAAGAAACTGCACCGTAGGGAAATCTGGTGGCTTGCTCAGAACACGTAGCACATAAAAGAGTAGTTGAAAGTGAGACAACCAATTGGGCAAGAACATAAATCACGTTATTGTACTACAGAAGTCAAATTCATCTTTTTTTTAGATGAATGTAGGCACACTACAGATGAATTAACGCATTACAGATTACTGTAATGCATTAATTCAGCCACTAATCTCTGATTTAGATGGCCACATATAAATGCCGGGGAAACTTTCATAATGAAAGCAGAAGCAAGTAGAGACTTTCATGTCTTCATGATCTGGTACAAAACTAGAACTCAGATGAGATATGTCTAAATTTGTAAATTTTCCAGTGAAGTTAAATAGCCAGAGAATATTAGAAAATAGATAATTTCAGGTAGAAATGCTGCCAAGACTTAGTGGCTTTTAATGATTTCATCTTGAAGAAAAGAGCATCTTGGTAGCTTGATGAGTCTTGTTTTGAGTATTGTGTTTTTCACCTCATAACCCAAAGTAAAACTCAAGGGTGCAAACTCAGGAGGAATTGAAACCTTATAGGGAGTCACAGACCCTCCATGCCAAAACCTCCAACTTTCACACTTCTGGCTGTATGCGAGTACATTGATCTTCTCTTTCTCTCTTTAATATTTCATGCACACTCTGTAGAGGAATTTTTCAGTTTTCAACCACATTTTAGGTAAGTTCCCCATGTTCTAAGAAAGATAGTCTTCTTTACTTCACTACTTCATAGGGCTTTTTAGACCTCAATAGAAAAAAAAGGTATTTGGATGTCAGTAGTTCAGTCCCTGCTATTTAGAAAGCATGTCTTTCCGAGATGCTTTCTATCCATAGTCCTGCCCAACTTGAAATATGGTTGACAGCTATATTACCACACTGCAGATTGCAAAGCAATTCACATTCACACCTCTAAGTGCCTCTCCTTTCAAGACTTATGGATGTATGCCAAATTACTTGCATTGTGGTATATGGTCTTCTATATGTACTTTATAGAATAGGCCTTTTTTTTTCATTAAAATCAATGAAGTAGAGACCAAGAGAGCTGTTTTGAAATGTTTACTAGATGTCAAACAAGTTTAATAATAAAGTACTTCATATATAATATGCATCTTCAACATATTTCAGTGTTTATCTTTAAGAAGATATTTTCTTAATTTAGAGTGGAAATTTCCTGGCTAAATTTAAGTGTTGAGTAGTGTTAAGTTCAGCTGTCACTGTTTGCTCCCCATTACTGTCACTGTAAAAAATGAATATATGATTTCATACCCTATTTAGACAGTGTTTCCAAATGTAATGAACCAGCAGCCATTTAAAAAGCCTAAGGTCCTGTGTTATCAAAACCATCATGGTTATCTCAAATGAAATGGGAAAAATGCAAGATACCCTCCAATGCCATTTTTTCTAGAAAATTAGTGACTATGCCATGTCATAAAGCCTAGTTCTTAGTCACTATGTTCACATATCTCATTACTGCAGTTCTTTTTCAGACAAGTTAAAGTGGATGATCAGCAGGGGTGGCAAAATTACTATGATAAATGAGGAAAGCTGGTAGATTTTAAAAATACAGACCTGTGACAAATATTTTAGTGAAAAACCTAATTTTTGGGGAGAGGATAGAAGAAACAGATGCTTTAAAGACATCTGAGTAAAATACAGACTCAAACAAAATTAGTCAGTCTAGTGAAATATTGACCTGAAAGGCATAAAAATGAGTGTATGATGGTGGAGGGTACATTGCACCTTTCTATTTATTTATTTACTTTTTCAACTATATTATTAAACTTTCTCTTAGGAATACAGTACCTAGAAGAAAGCAGCAATACAATTTTAAAAATGTCTTGATACTTAGAGGAAAGAGAAGGAATACATGGAAATCACTATCACTGGCTGTTGTCTATGATTTTTTTGTTCTTGTTAAAAGGATGTGTTTTACCAGAGTGAGGCAGGTATAAAGTGAGCTAGTGACTTGTTTTTCCGTATAACGTTATGTTTTCGTAGCCCAGAGCTCCTGTAGGTTGTGTTCTCCAAAGGGTAAATGAATTGCATACAGTGTTTTTCTCTTGAAAACCTGTGAAAACTCTTAGTCTCGTTTCTCAAAGATGTTCTCTAAAATTGTGTTCTGTGGTTAGGAAATGTCAGTGTGTCCATTTATCAAAATAAGTTGAAAGAAACTGTGGGGAACAGGGACCTAGATGTACTGGAGTAGTTGCACTAGGTAATTCTCCATAAGTAAGTTTGGAAGTGAAGCAAACTGATGCCCTTTAAAAAAGAATGTTGGCCTTATTAGTGAGAACAGAAAGTTTGCTGGTTAATTTCAAAGTACAGAAAACAAATTTCTGGATATTAAATATAGTCTTTAAGAATTTCTATACTGGGACACACTTCCTCTTGTCTCTGAAAATAATCCATGAAGTGTACAAGTAGGTTATAGCAAGTGATAGGTTTTAGTGCAAATATGGCATAGTCCTTCTTTTGATATACCCACGTGCACTTGGTAGTGGCTTCTGGTCGCCCTAACTGCCCTGAGTTCATCTAATCTCTTTCAACATCTATCAAGTGTGTCACAGCAAGAAAGTTTGTCCACTGAAGTGGTGGAATGGAAAAATGGAATCTCACAAGTGAGAACTATTCATGCTTTTTTCACCAAGGTGTAAAGAATCAGCTGTGGTTACATAACCCTTTTCTGCAGGGTTTTGGCAGCTCTAAACACCTTCAAATCAGGTGACAAAAATCAGCTTAAGTACCCAAAAAGAGGTTGGAAGCAGCATGAAAACAAACAAAAGGCAGAAAAATGAAAAAAGTTGCAGTTTATGTTAAAATAATTCAAATTTAGGAAACGTTTTAAAGGGATTGGTAGTTCTTTGCCCAGGCTTTCTCTTGCAGGCCAACCAGATGCTGGAGATGAGAAAAATGTGAACAAATAAGATATCTGAAGTGTTTTAGAATGCACATTACTGCAAGATGTGTTGTTGCGTCTATAGGAAAGTACTTTGTAATAGCAGCATGCAGTCAACGGAGAAAAATAAATTCCAGCTCAGAACTTCTGATGCTAAAGTTGAATTCTGAGCAGATTTCTGGAGAAGCCCTCTCCAGAAAATAGAGAAAGTTATGGCACAACAGTGACTGCCACCTCCTGCAGTGCTGAGATCAAATGTGGGTGCCAGGATATTATTTCCCAGCTTTTATTAGCTCGTTGGTGGCTTCTGTAAATGTTCTCCAAGAGAATTACTGTGGAGACTGCTAGCCAGATCTTCAGCTGCTGATAAAAAAGACATTACAGGTGTTTGGAAAACATCAAATTCTCACTTGAAGTCCCTAGTGTCTTGTGCAAGGACCTCCTGCCAGAATATTTTGGGCTAGGTCTTTAATTTGTCTATTTTTGTCCTCTGTTATTAGCCCCAAAGACCACAGCAAGTCCAAAACTGTGGTGTGTTAAAATCCAATGTGTCTTTAAAAATACTGAAAGTGAACTTATATACTTATCCAACAGAAACATTGGAGACAGCTCTCTACATTTTTGGTTTAGCTTGAAAGCAGAGGCCCAAGTCCTGGCTGCTGGCCCGGTGCTGCAAAACAGAGCAAGGCCAGCCTTCAAATGTGGCAGGTAGAAGTTGCGAATGCTGGTGTTTGTTCCCACTGTGCATGTAAGTATGGTCTGGTATGATGTCAAGTCTACCTCAGAACATATCTTGCCTTTTTGGTCCCAGAATTGTGTGTAAAGTGAAGCATCTGCTATTGGCAGAATATAGCACAGTCCCGAAAAAATAATGGGAGGTGGTGATGTTTACAGTGGAAAGGAAAAATCTCTTCAGAAGACAAAAAATGTGATCTATTAGCATAATAATGTCATCAAAGATCAACTGTTACAATATTTTATATTTTTCCATTGATATTCCATAAACTTAGAACAATAGCAAGTTAATAAATTATACATAAAATCTTCCCACTGTATGTAACTGTTCCATATATTACTGTTATATCTTCTGAGATTAAGTAAACACAGAATGTAATGTACTGTACATAAATATAGCTACTGAATCATAATAAAAATTTAAAAATAGCTTTTTACCATGAGAACTGCGTCATAATCTCTCAGTGAAAATGTTGGTTAGCTGAAATGAGAAGGCTTTTTTCTTTTCCCAGAAATATACCAATTTCAGCAAAACTGCAGTTTCAAGAATGATTTCCTGGTTAAACCTGAATAAGACTTAGCATACCCAACCAACCAGTGGATGTATGTGAACCAAGAGAGAACAAAGGTCAGTTTGTTCTTCCGTCTGTTTTACATAAGAGGCTTGAACCTGGATTTTCCATTTAGGTGAATGCCCTCCCTCTTGCTGGTAGTTTCAGTTTCCCCCACCAAATGTGCTCCCATCTTTTAACACATGTAAATGACCATTTGGAAGATGGAGCCTGAGACCTGTTCTAGCATAGCAACCTGGGAACTCAAGGGGAAGAAATGAAGTTCGTGTTCTCAGAAAACTTTTGCATATTTCCAAAATCAGGGTTCTGACAAATTTGAAAGTACCAAAAAGGACATTTGAAAGATATTAATGTACTCTTGAAAGAGTAATATTTCAATAGCTAAACATGGCAACAGTAAGCAACCTCTTTATTTACTGTAAGCTAAGTACTGGTGGCTACCAGAATTTGCATGGCAGAGAGAGAGATGTTGCCTGTGTTTTTAATCTGTGGAGACAGTGACAACTTCTTTTTATGTCTAAGAAGAGCATGAATTTGATTCTTACAGACTTCTGGAAAAGCACACCTACTAAGGCAGCTGTGGCAGGTCTGCCCATGCTGTGGACAGCTCAATGTTGGAGCCAGTCCCTGATCCACCAGTGACAATGAAGAGCTCAGTGCTGCATGGGCTGAAGCCAACATGAAACATTAAAAAACAATGCCAAACCCTCACTACATTCAATTCTGTGGCCTTATATCAGTTTGCCATAATAGCTTCTTACCCTGCATCTCATTTTGATATCAAACAATCTCCTGAGACATAAATTCTTTGCTTGTGCCCTTGATATAAGATTTTACTTTGTTTAGAATGTTTGACTCTATTTGCAAAGGCAGGATAAAAAAGCATTTTATTTGTGCTATGAAATGAGAGAGTGGAGCAAGCTTCTGCAAGCAGGCTGCTTTGTTGAGTCAAATTTATACTCTCATTTTGAGTGTGGAGCTTATATCATTCTTCACTTCACAGGAAAAGATATGCTTTACGCTAATGCATAGTAATCTCTATACAATCCCAACTCACTTTCTCTGCTTTCAGCCACACCCTAGCGGGAAATTTCTCTGAGAAATTAGCATGGGAATTGGCTCTTAACTGCATTTTCAAATATATTTATCAGTTAATTTTTTTTTTGTACTGGTGAGAAAGAAATTATACTAATAATAGTAATAGATCTGTGACAACAGATAAAACCCAGACACTGAAAACTCCTACATGTGAACCATTTACTTTCCTAGTACATTTTGAACATGAATGAAGTTAAATGACTATTATTTTCAAAACAAATTTTAAATTGGAAAAGTGATGAGTGAAAAAAAAATAAGGCATTATGTTTAAAAATCTAAAAGGTGGTGTGTTGTTTTCACCAAATATTAACTATTAAGAATGAAGTTGGTTATAGAGCGTCTTGCATTATTTTTATTTTCTGTGATCAGTATAGTAGAGTGGTTGTATATAATAGATAATGCCAGCTATTTCAGTATGGGTGTCTTACAGAAGCTGAATAAATAAAAAGTGACTTAGCTTCTATTTACCTTGCAGCAGGTGAACAAATAAGGTGACAGTAAAATAAATTATTTTTTCCTGCCAGCTAAGCATGTCGTCAATCCTTCTTACTAAAGTAATGAAGCAGGGAAACAATATTTTGTTTGCTTTTCACTGTGGTGAAGGAGTTTTACATCAAAAAGGAAGATAACAAGCTGTGGCTTGGTATTACAGTCTGCCTACTAAGTCATGTACTGCTTTCTGTTTTAAAACAATCTGAAATGGCTCTAGACTATCCTGTAATGAATCTTGGCTCCTAGAAATTGCTTACATAACTTGTAAAGAACACATATGGGCAATTTATTTGAGTCTCAGAGTCACTGTGTTGTGGAAATTTTATCTATGTCCTGCACGGGATTTCTTTAAAGGAAGTATTTGTGTCTTTTGTCAATAATCAGATGCTCAGGATTCTTACCTACTTGTAAAAGTGGGACTGTCAAGTGCTAGTGCAAAAGAAAAAAATCCTCATTTATTTCCTTCTAATTCATTCTTTCACTTGGGAGTCCAGCCTTCAGTTTAAATTTCAGGGATGCCATTCAGAGCAAAGTATTTGTAGAATTTTAAAAATGGCCTTTTACAATGGCAGCAGTGAAAATCGGGATCTGTTGTTTACTTTCCCTGACAAAATTGCGGGGTGGCTTTCCTCCATGGACTCTTTGATATTAGACTATTAAATCCGCTTTCACTACCAGTCCTGGACTTCTGAAAACTTCTAGACTGTGTACATATGACAGCTTTGAGAAGCAGTGGGAGGAAAGTGAAAGACAGTGCAAAACTGAATTCTGTGGCAACTGGGCAAATTGCCAGTTAATTCAATGAAGCTTTTCATGAAATTCAGTGTGTTTTACATTAAAGCTGAATTTGGCCCACTGTCTACAGCTATTAAAGTTACACAGCTTTAAAAAGTTACATGAAATTTTACCTACTTATAAAAATTCAATTTAATGTTGAATCTATTTTAAACGCCCTTGAAAAATACTTTTAAATTATCTGTTAAGGACTCATGTGGTGTATGGCCCCTCTCTTTATTTTCCTTTTGGATGGATCAGATGAAACACATGGTGATCAGTTCCCACAGTTTCATGCACATACTTGATATCATCAAATGAAAATATGTATACATGGTTCATTTGTTTTTAAGAAAATTCTTCTGTTGATGAGGGATTTTTTTATGACTGTGCTAGAGTGATTGATAATTAAGATTGTTCTCACCTTCCCTGTTTAAATTTGTCTTAAATTGATGTTCTAATAATGGCCAGCCTCTTTAATGTCCAGGAGTTATGGACCTTGAGAGCTCTACGAAATCAGACGAACTTTTATGGCCTAGAGGGTATGTAAAAATGACATTCTTTTCCTGCCCATCCTAAGGAGGTATGAATAGAGAAGTTCAAATAAGACAGATCTCATTTTGTTTTAAGGAAAATGTTGGGACATGTATGTAGTAACACAGCCAGTTGAATTCTGGAGACCATGATGCTTGACTGAGTGTTGTCTGGCTTTAGTTTGCAGTAGTTTTATCTGTCCAGCAGGAGGCCTGGAATGGGACCTACTGCCTGTGAAGTTCAGGAGATTTGCTGCCATTGTTTCAAAATGTGTGTGTTTGTCTTCTTTGTGTAAAATAATGGTACTCTCTTTGGTCCTCTATAATAAGTAGCAGCATGTTTCCTCTGTTGTGAATAACAATATAAAATGGGAGATGAGGTTAGAGAGCTCAACAGAAGTTGTATCCACAGCTTGAAATTTACTTTGCTCTAAGAAATGAGGTAAATCAAAAACTGCAGTGTTGCAATCTCCTTTACAACTAGGATCACAGTGCTAAATACGGGATGCAATATTGAAAAGAGGAAAAAGATAACTACTATATATTGGTATCATCAGTTCTATTTGAGCATAAAGTCCTTGGATGCCTTTGGGGTATTTAGAGTGGATACTGTAAGCACCAAAAGTAAGCCTGTTTAGGTGAGGCCTCCTTACAGGATTGTCGCCTTATTTAGGATCCACACTTCTAGTTTTGCAGCTACTGGCTCAAGCAATAGGAGGTATTGCAGACAGGGAGTGTTATTAGTGAATTTTTTGATGGAAGTCTTTGGGAATATTCTGGACATCAAATCGTATGGTGATATGTAAGGCAATACAGGGAAGAGATGAAAGCTACACTTTGCGTGCAAATAGCAGTGAGTTTTGCAGTATACATTTTTCTTCCTTGAGAAAGTTATGATCATTAGCTCCTAGTTCTCCAGTCAAACCTAGAAGGGAATGTATCTGAATGCACCAGGTAAGTGTAAGGAAATTATGTGAATGGAAATGGGTTTCTTCTTTACAGCTGCAAAACCTTAAGTCAGATGTTTGAATTCCACACCATGCAGCTCCTAGGTCAGAAGGCAAAATTCCTGACCAAAGACTGTGTGCTGACCCTTTTGAAATAAGCAAATGTCATCAGTTTATTCCCCTGTGGCTCAGTGCCATTTGCACTGTCTGGAAATCTTGAGACCAGGAGGGCACAAGAGGTCCAGTACAGAAGCCAAAGTTATATTCACTGATGTTAGACCATAGCTATATGCTGTAAATTCATTCAGGGACACCAGTTTTGAGCGTTGTCAGGTTAACGTCTATTAAAAACATGTCTGTAAGATGAAAAAGACCCCCATGAAGAACATTAGCAGGATTTGGCTCATAACAAGACAGGTACTGAGTTATCCAAAAACACAAGAGTTGGCAGTTACTTGTGGTGGAAGTCAGCAAAGGGTGCTCACAGCACTGCTCAGGGGAGTTTAACTGGTTGACTTGGAACAGACCTCCCCACCTCCAACCTCACTGGCTGTCTTGTGCGTATAATAGGGTGGTTAGTCCTGCATGAGGCATGAGATGGCTGTTTTTCCAGCAGCAGTCATAGCCTTCAACCCAAAAACAGCAAAACCTACAACTTTTTCTGCAAATCTTTGCTCCCTTTCCCTGCCATAAATTTTTCTCTCCCTATTTTGGTCAAACTCCAAATATTTCCTTTTAAAAATGTAATTTTTAAATATATACAGTTACTTAATTTTTCCATTAATTTTCATTCTGTACATTCAAGCACCCCTTTTCATTGCTGGCATTGTTGCCAGTAAAGTGACTTCTGTTCTATATTGGTTATGCCCCATCAAAGTGCTACTCAGGTTTAAAACTGCTCTCTAGCAATTACTTGCTATTTGAATTTATCCTTATTTAACTAATAATGCAATAACCTTGAAAACACTAGAAGAGACGGGCAAGAACCTGCAATTCTTGATGTTTGTTTACTGTTATGTTCCTCTGTCATCACACACAGTATCCCTTAATTATATACTTGAATTGCTGATGTTTCTCAGTAGTAGAGAAGCCTATGTCCCCTAGGTGCCTTTTGTTCTAATTTCTATCGTTTTACTCTACCGAATCTATATAGAAAAATATGGCAATTTACTTTAGTTTACTGTATGTTGTCAGTAAACTTGTCCAAACAAAGGAAGCAAGACCGCATCTTTCAGTGACACAAAACACTGTTGAAAGAAGAAAAAGCCATTACACAATTACAAGAACAACTGTGAGCCAATAGGAATATAAAACGTCTTCACCTTCTTGTTATCTCAAAGCATTCAGATGCTCATAACAGTTTAGAAAGCATACCGCCCACACCACAGGATCTTGCTCCTCTTTAATTTTCTCTAATTTGTGTAGTGAATAACCAAATACTCATAATGCAATTAGAAGATAATCAGGCTTGTAATTATGTTAATTGCTGGAGACTTACATCAATCCTCCAGCAAAGCGATAGGATTTCAGGGGAACTATTAACATGGGAAGAGAGAGGAAGCACACATGAGAGAGAAAGAGATTGGGGGAGTGGGTAAATTGATGAACAGCTTAGGCTTGTATCATTGAGCAACAATGAGAATACAATGGTGCAACAAATGAAAAGGGCCTCAAGGGGAGAAGCTCAGAAAATGAGGTTTTAGGTACCAGCAACTCAACCTCTTTTGTCTGTTTTCTTCCCATAAATAATCATGTTGTGCATCTATATTTATTGTAATAAGCCCAATTCAGAGAAATCGGATCCATAGCTGAACAGAGAACAAAGGGGAACTGTTCAGCTATGCAGCAGTTTGCCATGTCTCCCACACCACTGAAAGAGCCACTGTATTACCTTCTGTCCTTGACTCCTGGGGGTATTCTTTTCTCATGGTGATGTCCGATATTACATTTAAAGCTATAATACTGCAACTGCAATGGGCTGTCTCAGAAGTGTCATGGATCAGTCATAATCTGTGAAGAACATACAATACAGAGTGGACTAACAGAATTTATGAAATAATCCACAGTGGAAATGCTTTTCTTTTTTTTTTTTTCTTTTACCTTTTTTTCAGTATCTCATTGAGGTTGTAATGATTGTTTAAGTCTTTTGAAAGTGAGTTTTGTCAGATGAAGTCTGATATAAGTTGTAGACAATGACTGTAGTCTATCAGTATGGCTGTTTCTGAGTTTACAGAACAGTTTTTTGTGTTTACACTACTTGTCAGAAATTACCTAGCTAGCTTAAAATAGAAATGGATTTAAAAAATGAGTAATATTATTATTATCACTGAGTTACTTGTTCACAGTTTAAAAGATAGTTTAGACATGAAGACAAACTAGTGAGGATCAAGGAAGTCAGGCTACCCTTAGCCTCTTATGATCTTTTGGCCCATAGCTGTCATGACGAAGATAATGAAGAAAAAGATAATGAATAATCTCAGTTATTTTCTCTTTTTTTTCTGTATGTTTGTACATGCAATTAAACTAAAGGGCATTTTGCAACATTTGATTAACTCTAGGAAAGTACTTGGATGTAAAAGTACATTAGATTTGCAAGTCCCTGGAAAAACACATTTTTCATATCTTTTTTAATGGGCATTACACTATTATTTATGAATTCTGAATAATGAGCTGAAGGGTTAGGAGAAAATATTTAAAGATATTTAAGTGCCCTGTTTTGAAATATTTCCAGAAAATGACTTGTTTTTTCCTTTTGATTCAGGTTCAACTATCAAGTGTCATCGATCATTCCTACCATATAATGTCTTTAAATTCCAATTAAGCTTGATTTCTCAGTTCTAAAGAGCCTAGGAAGAGTCAAAAGAAACTCTCTCAAGGGCTTCATCTACTAGAGATTTCTGCCCCATTGTTTCTTCGAACAGATGAGTGCTGCATACCTTGACTCCAGCCATGACAACACAATTCTCATGAAGCGGCCCTTAAAAATCACTCTGGAGCTCACACAGCAGGAGACTGAAGAGTATAAACCCAGTGTAAGCACAAGCTTCCTTACACATAATTCCTCAGCTCTGTGGGGCTGCATGCCCCTGATTGGCCCACCCTGGTGTACCCTTGTTGTAGGAGTGTGGCAAATACGGGGGCTCTGAGTTGATCCCGATCTATTCTGGGGCTCTGCAAGTATCTGAAGGAACTGTGTCTGTCTGACAAAAAGATCAAGCATGTAATATGCACAGAGGACATCTTCAAATCCAAGCAATCCAGGTGAAAAGTCAACAAAAGGAGCAGCACCACCTTCTTCTTCTGTCCTTGCCCTGCCCAAATAGCTGTACACAGCACCCAGTGCGATGGGGAGTGGATGTGCTATTCAGCAGTCGTCTCCATCAAGGACATAGCAATATGCAGCTTTACTCTATACAGACTGACATACTTAGGCCGTCATGGAGCTACAATTTCATTTTACCTCAGTGACGCTTCCAATATTCTGAAAGTAAAGTTTCAAATGCCAGTTTTCACTCAGAAACTGACTCCCCAGAAAATTTAAGTAAAACAAAACAAAACAACACCCCATACCTTTGCATTTGCTTCTTTGAAAGGTATTTACTGACACCTCTTTCCTTTGTTGGTGAGCTTCACTGTGTGGTATGTGCCTAGTAAATGATAATCTACACACGAATGCAGTTGTGAAGATATCATTACTTTATTTTTACTAAATTTATGATAGCTATTGTAATCATTAATGAAGTATAATTTATTTTAATTAAGTACTGTTGTAGATGTGCATAGGGTTTTAAAGCACTTTCAAACCAACCTTAAGTATGATCTAATTTTACTGTCTTTTTTGAGGTGTGCTACAGATTCCCATTTAGTTTTAGGAGAGGAAGGAGGAGAAAGGACAATGCAGGCAGAGAAAGTCTTAATGAAAATATAAGTTAAAGAAGTCTATTCAAAGTTGAAATTTGAAAGAAAGGAAGGTTTGTTCAGTTATGACTTCTTTTATGCTTCTCTTGGATTCTTCTTTGGATTGTACCTGTCAGCCATGAGCTCCTTAAAATTGAGCTTATGCATGCTTGGAATTTGGGCTTGCTTGTGCAGGTGGGATAAGGGGTTGATTTATAAATCTCAGTGGTAGTATCAAGTGAAAAGGTCCCTTCAGGGCCTCTGGGCACTTTCTGTTTGTAGAAAAATAATTGTATTTCATGATATTGTCCAGGATATGGAGATGAAGCAAGAGAGAAGAGATTATTATCCATAAACCTCCTATGCTGGTTCAATACCCTATTTCTTTTCACCACAAAATGTCTTTTCTCCTGGCTGTCAAATCTCAGGATTTTCTTACAGGTTAAATTCAAGATTTCAGAGATTCTTGCAGAATCCCTACCACTATTCCTATAGCTGTGTTTTCTCAGTCATTCATTCACAGTGTGTCTGTATAGTCTCTTATTAAAGGCCTTGGAAATTGCTGCCTGACTTGATCAAGGTTCCCCAGCTTATTTAACATTTCATAGAGCATCTCAAGCCTGAAATAACTAAAATGTAACCAATGTAAGAGTTAGAATCATTGTCCTGACACCCAGACACCGCAAATGCAGCAGCTCCCAGTCCCTTTTAAATTAATTGCACCTACCACACTTTGTAGGGTGATATCTGAGAAGCTGCTATACTGCGATGAAATAGAGGAGCATCAAAGGAAAAACCTATCCCTGTCTACCATTGTCAAGATGAAGAACTTAGGAAGGAAATTTTCTTTCTTCTGTGGAAGAAATGACTATACCTTTGGTAGAACATTCTGTCTCAGCCTATGAGGTAAGGCAATACTTATACACAAAGAAAGAAATGAAAGATTCACAAAAATATTTTGTGACTTGGATGAAGTGCAGACCACAGACTAAGTACCAGAATCAGGAGGAGCAGAAAAAGCATAAGAAGAAGGATTCTCCTCCTCTACTCAGCTCTCGTGAGACCTTACCTGGAGTCCTGCATTCATCTCTGGGGTCCCCAACATAAGGAGGACAGGGACCTGCTGGAGCAAGTCCAGAGAAGGCCATCAAGGGATGGAGCACCTTTCCTATGAAGACAGGCTGACAGAACTGGGGTTGTTCATCCTGGAAAAGAGAAGGCTCTGGGGAGACCTTAGAGCAGCCTTCCAGTACCTGGAAGGGCCTATAAGAGAGGTGGAGAGCCCTTTTTTACAAGGGCATGTAGAGATAGGACAGTGGGGAACAGCTTTAAACTGAAAGAGGGCAGGTTTAGATTAGATACTAAGAAGGAATGTGTTACTCTGAGGGTGGTAAGGCACTGAAACAGATTGTCCAGAGAAGACGTGGATGGCTCATCCCTGGAATTTTTCAATGCCAGGTTGATTGGCGCTTTGAGCCAACCTAGTCTAGTGAAAGGTCTCCCTGCCCATGGCAGGGGGGATGGAACAAGATGACCTGTAAGATCCTTTCCAATCAAAACCATCCTATGATTCCATGACATCAATGAAAACCTATACATTTAAAAGAGCTTCTTCTCTAAATTACTGCAAGCACATAGTCTAATGATACAGCATACTGAAACAGAACACAACATCATTTTGCCCCATCAGAATATCACACTTCTCCATGCCCATGACCGAATTGTTTATTTAAGGAAATGTACTTGTTCCTTATTTCTTGCCTTGAACCTTTGCTAATTTTTTTTTTTTTTAATTTGGAGAAAGTGAGCTAGATTCAGCACTCAAAATTAAATCACATCAACAATTATCTTCAAGCCTCTGTTCTCTCAATATTGACGGTTTCCTTGTCACTATAGAATTTGTTAGCTGCTGCCTTGTAGTGTTTTGGAGGAGTTTGCTTTCAGATGTCAATAGTCCCTAGCTTGTAAGTAGGTGCACATATCCTTGAGTATTCATGTGCCAGAGGACCAGAGCCAGCTGTTCACAGAACTTCATTAAAATTGTCTCACAGCAGTTTTGGAAGTGTTCCTTATTACTGTTTGTTAGTTAAAATGATGTTGTGATATCATCACACTGTTAATAGTCCTGCCTCAACTTTTTCCTAGCTTATGAATAGAGAAACTGCAGAGATTGCTATATCCTCAGATTTCTCAGTGCTCAGTTTGTGTTGAGAGCTACAGTTCTTGTAGAGGGTCTGTACTGAAATATCCTCCCATCTGTCCCACATCTTTCTTCTACCATGTATTTATCTGCTCCTGCACACACCGTGATGGTTCCATGCTTTGGCATTCTTATACTAGAAGTGTTCTGATAGCGGCATACATATAGCCCCAGCGACAAGCACATTATTTTATATCTTCAATACATATAAGTAAATATGCCACCACGTTTCCTCTGTAATAGAAGTTGATGAGGTGCACATGTGGACGCACGTCTACCACATGTAGGAGCAACTGTTCCAGCTGCTGTAATTACTGCCAGTGTAGGATCAATACAGTACAACACAATTCTCTTTCTGTGATAGAGTACCTGAGAAAAATAAGTTTGAACTTTATATTACTGCCTTTGTAGAAAGGACATCAGCTTCTTCTAGAGCATAGTGTGAAAAATGATGCTAGTGAAGCTCTAATCACCCTGATAAAGATGTTAATTACAAGTGCAAATTATCACATTGTTTTAGGAGGAAAATATATGGATACAAATCTAGCTGGTCTACAGTGTGGATGTTTAGAAAACTAAACTGTGGATGTTTAGAAAACTAAACTGCTCATCACTGAGCGCCTTGGCCTAGGTAAGCTTTACAATGAAGAAATGGTTATTTTTTTAAAAATATATCATGTTATTCTAATAGTTATGTGAAAATACCAGTAAGGCTGAACTATGTTGCAGCCATTAGTCAGTCAAGAAAAATGTAATTACTTTTCTGGGGGAGTGGGAAGTAGATAAAACAGTACAAATCCTTTCTCAAAACTCTGGCCATATGCAGGAACGTGAAATGTACGAGGAGAGTTTGGGATAAGAAAGATGGGTATAATTTCTTTTCCTATTTTCTGAGGTAGTTTCGTGCAGAGAAGAAAATGAAAAAAAAAAAACAACAGATATTTCAAGGATGAAGGCAGGGAAAAAATCCAAGAGCAGACAGAAAAGGGCGATCTTCAAAAAGAGCTAAGAGAGAGTGTCTTCAGGTGAAACACTGTGCGAGATAAATCTGAAGTGTGGAAACTTGTTTTTGATTTTGTTTTGAAACAAAATATTGCATACGTTCTTTGGGTAGACAGTTAATTCTATGAAAGAGGTGCCTGACTCCCTCAGCAATTCTCCAGTCTGCAAGACACTGATTCTAGCTAAGTGCTTTATTAAAAATTAACACTATTTTCCATTGGTTTGTGAAAGCACTTACCAGATTTAGTAAGACTTTACTTTGCTGTTATTTTGTAATTCATATACCCTCAGATTTTCTTACTCATATTATTTGTATTCCATAAAAAGATGCCTGTAAAATTAGTTTCAGAAGCATGTTTTAAAACGAAGAGTTTTGAGAGAAATAAATGGAAAGTTCTTTTTGTGCTTTTCTGCAGATTGGTGTCTTGGCACACAGTAGACTAGCTTTCTTACCTTTTTGAATTTACAGCCTAGAATGAAAATGAAAGAAAGGTTATGTAGAATAGAAAACAGAAAAGAATTACCTTCAACAAAACTGGAATGAAACTCCTGTAGATTTTGCCAGGTCTATTGTCTCAGCTGCCAGGTTTCTTTATTTTGTGCCAGGTTTTCTCTCTAGATGCTGGTTAATTTTTCCATGTATCAAATGTTTCACACCTGATTAGATTGGCTTTTACACTTCTAGAAGGACAGGACATTGCTAACTGCTATGACTAGAAGCCAGACTTTTGGAAACGTTGGCTCAGTTTGGAAGCTCCCTTAGGGACACCTCGTGGAGGGTAATCAATTTCCATCAGGACATGAGTTCAGCCTCTCTCTTGTGACTATCATAATATAATTAAAAATTATCTTCAAAAAATGTTACTGTGTATTTCCACCAGCTGTGCCTGACTCCTTTCATTCTGCTCTTTTGACAGCAGTAGTTTTGCCCATCTCGGATGGTTTCCAGTGAACTCCTGCATTTGGGACTGTGTTGTCTTTTGTTTTAAGTGGCCTACCAAAGCCTTTCTATTAACATCCTAGTTTATTCTGCATGCACTCATACATTCATTAGATCAGCTTCATCGTGGATCATTAATCACCAAACATTTATTTGTGGCTTCTTTTTCACTGTTGTTATAATGACATAAGATCTAAAAATTGTGTGAGATTTATGCTGGAAGGGAAGCCATTGGGCCAGGGACACTGCACAAGATATAAGTCACTGGGCAATTCACCTGCTGGATTGTGTTTGCCTGGACTTTTTTAGTAAAGACAGCAGGTAAGCTGGAATTCATGATTTCCTGTGCTCAGAGTTAGATACCTTTGTTCCTTTTGATTTCCCAACACCTGTCACTGAACTGTCTCTTTTGACAAAGCAAATATGCTTATTCTTTAATTTTTCAAACTAAACTCCTGATGGCAGTGGACTGCCTTTTATACATTTTCTTTGTGGTTCCAGTCCTTGCTTTAGAAAGGGACATGCCAGTGTTTATTTATCCTTGCCCCTCATTTGGAAAGTTGTCCTGCTGGAGTTCAAACCTTATACTGCTATTTCCTGGGCCATCAGAAAGGCAGTAGAGGTGAAAAAATGGTCTGCTATCTCTCTTCAGTTCAAATGGAAGACCTTCAGCAACAATGGAAGTCTTTCTGCCAAAACTGCAAGGTCTAAGAATCCAGTTAATGCAGTCTACATTTTAAGCATATGAAGTAAGGAATATCAGGATGTGCAGCAGAATTTGATATGAAATAGATTGCACCACTGCCACTATGCTATGAAGTTACATAAGTGGGTCCTTCCAGGAAAATGAGGCATAGGGCTCATTATGAGTGCCAATTTTATACACCAGCCTTAGTTCAGAGCTTCAGAGATACCTATTCTGTAAGATTTCGTACTCACTCATCCAGTCACTGGCACTTCCTTTTGATTAGATGAGGCATCTGGTGTAGTTAGGTGAATCCCATCCCTTGTCACCAATCCATCCTTATCTATCCAGGAAGAAATTTGAGTACCCCACAAGCTCAGCAGTCTCTTCTGCAGTCAGAAGTCTGGCTCCCCATGTAAGGACAAGCTCTCACTCCTGGACACTGTGACCAGCATCAGCCTGCTGGAAAACAGCCCTCAGAAACCTCCTTGGGGCCCTTCCCTGCTTTGCTCAGGAACTGCATTTTAACTGTTTTTAAACTCAGGCCTTGGACTATGGTACTCAGCTGAGTTGTGCTGTGGCCATGGCTATGCCTGGACATAGACCTCTGAACCCAACCTCTAGAGACTGTGACTTCCAGTGTGACTTCCTGGCTCCACCTTGGAACTGCTTCATCACTGTGGATCTGTCTGGTGATCTTCTGACCCTAGTCATCTTCTGGGCCCTGCTCCACTTTTCTCATTGGGCCCAGCTGTGTGTTCCCCACTATATCCTCAATTTCTTTTCCTTCCAGTTTATGGTGAAGTTTTTGTTTTATTGTAGAAAACACACGAGGTCTGGTGTGGAATGTAGCATATTTTTTCTTCCTTTGCATTATTTTCTTTTTTAAATTCATAAAGGCACGGAATTTTTTTAAGCTGATGGCCATTATGAAAAGAAATGTAATTATATGCTTAGAAATGAAATTCATGGACTCAAAGTCTGAAACATGGTGAGATGTTTAATTCTTCTAAAGCACTTATATGGTTTTTACATTAATTTAAATAATGTAGAAATATATCTGTCTCTCTTTATATATCTCTATCCTTTTACCATGATTCCATGATTGTGTGGTGTGGTATTAGTCCTTTTTTCAAGAAAGACCTCAAGCATGTCTTTGGGTTCATTCTATTCAGGAAATCTCTTCTAATAAGTTTCAAGCTAAGGATATCCTTTAATACCTTTTCTGCTTTGTTTGCTTTACTGGGTCTGTTTTGAAAAGTTTGAGTACCCTGACTGTGAAAAAGAGGGTCAATCCTAAGAATTTACATCACTGACACATTATTAAGGTCATGCAAAATGTGTGCATAGTATTGAAATAAACACAACACACATTCTGTAATATATGAGGGTTTTTCCTACAGATTGACACCTTGAAAGCATTCAGGTGTTTCAAAATAGTTCATTCAGTTTTGTTTTCTTGCTACAAAAGTCAAGAGCCTGTCAGTTGCTCTTTCCTGGAACACCGAACACCCACAACTCCCTTCTGAGTCAAGCATCAAGCACGGGTAAATGGAGATTAGGAGAAAACATAGCTACATATTCCAGAATTTTTCAAGAAGTAGCTTGCAACTTGAAAAGATGTTCTTAAAACTTAATTTACTTTTGAAAGTAAAGAATTTACCTTCACATTGAAGGTTTGGTGTAAAGTGCTGAGTATAAGGCACTCTTCTGCAAAAATTTTAGACAGAAATCCAAGTAGGTTAAAATATATATTTCAAATTAATATTTCACTAGCAGATGATATGTGTAAGCTTCATCAGAAGCTGCATCTATTATTCCAGTATAAATCAATGTTCTTCTTAGAATGATTTAGTACCTACAAAATAAAGACAAGAAATTACCAATACTCCTTGTTCCTAAACAATATACTAACTGTGTATATGGTTTGAAATGAAGAACGAAGCAAAATCTTATTCTAATGTTATTAATTCATTGAATGTGTTTCATTTTAATTGCAGTCACAAGTAGCTTCTGTGTGCTTCTCAGTGTGTTTTTTGTTCAGCTATGCACATGGTCACACCCATAATTCCCCATGCTCAGGGGTAGTGTTGTCTTGATAGATTGATTTTTTTGGAAGAGATATAATTTCACTTTGACCTCCAGTTTTCTGTTTTATAGCAAGTGCTGTTGTGTACTGCTCTGCCCTGGTAGCTACGGTTACTTTCCACAAAGCGCATGTGGCCCAGTCTAAGGACAGCTCCCAGACTGCGACTGCGTCATATTCATATGATGCACACCTGTCTGTCTGTAGGTGCATGTGTAGCACAATTTCCCTCTGCACGGGGGAGTCTGAGCCTGATTGTGATTCTGTTGCTGTATGGGCTTCTGACTGACAGTTCTAGAGGAGCCCTCAACTCCTTAAGGACCTGCTGTAATTGTCTTTTTATGGCAATTTGCTACATCTGGTGTTACCCCTCTTCTCTTGTCTTTTGAGGTGCTTTAAATACATGATATGGCTCTGGTACATTTGTGAGCTTTGGGAAGTGGCTGATAGGGTCAGAAGGACTGATAATAATTGCCGTAGATCAGTCCTGGCAAAAATCCGTATTTTGGAGGCCTTCCACCTCTGGTACTTCTTCAGTGTTTGTAATATTTTACACAAATATTCTCTTTAGGAAAGAGAATTTGGCTCCATTTGTGTTCAGTGTGGGATACAGGGCATGATTGCAGAGAACCAAGCCCAACAAAAGCCTGGTTCTGATTGTGGCCTTTAGGCCCTTCCCTGTTACAAATGCCCCCATATTTTTGTCAGACATGTTCCAGGGAAATGCCTTCACTCTGGCAGTCAACCTGTACAACATTACACATTCAGCAGTGTGCACAAAGCACTGTAGTTTTCATGTGAAGAAAACCAGTAAATCTGGCTGTAGACTAAATAGAAGAAAGAAGAGAAGCAACAGGCAGTCAGACTTAAAATACTGCTGTCCTAAGTACACAGAAGATTACTTTATGAGCCCAGCACATGCAGCCAGTTTTCTATTGTGCATTGAGAAAAAGCTTGCAAATATGGAATTTCAAAATGGAAACTTTTCTAATATATCAGATAGCTGTGAGAAGTTATTTTGTCTTATTTTTTTGCCTGTTGGTGCATGGTGGCAGATTACTTTTATTAACCTCATATAATTTTATTGCAACATTAATGATGGATAGCCTTTGAGGAGAAACATATAACCTAATATCCTTTAAAGAGGGAAGGCCAGACCCAATCTAACCCACCACTGACTGTTTTTCTGGATTATATGATTTAATATTTTGGTGTTGTTTCTGTTCCAGGAGGGCACTGCAAATACTGCCATCAAATTTCTTTATGTACATATGTGGAGGCAGCATTGACCAATCAATAAAAGGAGTAAAGGGGCGGTTCTGACCAGCTGTGCTAAGTTTAGGACGCTTGTGATACCAAATTTGGTAATGTCAAAGGTGCATTATCAGTGATCTAGGAATATCGTATTTCCTACTGCTTTGTAAGCATTCCTGTGGAGTCAATTTCTACATAGTTTACATCAATTTCTGTCAATAAATATAGTTCTCACACTGTGTCCCAAACCCTCACCCTGATATCAACTTGTCCTAAGTAAAAGTGTAGCCCTGTGATCCGTATGTCTCTTAGAATCAATGATCTTCATTGTCTTGTAAGAAGAATCTTCTTAAACGTAGCATGTTTTCAAGATCCAGTGATGCATTTGAGAGCTATTTGGCAACTGCCTGATCCCCAGCCTAAACCCAGTCTTATATTGCATGATACTTGCTCTGTCCTAGATAAGCTATTCAGCCTTACTAAGCTCAGCCCTCTCCCTAGTCCACAAAGGACGTAGAAAAACCAAGGACTTCAACATTTTTGGCATCCTAATCAAATTCTACTTTGATCTAGAAAATCCTCCCTGCTGCAGGCATTGTTTAAATAGATTTTCCTCAGTCCTCATAAGAAATATTTGTAGCTCTGTTGAAAGAATCAATCTATAAAGTCAGTTCTTCAATACATATTGCCAAAAACCATCACTTAATGTAACTACTTAAAAAGCTTAACACACGCCTATCAAAGCTCTCATCAATAAGCCTTTCTGTCAGGTGATTCTAGCCTGCATTAAAGCTTTTGATCTTTCAACAACTTAATGATAGACTCCTATCTTTCATTTTTGGTCTCCTGAAAACTAACCATGGCCCCAGTCTCAGCCATCCATCCATCAGTGTAGGGTAAAACACATGCAGGTATCTTCCCCAAGAATGCCAAGACAGTGGAAAGGGTTCAAAAAGGGTTTATTTCGAAGGCAAAGACATTAAAACTTGCAAACTTCTCAGCACTCCAGGCAGTACTGGGCCTCAGAGAGCAAAAGGCAAACCTCCTATTTGCTCCCGGGCTTTATCATCACTGCCTCCCCCCAAACTCTCCCCAGGCTGCAATGGCCCTGTTGCATTTCCTCTCACATATCAGGGACAGAGGCTGAGAACTCCTCTTGCTATGCGGGGAGTTGGGGGTGGGGGCTAAGGTTAGGAAGGCTTTCTGCCTAAAAGGTAACTCTTTCTCAAAGGCAGCTTCCCCGCTCCCTGCCCCTCCCTAACCCCCCCTTCCCTGCACAGCAAGTGGAGTTCTCAGCCTCTCCCTACAATCAGTCAAATAAAGTCGCTGATTTCTGATACTCTGAACATGAAACTCAGCTGGTAGTGGCCATTGCTCAGGACTTGTGTTCAAATGAGCAATATGTATGGATCATTGTCTATAGCTGGCTAGACTCATCTTTCAGGAAAACAAGAAATTTAAGAGATTTATTTCCTTATATTCATGAGCCAAGAGACTAGGACAAGAGCTGGAGTGAGTCAGCTGTTAAGAGCTAGAATTTAGTAAAGGCCCATTTTTGTCACTGTGATGCAACCATTAAAAAGTAGCAGTGGAAGTTAACTAAAGTGACTGTAATCTCTGCTCTCTCAAACCCTTTTCATCGTTCCATCCTAGCATCATGACTGAGTCACTTGTGCCAGAGAGCTTATAAAGTGATGTTTCCCATCAGGACCTGCACCTATTCTAGCAATGAAGATTTCTTAGGATTTGTCGACACCTCACATTGTCTTTGGGACTCTATTCACCACAGACTGAACTGTAGGATTTTTTAATAGCCGTTGATCCAATGGAGAGAATTTGAGAACTGTTTCACTCTGCTGGCAGTTATATCTGTTGCTTTGAGGATTAAAACTTCGATGTTACTCTTGAATCCCAACTCTTCTATCGTCCCCTAACCCTTGGCTTAATTGTAGCTGTATGATACACGTCCATGAAGAACTGACTGTAAAGCACTTGGACCTACTGATGAGAGAATGAGCATGAAATCTTGTGTATCTTGTCTAGTGATGTTTTAGTATGGTCCTACACTGGATTATTTGAGTACACGTTCTCAGATCAGGATTAGTTCTAGAATCCCTGTATGGCAGCCTGCATAGACCTGCTCCTTTTGAGCAAGTCACTTAGCATTTCTGTTCCTTAAATTGTTTGGGTGGGGACAGATGGCTGTGACAGACCTTGTATATTCTCCTCTTCACAGCTTCTCCAATAGTCCGTAAACCCAATCTCCAACACCCTACAATTTCAGTTCTTGGCTTTGTATCACCAAAAATTGCTACTGTGCCAAATCTGGGAAGCAGAGTGGGTTTTGAAATATGGAAAAGTATCCAGTAGGGACCAAGCTAAAGCTATCATATTCATTGAACAGATTATAAACCATGTTTAAAGCTATTTCTCCATAGGTTAAAATCTCATTCATTAACATAAGATTTAAGTATTTGCCACTCCTTTGCCTTGGTACAGCAGAAAAAGTTCTGAAAATGTGATAGCTCTGTGATGTATTGAACAGAATCAAATCCTTCATATAAGACAAACTTCAGTTCCCTACTAATGAAATCCTACATGCCCCTTTATAGTGCATGTTTATTCTGTAGTGGAAATGACACAAATCCTTAATACAGCATCAGTGCTGCCTATTGAGCTTTGTATTCTTATAAATGCTCCCATGAGAAATCTGAAGGTTGGCACTGCTAGACTGTATTTTTAAAATATCACAGATGGGGTGTAACCCAGCATCATGATGCTTATTACTCTGGTGATCTATCTAATGGTATTCTTTGCTGCTGAAATCTAATAAAAAAATAACATTTTTGAACTATTAGATATTGGATTAAAGCTCCTAATTGTCTCTTTCATAACCAAAGAAGGTCCATATTAATAATTCTTTCCAGGGCCATTGAAAAGAAGACATCTGTTTCGGCATACATTGTGAAACTCAAATCTGTCCAGTGCAGCTTTATGAATTTGTTACTTTCCATGAACAAATGTGACTGCACATTTATTTAAATATTTAGAAATGTGACAATGATGAACAAACAGAAGACAACGTAAAGTTAAACCTTAATTGGAGACACGCTGTTATGGAAGAAATAGT
Source organism: Cephalopterus ornatus (assembly GCA_013396775.1). Classification (NCBI taxonomy): domain Eukaryota; kingdom Metazoa; phylum Chordata; class Aves; order Passeriformes; family Cotingidae; genus Cephalopterus; species Cephalopterus ornatus. Next base: position 72,362 of record VZRE01000488.1, read on the forward strand.
TCCACCTGCAGTAGGTGCTAACTGCCCTTGCAACAACCCAGTGCAATAATCTGATATGGTCAAACTGTGCCTGTCATATTCACTGCCTCAAATGGATGGACAGTTCCAAAAAGAATGCAAAACCCCCACTTGCTTAGTAAAAGTTCATAGGAAAGAGAGAAGAAATGCCAGACACAGAGGCTGACTTATTCAAAATATTTAATCATACCTTCTTTAAAAAGACATATACATTACTAAGGGTAAAGATCTTACTGCATACTCCCTGCTTTTCTAATGCAGCTGCCATTAGTAAGACTTTCAGAAAGGAAGCGGGTGTGGCATAAAGTTTTGTTATTCAGCCACTGTTTCTATTTGAATTATTAACAGTTTATGCACTAGTTATGAGGGAATTGCATTTTTGATGTACTCAGGCAGCTGTTTTCTGGGTTTGACCTATTGCTAGGATGAAATGAAAGCTATGAGGATGACAGTCAAAAAAGTGCTGCCCTCTGCTTGCTATAGCTCCTACAGAATCTGAGTATTTTCAATATTCCCAACAAACATACTTGGCAAGATCACATCTTTATTATTGAAAAAAATAATTCTGACCCACAAACCACCCCCGCCTCCCAAAAAAAAAATAAATTAAAAAAACCCAAAACAAAATGAAATGACTAACTGGAGGAGAGGAAATGGATCCATATAAGCAAAGGAGAAGGTGATAAAATTGGAAAAAAAAAAGGTGAAAGAATGTGCCTAAGTGACAAATCTGGAATGCATGCTCGTCTTGGCCTCGCAAGCAGAAAGCAATGGTAGGAGTGTAGGGGCTCTGTTTATCTTTTATTAGGGAGCATATATTGTCTCATCTAAGAGTACAGAAAAATTATTCTCCTGTTGATTTTCTGATGTCTGTGCCCCTGAGGGGCAAATTTGGGATCAAAATAAACCTTAGTTTAAGTGTAAAGCTGTATGTCTTGTTGCTGTTCCAGCAAAACTGAAGTGTAAAATATTGAAGATTTTTTTTTTCCTAAAATATGATCTATTTATATGAGGAGAAAAGAGTAGCAGCATTGGTAGAGTAAAAACGAGGTTGATGCTTTCAGGAGCTTCTACTATGTAGACTGCATATCAGTGATAATCCTTATTTTCACTTAGTAAGGTTTTTTTTAGAAAGAGATCCATTCTTGGAACATCAAATCTCCAGAAAAGTGCATCTTCATTGCTTAGCAAAAAATTATGGTAATGCTGTTTTAACGAGGTAGCAATTGTCAGCAGCCACTGCCGTGAAACTAATCAGTATTTTGTACCAAAAACCTGCCACTCAGAGTTGGTGTCTCCCAAACTATAATAATCCTTTACAATTTTTCAGTGTTTTCCACCCCCAAAAAAATTTTGCATTTTGTATGTACACAACATCAGACCTGGTAGGCTGTCTGGAGGAAGCACTTAGCTGGCAGCTGACCTGAAAGACCCTGCATGCAGCACAGAGAAGAAAAATGAAAGTCAGTGTTGCCTCTTGGGGTTCCCTAGTGTACCTAAAGTGTTACCAGAAGGTTCAGGAAGTTACATCTGTCAAGTGTGAAATTCTTATGCTCAAAAAATGCCCACTTAGAGAATTGGGAAACACCTGGAAATTTTCATCCACCAGAATGCTCTCATCTCTTTATTGTATGCAATACATGTAGCCTATACACACATTTTTTCAGAAGTGTTTTATTACCCATTTGTTCAAATTCACATTTTATGTTTATAACCCTTCTAAGGTGTGAAAGCAATACTTGTTCTATATTAACAACATGTTTATTTATTACCAGTGGTATGATTTTTGGCCTTTTAATGCCAATGCTCTGCTCTTGAATGCTGGGAAGGTGCAACCACTGCATCCTGTGTTTTTATAAATCTGAAAATAAGATAACGATGCAGTTAAAAGTAGGCTAAAAAAACTTAATAAATAACTTGTTTCTCTGGTGCTTTAATTTGTAGCCTTGACCATCATAAGGGGAGTAAATACATTTATAACAGCTGTGGATGAGTATTCAGGGCTGAGACCTGAGCTTTGTATTCAAAGGGATGTGTTAAAAGTTAAACAAACTTGTCAGAGTCACTGTAAGTACATGAACATTTCTGGTGCATTTTGCAGTTTTATATCTTTGCTCCAAAAACAACATCATGAGGTTATACAATGAGACACTGAAACAGCCAAAGGACACAAAAACACTGTCAGAATCACTAGAGTGCAGTTACAGAGCACTTTATAAAGTAATATGAGTAATTGCATGTAACAATTGCCAGTATCCACAAGCACTAACCATGTCTGTAGTGCAGTAGGTGAAAAATGCTGTGTCAGACTTTTAAATGATGGTCGTCTTCTGCAACAGTGCTTCATTCCAAACTAGCAGGCTTGACGTTTCCCTGCAGACATTTCTCCTTCACCTGTTGCATCTGGTCTGCACTATTGAAAGTGATTTAGTAGTGGCAAATTTTGCAAAATGACAGTATTTTGAACCCTCATTTTTCTAGCTATTTTTATTCTGGTTTACAAATGTCTTCATGGACTTCTTTTAGCTGATGGGTCCCAGAGAGAGATGGGTGGAGATGGGTGCTTGGTTTTGTTTCATGTAAGGAACAAACCCAAGACAGTGTTGCAACCATGCAGTGGCAGATTTTCCAAGAGCATTCATAAGAAAAAAAGCTTGGAATATCCTCAGTATCTAGAATTGTAACAAAGGCCTCCTGTCGCTTCCTCAAAGGAGTTTCTCAGAGACACAAGCTGTAAATTGCAGAGAAATTGAAAAGGATGCCTTTACTCAATTAATTAGACTACAACTTCTGTAAAACAACAAACATACAGTAAGAAAGTTTTTAATATGACAATTAGGGTCCTAAAATATTTGCTATAACCTTCCTATAACTTGCAAAATGGCTTGCTGTTTCTTTAAACATCATGCTTTATTCCCAGAGGAGTATATAAAGTCATCATAGGAAGGCTTAAGCCTTTTGCTAACTAGAAATAAACCCATTTACTGATGCTGTCAGATAGACAAAAAGATAAACAATTCCTAACAGAGTAGTGGTTCTGTGCTTAGTCCCAAAGAGGGAAGAGTTGGTGCATAGGAAACCAAACTGTGAAGTCAAACTTTTAGTGCCATAGTGGCACCTCAACTGTAATGACAATCACTTTGGTCAGTGGTCTCCAAAGTGGAGAAGAATTAACTATCAGCTTCAGGACAAGCTGGTGTCTGAGGACTGGCGTTGCATATAGAAAATGCAGATTCATCTATCAGTGACCAAGCTAAGAAGTCACACATGCCGAGTAGTTAAACATTCCATGGCAGAATTTCCCAACTAAATGTTTGTTAACTGGTTAATTTCTGCACTAACTCTTAATTTTTTATAAAATTACATTTTCTAGCTAAATCTATTAATAAAAAAAAATAAAAAAAATATCCCAGGTAGTTTTACTTGAGAATAAAGGAGAAAACTTTAGTATGAACAAGTACGTGAAAAAGAAAGTATCTCTATTCATACTACTGCTTGAAAAATGGTCATGCCAGTTGAGGAGACTGGAAAAAAAATTCTGTACATATTGAAGTGTAAAAGCCAAAAGAATAACTGGATGTTGTTCATAGTCCTTCTTTTTTTTTCTTCCAGAGTTAATAGAACAGCAAATAATGGTACAAATGAGAACAGAATTTTATGCTGTTTGACATAAAATACACAATGGAAAACTAATATAGTTACAACAATAAATCTTTTAAATACAGAGAATTCTGTCACTCCAGTTTTGTATTGTGAATTCAGTAGCATAACACTTTATTTGACAGTTGGTAGCAAAACTTGAACTCAGATTATTAATAACCTTTCCACAGTCTATCATTAATGTCAGTGGGTGATGTTTAGGAGTTTTATTTTGGCAAGTATAATATGTTAACATATTAAGTGACTGCTTGTATTGTCAGAGCAGAAATGCTAACCAGGGAAGGCATTTCACGCCAATTCTGAAGGCACTAAAAATAAACTGCTACTTACCAACTCAGACAACTTGGTAAATGTCTGATTTCCGCAGCCTCTGAAATGCTACATCAGCACTTAGTCTAGAGTTTAAGACTTTTCTTTCAATAAGCATTTACATAGAAGAGGACAGTTTGGCTACAGGACATTTACAGTAGACAAATCATGTCAGTGATATTGTGTCAAGTTTAACATCCTGTGAAGGCAACCGGTGTCAGTATGTTCTGCTGAGATCAGTCTGTAGAGCTACTGCCTATTGACCTGGACCATGGGGCACAGATTCAATTATTCATATCTTATCTTAGGCTAGGGGTCTGGTTTTCAGTGATACTGTTACACATAATATCTTTGCTGCTGACTACAGCTGGTACCATGTTAGAGGCCACTGCATTGGTATGGAATGGTATAGAAATGTAACTCTACGCAAAAAAATTGTGTGCTAGATGAGCCCTCCACAATTTGTTCTAGATCAGTAAGTCAGCATCAAAGTAGACTGCTAAAGGTCAGTTAAAATTTCCCATTGTTATTTATTGTTCTGGGAATAATTAAGCTACTTTGCCCTACTTGGTGTACTGGTACCACAGGGTAGTTATTATTCAAGGTTGTCCAAGACTCTCCTAATTCATAAGAGACAGTATCAAGAGCAGGTATATGCTCTCTCTTTTGGTATTGATAAATTTGAAGTTAGAAAGAATGTAAAAAACTGTACATGGAAACTGCCTTGAAGAGATCATCTAGTGCTTTCTCCTGCTACTAATCTGAGAACACAAAACCTAGACCATTGCTGACAGATGTTTACTTACACTATTTTTAAAAAATGAGGGGTCTCTTAAAATCACTGTGTTTCACTCCTAAAGAGTGGTCAACTATTTTAACATTATATGGACCCCCCAATAGCTGCAAATGTTGCATGTTGCAAATTAAGTTCTCCTACTCTCACTGGATACAGAGGATGTTGATCACTGTCTTTTTAATATGTATTACAAGAAAAGTCACTTTTCAGGCTAAGCAATCATTTTTTTCTTTATGCTATGCTTTCTACTTCTTTAGAAATCTTAGTTGCTGTGTTCATATTTTATTAATTTTCTTTTTTAACATATGATGTGATTGCTCAATTATCCTCTATCTGTCCTCCCAGTTGAAGTTAAGTGCAATTTTTTGTTACTTTTTGTCTCATAGTCTTTTCATCGGGGTCATCTTTTCTCTAGTTTATTTATTGATGTATTGTTTAGACAGATTTAAAAGCTTTACTAATGTCAAACTAATTTAGATCTATTACTTCCCACCCACCAAAAGAACAAATTTTCTCTCACAGAGAAAATTATACAGGCTTGACATGGTATGTCCTCAGAATCTGTGTTTCTTGTCAACTTTTCCTTTCAACACTTAAAGATTGATTGTTTAAGAATAATGACAGCAACAATGGTTGTAGTATGTTCTAATAACTGTAGGCATTAGTTTATCTCATGTGTAACACCCTAAAACTGCTTTAAACCATTTTCAAGATGAGTACTTTATGTCACTGCGCACAATTTCTCCTATGTGGAATCATTCTGCATCTCTAATAGTTGTAGTTCTTTAGTATTCTAAGTATAGAACTTGAGTGCATTTACTTAAACCAAACTTTTCTAGTCTTCTAATTTCCTTTTATGACCTGACACCTATTCTCTTGTTGAAACTAACTTTTTAAAGGCATCTTTTCATATTTAACCTCTTGTTTGGCAAAGCGGTATTGTGTTGTACAGTCAGCGTTGCTTCATATGGTTAATTTTTTATTAATTAATGGACCTAATTTCCCTGTGTTTGACTTCTAAAGGGCTTTAAATCTTCTTGGAGATGCAAAAGTGATGAAAGAAGATCCTGTAGAAAACATATTTGGTGATTCCCTTCTGTTTAACATTTTGCCTGAATTCAGAGGCATCAGACAGCTATAAAAAATAGCATAACTAGTTTGCACTGCTCAAGGTCTCCTTAAGATTTATTGTGGAGGTATCATGGCACTGATGACAAATCTCACCTTTTCTCTGTATAACTATTACTTTACCTTGAACATGTAATTCAGTTTATAATAGTTTTTTCACCAATAAAAAAGTAAAGACAGCAAAAAATGACTGATATTAAAGAATTTTTAAAATAGCTAATATGATGGCACTACACTGTTAATGTTTGTAGACTAACTTGATGGAGTGACATTACGACAAATAATGCCTTATAATATAGGATGTATATAGTGACAAATTATTTTCATAATAGCATACAATTTTATGACAGGTAATTTTCCCAATTTTTGTGTCACACCAAATGCTTTCACCTGTCCCCAGGTCTGACTTCAAAATGTGCTTCAATTTAGAAATTTATTTTGAAACTTAAAACTTCAAATTCTCAAATGCTGAAGGAAATGGACTATTTTCTTAGCTCGTGGACCCATTTTCAATTACATCAAATCCTGTTTAAGTTGTTATTTTTCTGATCAAATAATTAGTGGGGTGTTTTTTTGTTTGGTTTGTTTTGTTGTTTTGGGGATTTTTTTTGTGAATAACAAAGTGACAGACTGAGATTTAATTCCAATTGCAAACATGTCCCATTTGCTAATTCAGAATTTCTGTACCTTGGGAACATTTGTGTATTACTTTCAGTGGTACAAGTTACCCAAGGCAATTAAAGACAATGAGATAGTTGAGAGTCAAGAAATAAATATGAAATTAAGTGCATTACATAATTTCCCCATATTTCAATGCCACTGGACATTTAATGCCAATGTTCTTATAACACAGAAATTTCATTAGCAGGGTTTTTTAATCTCTTTAGAGATATCTGTCTACCGTATGGTGAAATTTCTGAGTTTTAAATGCAAAAACTCTCCCCTTCCTTTTCACTCCCCATAGCTAGTCAGGAAACTGCCAGAAATCTCTGATTTGTTTCCTATGCCAAAGCCATACTTCTGCAATACAGTTTAAACAACATCAGGATTCCTTAAGTTTTGAGTCAGTGGGACATGAAAGATGCTTTTACTGATGTTATGCATAGAGTATAGGACATAAGAATACAAAATTACATAGAAGACATCTCGAAAACATCCCTGGTTTCATGCCGCCTCTATGCCAGGCAGGTTCCAGTGTCCACCCAGGGCTCTCCCCTTATAGGCCCTCTAGAAATCCTGAAGAAACTGTAAAAATCCTTTTGTTTTACACAGAAAAGCTGAAGGGTACAAAGTATACGGTGCTAAATGGAAAGAGATGGATCAGCCACGTGGCCTTTTTTGCCTTTCATCCCTCTGAATAATATATCCATGTAGACATGCCAAATGACATAATAATATAGTTATTTTGGAGTTAGGGAAAACTCAAGTTTTTAAGACTGAGAACTTACAGAAAGACTGAAACAGTGGAGGTTGTATTATTCTTGCATGTAATGTTCACTTAAAAGCACAAAGAGTTAATCTTATCATCCTACACATGGCTGCATTTATAAAAGATAAAAATCGCAAACAAGTAATGCACAGTTACTTGTTACATATTCTTCCCATTACAGTTGACAGGTTCATTAATCATACAGTGTATTTTACTATTAGAAGCTGTAAAGAAGATCAAATCTCTTGTTATTTTTCTTCTTCTTTTCCATTTGATAAGTGTGTTGTTTCAATGTGCGGATAAAATACAATGTCAGTCACAAACAGTCTCAAGGGAATTGCAACTCTCCAGTTAGAAAATTCATCCTTATTTGCAATGTAAAATTCCATGGAAAATGCATCATTTCCTTTTCAACTTGACCATCAGATTGAGTAAAATGCATATGCCTGGGTATTCACAAAAGAAGCAATCCAGAATGAAGCGCCTGTGGATATGAGCAATGTTTAACTAATAGAAATATTGCTTACTGCATGTTGAAAGCATTAACTCTGAATACCCCTATTCATAACATCACATTGATTCATAATTAAAGCCCTGTGAAAATTATAGAGAAAGTTGACATGTTTCACAAGCTGTTCGTGGTGAATGTAGCAAATTTTGCAGTTTGTTGTGACTTGCCAATAAAGAACACTCAGGAAGAAAGATAAAAAAGTGATTCTGCAATACCGAGTCTTAGCAAGTGTGACTAACACAAATGACAACCTATGCAGAAGGCTTAGACCCATTTTTTAAAAGAAAATTGTGAAAGCTTCAACTTCAGAAGAAGCAGTCTAACATGTCTAATGAGAAACATTTTGATGGAACTACAGCAGTAAATTCTAGCCTATGTAAGAAGTAGGAAAGCCTCAAGAAATAAAAATAACTCAACCCTCTTAACCAGTGAAAGTGAAACCAAGCATTGCAAAAGCTGTATGCTTGTGCACTGACATAGTATGAGACAATGAAGTCTCATATTACTTCCTTTTTAGGGAGGAACAATAGTAATTCTTAGCCCTTCTGCTATGTGTGACATTGTAATATGTACATGGTCTGCTTCATGTTAAGATTTCCACATCAGGTGTCCTACTAAATATTTAGAAAGAAATGTTTTGAGCTAGACTATGGCAGATGAAATCATGAAGTGAGTGGGTATCAAGATGCTTCTCCACAAAACTTTTCAGAAGAATCAGGGAACATTCAAAGACCTGTGGTTTAAATGTCTTCATGAAGGGAGGAAACATACCATATGGTGTGGAATATCCCCTTGGTCAGTTTGGGTCAGCTGTCCTGGCTGGGTCCCCTCCCAACTCCTTGTGCACCCCCAGTCTCCTCCCAAGTGTGGAAGTACAAGAGGCAGAAAAGGCCTTGACTCTGTGTGAGTACTGCTCAGCAATAACAAAAACATCTCTGAATTATCAATGCTGTTTTCATCTCAAGTCCAAAGCACAGCCCCACAACAGGTACTATGAAGAAAACTGTCTCTATCACAGCCAAAACCAGCACAGGGAGACCTAAGCTTGGTAAGGTAATTTATTAGGTGAGTGAATGGTTTGAAGCAGTTATGGAGGAATGTAGGGCTGCTGTACTTTAGAAAGATGAAATGACTGTTAGTCACTTCTGCTTCATAATGAAACGTGCAAAAGGGCTGTAAAACCACCTCCCAACACAGTTCTGAAACTGGATGAAGCTCAGTAAGACTGGGAAGTTGTAATTACAACGTCAAGATTATTAATTAACATTAAGCATACCGTTGCTGGTATCCCTTCATTATTTTTTTTCCCCTTAGATTTAGAATTTTTAAAAAATGTATCCCTAAAAGAAATTGACATTTGAAATTCTAAATTGGGAATGCTTAAAAGAAAGAAGTGTTTGGGTAAAGACATGAGTACACTGGGTAACTGTTAATTTTTAATATGCTACTTGAGGAGTTAAGGCCAAATTCAATGTATTTTATGGAGACATATTTATATGTAAAGCTACAATCTTATGCTGATAGTCACAGTGGTTTTGAATTAAAACTGAAATCTTTCTAGTGTGTGTAAGAATGTATTTAATTTGCACTCAATACAAATGAGTATGCACCATGTGCTCATGACAAATCAAATCAGCAGGTTTCTCAGCTGGTAACATAGGAATTTAGCTGTTGGAATCTTGCATGTGTGGAAGGCAAATCAGCCAATGATGTTTGAATGAGGGAAGGTGGGGAAATGCAGCCGAGCTGAAAAAGTGGTAAAAAACCGCTTCAGGAGATGTGAGCAAAGTGGTATCTACAAATGTTAAGCAGAGAAGTGAAAAGTATCCAGAGGGGACATTTCGTGAAAGTGATGTTACTTTTTTTCTTTCCTTTTTTTTTTTTTTTTGTGCAGCAGCAATGATACCATTGATTTCAAACAAAAAGCAAGCTGTGACAAACATCTTGAGAGATATTCACATAAGTGGAAGCTGCAAGCAGTTGAATCTACAGTAGGAAAGACCAATTAAGTGCAAAAAATGGTGAGAAGAATAAATGCATCATAGAAAAGTTTACAGTCCTAACAGAGGCTTTTTACACTGCTAATGTTCCATTTCACGTCCTGCACGGTCCTGCTTTCAGTAGAAAGCTTCTTGGGAAAAACATACCTTATGCTGGTGCCATATCTGGTTTAGATCAACTGTGGAAAAAAACAAAAAACAAAAAACAAAAACTTAGCAAAGCTTCTTGAAAGTCATATGAAACTGCACTGTTTCTATTCAAAGACTACTTGACCTTTTTGGAAAAAACTCTGCATGGACAATCTATTTGTCTCAGGATGTTTGTCATGTACAATCAAATAAAAATTAAGTTAAATTTAGAATGCTACTTCTTGCTTTACATACTTTGTTTTCATGTGGTTTGTGTACAGAAAAAATGTAAGTGCATTTTCTAGGTTTATTCCCCCAGTCATTTTGGGGAACATCTGCTGATACTTGTGTTGTAAATGAGTTGAAAGAACTATTGAGGGACTGTCATATTTTTGTGTACTGTAAACTGATGCACAAGTGCTGATACCTCTGTGTTAATCAACACCTTTCATAGCAGCACCATCTTAGTCCTGTGGGAAAAAAAGAATTACAGCTTTGGCAATGGACTCTAGCTTTTAAATCTCTTTTAGTAGGTTTTGCTTTTTCAGAAAATACCATTTGGGGGGGCAAGAGGGGCTGGGTACATAGCTGTGAGAAACCTCTTCTGTAATTTGAGACTCTTGGGCATTTTGGCTGCATGTTTTGTTATTCCAGTGTAACTTACTGAGGCTGAGTACTTTGAACACAGCCAAACCAAATATGTTTTGTATCAATTCGGTTTTGGAATATGATTCCCATTTTAAAGACAATTTATTCAGAAGGAGGAAGTCCAATACGATTTCTGATGAGAAACCCAAACACAGATTGCTTTCCAGTACTGACTGTTGTTGCTTTAAGAAGTCTACTGGTGCCTACTAGGATCGTAATAATTCTTTTTCTAACAAGTATGTCTTTAAGAATGACATAGCAAAGAATCAGGAAGGCCAAATCCAGCAGAGTTTCATTTCAGACCAAAGTGCCTGTACAAACTAATTTTTTTCCCCTAATTTTGTAGCTGTTCTTTTTCACAATTATTTTAACACTACTTGTTGGTACTGATGCCATTACTAATGGCTTTCCTACTAAGATCTCCTCTGTTGGCTGAAGTCAAAGTTACATAAACTGGCAGCCTTGGATGTTAATCATGAAGAATTATGACACCTACCATGAAATTCTTTACAAGTATCCTGTCAAAAAAATACCTCTAACTACGACCTAAGTTTAAAGGCCAGTGGTGAGAAAAGCCGTTAATTCTCTATGTACAAACCAGTTTATGGTTTGATTTGTAGTTTTCTTTTTTGGGGGAGCTATTAATGTTAAGACTTACCGAGAAATTTTTTCTTTCTTCTTTGAGAAAAAGTGTCGAGAAAAATCTACTGGATAGTTCTGTTTTTCTTGGCTATGATAACTTTCTAGGAAAAATAATACTACTGTCTTTGTGAAATTCAGAGAAATTTAACAAAAGTGTTAAACTGTAGGTGATTTCTCAATACATGAAATAAATGATATACTGAATGTATACCTATATATGTATATAGGTACATACCCTGAGAACATATTTAGTAAATCCTCAAATACTTCATACAAATGCAAGGAACTCCCATTTCCTTTAAAAAACTTACAGATATTTGAAAGCACTACTGTGTTATGAAATATTTTGACAACATAATTGAATACAACAATAAATACTCTTTGTATTGACAGAGTTGACCACTCTGTTATACTTTTTCTTGTGTTCAGTTATCTTCTTGGATTCTATAGTGCCACCTCACGGCAAAATATTTATTGTGAAGAATACACACTACAAGTTATGCCTGAAAGAAGTTCTCATATACCGGAACGTTAGCCAGAAAAAACCTGGTGGTGACAAATTTCTGAGTGTCTTCAGGGAGTCTAGTTGTTCATGAACAATTCTGCTCTCTTCTCTGAGCTATTTACTGTTTCCTCCACTATGTGGTCTAAAAAGATATGCTGTGAAACCTGACTTTTCCCTGCTGAGTTCTGCAGTCTCCTCGGGGCTGACCACATTGTGTGTGCTCCAGCTCATTATTTATGAAACAGATAATAGAGGAACTAGAATATTACACTCAAATGTGTTTTGGACACTTTTCTGTCCAGATAGATTATCACTCCAGTAATTACCCTTGCAACTCTATAGCCACCATGGTTCCCCATGTTTTTCTTATAAAGGAAATCAAGTTTCCACCTAATACTTCATATCTGATCACCCTGATAACTCTTAATCAAGTACAACTGCTTCTTAAAAAAATCAAAACCACTTCAAGTACATCACTTCAATGAGAAGGGGGAACCCTTTGTAAATGCTACCAGGTACCAAATACTGTCTAATATCTAGCCCCAAGGAACCTAAATATCAGTGTCACTCACGAAATGTTACCTTTCAGATTACAGGAACTCAAGTTATTTACTTCAAATGTCATAATATCACTAGTTTAAGAAAAAGAAAAAAAAGGCCTTGTATGGAGGGATGTTTTCTTTGGTAATTTCTCCCTCCCTCTCTCAAGTAGGGACTGAAATAATTTTCTGCCAGTAATGATGACAATATATTAATGGACCAAGAATCTGTTTTTCTAAAACCAAGAGATTATTCAGAAACCCCTGCTGTTCATTGTGCTTAGTGAGGGAGGAGGGAAGCATCTCTTACCAGTGCTTTTCCAGTAGCTGCCTTCATTAGTCATAACATAGCAGTCTTTTTTATTGTATTTTTTTCCTTCCTTTAGGATAGGATATGTAGCATAGGATACTTTCCTTTCTTAGAGCTAATGAATATTGTTGAAATGTTTATTGCTCACGTTGAGTAAATTGGTATTATCTCCCCAATCCGTTTTGTTAACTCTGGCTTTTATTGACATTGTTAATTTTTAAGAAATTGGGAAACATGACTTCTTAGGTTAGATTCTGCGGTGACATATACATGTCCATTGAAAGTAATGGATTTTCATAGATATAACTCTGAGCAGAACTTGGTGTTTATGTTTCATCTCCTTGCAGGGGAAGAGAAACTTGGACAACTTAGCTGTGTAGAAGTAGATATATATCCTAAGAATATAGAAATATGTACTGTATTAATTTTAAACACTATAATATATGTCATGCCAAAGCCAATGTATTCTTTATTATTATAAATTAACAACATGCTACATTATATATACACGGTATTCATTATTTAAGGTAAAAAACACTCATAGTGGTAAAAGAAAAATAATCCATAAGCCGAGATAGTTTCTAGAAAATGTGTGTTGTAGAAGCTAGGGGATCTTTAACTCAGCTACAACTGCATCAACAACTTAAACAGAGTCCTACTCTATGTGCTATTCTAGCAGAAATTAAAATTCCAATATCATATTAGGAAATTTCTCTTGAAAGAATCCAAAAGAGAAATCCAGCAGTCATTGTTCAGAGATGCATGAAGTGTTAACACAACAATTTTAACTTTATGATGCTCTACAGAAAAATTAAGGGTTCTTCAATATGCAGAGAAGTATTTTAACTAAGGGATAGCTCAGGTGTGAGAATAAACCAAAATTACTCAAGAATTAATATGGTCAAAATCTATTGAAAATCTGTTGGAGGAATTAGTTTGTGGAGCAAGTAACTACATTTTAAGGCAAAATTATATGGTTGAATATAATTTCTGAGTATATGACTGAATGATCCTCATCTTTCTTTGTTGTGGTCCTGTGTTCCCACACACTGGGAAAATTATCCAATTTTTATACTTTTGTAAGCTCAATATCAAGAATAGCTTGTGGTTCAGTAATCCTGTGAGAGAAGATAGGAGCAAAAAAAGCAAGAATGTAGAGTAACCAGGAAAGACATGCCTGGTATTAGTGAATGGAAATAATTTGCTCCTAGCAAATGGATGGTGGACAATGACTTTGTAATATTACCCTTCCACTTTGTTTGGAAATTTTCTTTGTTCAAAACTTTTATACATCTGTAATGAAATTGCAGGAATTAAGTCAGTACTACATTTTTTAGAGGATTCAGAAGTTTATTGACACACTGCTTTTAAAAATAAAATCTTTCCTGATCCACTGTGATTCTTCTCAAATCAGAATTACACCATCAGCAAAACTATTTTAGTTAGTGTTATTTTAGCTGAATAGACAGGCACTTTACTCTGGCATTCCAATGACTGATGAGTAAATTTCCAATCATTAGTCTATGCCCTCTATCATTAATGAAAAGGAGACTCTTAAGAAGAAAAACAGTAATAGAGAGGAAAACAAAAGGAGACAATTCTTTTGTGCTTCTCTACTTGCCTTCAGAGGCCACTTTTCCTCTGGCTGACTTGTATGAGACGCAGTCAGGAAGCACAGTAGCCATCAACAATGCTTTTGTTAATCAGGCATTAGCCACTTGATGTTACTGTACTTCCCTCATAACCATTTGTTCCCAACAGCTCACAAAAAAATCTATGTCTGATGAGAATGTGGAACCAAACACCTGCTTCACTTGTCCTGGCACAAAGTGTATGGAAATGATCCTGAATTAGAACTGTTTGGACCTATTTCATTGTCTAAAAGTTCCTCTTGGAATTAGATAACATAAAACAGTTAGCACTTACAGGTTACCTATTAACTTACACAGTCAGCTGTTGTTTCCTCCTTTGTCATACTGAGAATTTATTTTTTTTTTTTAAAGGTCTGGTTGTAGTGTAATTTTCTGATTTACGTGTGTGACTTGTGAAATTTAACATTATAATAATATACATGCCGAATATTTTTCAGAATAGACATGCAATTCCAAGTCAATGTATTCAGCAAGACATGTTCTCATCTTATTTTAAATTCCACAGTTGAAATTGTCCTAAGTCAACAGATTGAATTGCCCAAATCTTATTTCTCCTATTTGAAGTAAAATAGCTCCGAAATTTTTACCCAGGGATACATAAGGTTCCTATAACTGCTGAGAGGATATTCTAAAATGATTGCAAGTTGAAAATAATGTGTTGCATTATAATATTTATGAAGTTCAACCTGCTTAGACTATCAGAAAGAAGATCAAGAAGTGATTTGATTATGGTGTGCAAGTATCTACTAAAGGCTCTTCAATCTGGGACAGAAAAGACCCAGCATACTAAGAGCCAATTGGTTGTTCTTAAAGATTTTCAAATTCCGATAAAAAAATTGATACTCATTTTTAATAGCAAAGATAACTAAATGCTGGAACAAACTACCAAGTAAAATTTTAAGTTCTTCTACTTCTGAAGCCTTTATAAATCAAAACTAGATGTCTTTCTGAATGAAATGCTTTCACAAACACAAGCTTTTGAGTTCTCTTTGGTGTAAGTATGAAATTTGATTGCTCATGTCACATATGAGGTCAAGATACTGGTACAATTGACCTTCTGGACTTAAAATCTGTGTATCCATGAATAATTTAGCAAAACATCTTTGTTTTGTACATTTGCCAACATTTTGTGTCATAATGATTTCCTCTCAAAAATGCTAGTTGATTTGTTATATTTCCAACTGTTTTCCCATTCTTCTGTTTCTACTAATATGAAAAAGTGTTTTTCTGTATTTTCGTGATTCAATTTGTATACAGACAAAAACGTAGGTCTATTATGACAAATAGTGAATTGCAAATAACACTGAGAAAATTATTTCATGCCATATATTCCTTCATTTAAAATCCTCTTGCTTACTGCAACTTTCTCAAGGTTAGATATTATTACTGTTAACCAGTCAGTCCTGATGTTTCCTTAGATAAACATCACTCAGTTTCGTTTCATTTCTGTTGTTTGTGTGTTGGGTTTTTTTTCTTCTTTCCGTATCATGTCACCCTTATGGGTAGACAAAAAGCCTTGGCTCCTCAGTACTGCTCCCTGTGCTAGTGTACCCCTATAACTAGGTTGCCTGTGGTGTAGCCATCCCTTGCTTTGCACTCTGTACAATCAGTTATGCCACAGCAAGCACATGCAGGCATCGCTGTCTTTAACAGAGAATAAGCATGATTTTGTTACATTTTGTACCTTTGACTGGATTTGCGAAGATGGACTTTCTGAATGTCAAGATTAAGTTAAATTCTCTGCTTTGCTTTCAGACCTTAAAATAAACTTGTAAAAATTTGAGTCTTACTAACAACAGACTATTAAAGTGCCTGGCTCTTGCTAAAACCTGGTCTCTAAAACCCATTTGTAAAACACTCTGTTACACAGAATAAATACAAGAGAAAGATTAATTAACTTTCACAAATGCTAGTCACAATGCAAAATGCACTGGGAATACTATTGTATACTATGGATACTATTATGGAGATTGATATGAGTGTACTGTCCAGAGCTAAAGACAGGTGAATCTTTAGCATGCAGATCAAGGGTCTATCTTTAAAGAGTTCAAAGGCACAAAAGAAACTCCATGGTTTAAATGAACATTTCGGTTTTTTAAAAATTTTACATGTTTTCCTTTGAAATTAAAAGTATTATTTTATTATAAATTGTATTCTCTACTGCATAGTAGCACTGAAAAAATTAGCATTTCCTAGTCTTCTCCATAATAATACTGACTCAGTAATGATAACAGATAATGTGAACTGTAAATGTAGTTCCTTTCTGCTTTTGACAACTAACGTTATAGTTGTCTTCAGTGTAGGCCAAGAAATATATATATTCAAAGACTTGTGTTGTACCTTTTTCCTTTAGAAAACAGTAATCTTTCATAGACCAGATTTGATGAAACCACATATCCTGAGAGAGCTAATTTAACTGTGATTGTTTTGTTTTAAGGATAGAGCGTGAATTCTCTCTTAGGGAGCAGGCCAGGCAGTTCTTGACTACAGAATCCAAAAAGGGTGAAGTGATTACCACCTAAAAATGACATATCTAGAATGAGACGTTTGTATTATTTTTCATTTTTGTTATGGCTCCTGTCATGAGAATGGAATCATGTTGTGGCAGTTTATGTTCTCCTTGCAGATGCTGTCACAAGAGCAAAACATAAAAGTTTGAATAGCTACCCTTGCCCATGAAGGAATTTGAATGCTGTTCTTCTTTAACCTTTTATAGACTTAGCATTGTGACTGATGAGGCACTCCAGTAGGCATTCCTCCTCCTTCCCCAAAGTTGTTGGACCTGTACAGAGGAGTCAAACAATGCCAGATAATCAAATGGCAAAGCACAGTAAAGGGCAAAGGTAGTGAAATTTATTGCGGTCTTTTGCTGCAAGTATGGGACTTTTCACATTTCCAGCCTACTGAGGCAAAGGTTGCAGAGCTAAAAACATATCAGGACATGAGGATATTAAATCAATTATGATTATAATGATAATGGTGAAAATCATGATAAGCCTCAGGCATCTCTTTAAATTGTCTACCTTTAATAGAATAAGCTTAGTGATGCTTCATATTTCGGGGTAGAACCTGTCCAGCAAAGCTATCCAAATATTGTTTCTACATATTCATGGTTTTTTTCTTTTTTACTATCACCAGCTTCATGAATGTCTTGTTCTTTATGCTCTCAAATATTTATGCTTTTGTAACATTTTTGAAAATCATTCCCTCCAAGGATAGGTCAGTTTTGATACCAAAAAGATTTCTATCTAAGCAAACTTCAATTCCATACATCCATGCCACTGTTCCAGAATTAACAGTTTTGAAGCTGTTCCTCCTGATTTACCTGTTTTGCTCAAATTTTGCCTGTTGAATTCAGTTCAAGGTGATTGAGTAGCTTGGCCATTGTCTTGAGGGAGGGTGTTTGCTTTATAATCCATGACATTACATACTTAATTGTATAGTTCTAGTATATACTCTAAGTAGAAAGCTGTGCAGGAGCAATTACCTTAGTTACTTACTGCATATTGCAGTAGAAACTGTAAGGAATTGCAGTACTGCAGAATATCACAGTGGAAATCATGAGGAATTACAAGGTGAATGGCTACCAGAGTACTGCTGCTTCCAAACACCTTTTGACTCATAAGAAGTGCACAATTCAGGCTCCTGGGAAGCCCCAGCTAGGTCAGATATCTTAGACCATTGTCAAACAATGTGCTAGAAATTATAAAATGTGACCATATATGAAATTTAATTTACAAATTATACAAGTACAGAAATAATTATTTACTTTACCTGTTGTCACTTTAAGAGATGGAACTGCCTGGAGGCTCTGTCAGACTGGAGTCATTTAAGAATTTGCCTTTTTTTCCATCCTAATGAAGAGTGGTAGTGGAGGAAAGCCTTATTTGACGAGTTCTCCCTATGTCTCCTTGGAAAAAAAATACATTTTTGGTAAAATTAACTAGAAGCACTTTTTAAGACAATAAAATGGCATTTGTTAGCAATTCGGCAACTTATCACTAAGCTCTGATGCTGTAAATACTTATGACTGTTCATTACTACAACCTTACAAGCAAACCTTCTGAGTTCAGACTCTACAGGGACAAAGTTATACGCGAGATGTATATACTAGATGACCTTTAAAGGTCCCTTCCAACCCAAACCATGCTATGATTCTACATGAATAAGCATTTCAAACATAAAAAGTGTCATTCCAAGACTATGGGAAAGATCAAACACTCACTGTTCTTGTTCTTTATAATTGTATTTATTCTTCGATGGAGAGTTATGGATTTCTTTTTACCTTATTAATCTCTATAAATGAGAAAGTTTGATACCTTTTAAAATACTGCAAATATACAAAACTTCCTAAGAAACTGAACAGTAGCAGAGATGAGATTCAGAAGACACTGCAAAATGGACAAGAGCACCACAACATGACTGGGAAAAAGTCTGAAATACATTGCTATACAATCCACTAAATCAAAACACCCATCTGAAAAGTAAGAGACTGAAGAATTGTACTTGGAAGACATTTTTTCTTTAGCAAAGAATCTGTTTGTTTTGCTGTCTAATTTAATGTATATATATCATGAATGACCTTTCTTTCTTTCCTTTTTTTTTTTTCTTCTGCTGAAATGCTTTCTCTGAAATGTAACATCAAAACATCTGGTTTATGCTATCACCTTTTTTATGTTGACTTTCTGCTCTAGGGACATATTTGTTTTGTAATACAACCTTAATGAACTAACCACTTCTTTTCATACTAGCACACCACCACGGTACCATTGGTGACATTCAACAGATTTGCCTGGGTAGTGATGGGAGTGAGATGAAGCAATAAGAAATTCAAAATGCAATTGTAAATTTACTATTTTAACTACTGTCCATTTCTTTTTGCAATTACCTTGAAATAACTAAGTGTAATCTTCACTCAGAAAAAAATCTTCTCAGCTGGTCTACATGCCAACCTAGATATTTAGAATAATATTCTCTTTTCTGCATATAGGTAGTTTTTTGGAAAACACTGGCTAAATATTTTGCAATTCTTGAAATGTGGAAATGTGGTTTTGTAGGAGGATATCAGAGAAAAAATTGCAGAGTTAAATACTCATATTTAAAGATGTTATCTTTTGTGATTTTGAACATCTTCCCTTAGTACTGTCTAAATGCTGGAAACCAAACTTTCATTGCTTCTAACTCTAAAAAAATAGACAAAAAAAATGAGTTACATTTGAGATTGTGGCGTTTTCTTCAAAGACACTACAAATCTGAAAAAAAAGTTACTTGGAGGCAGGGAGGAATTCAATGGCTGACACCTTGGGAGTTGACTCTTGACATTGGGGTTTCAGTCCGCAAGTCTGAGTATTATCATCAGTCTCAGTGAGTGCCAGGAACTTGTGTTAGATCTTACTTTTTTTAATGTGAACATATAGCAGTAAGTACGTGTCAGAAACAAAGAAATAAGAACAAGAATCTTACCAAACCAAAGTATCACACTGAATGCATTTTTTCGTCATGGCAAGGGAACAACAGGGAGATTGACCCTCTCAGACTGTACTGAGCTCGCTGCTCTGGAAAGCAGCTCCTGCAAAGTGATAAAGCACTACAATCACAGAATAGTCTGAGTTGGAAGGGACTCACAAGGATCATCAAGTCCCAGTCTTAAGTGAAGGCCACAGGGGCATTGAACCATGCACCATGCTCTAACCAACCAAGCTAATCCCAGGGTCAAAAACCTAATTAGATGTCAATAATAATAGTATTTATAATAATATTAAAACACACATGGAAGAAAGTGCACTGATATTTTCATTGTAGCAATGGTTTGATTGACCACTACTTTAGGTAGTACAGCTGAAACAAGCTAGTAGACATCTCTGGTCATTGTGCTTATTCAAAGAAAGACATTTTGCTCCTGAAAAGATATTCTGGTGTCTTCTGCTCTTAGCAGTGAAACGTGTACTGACAAACATTTTGTAATAACAAATTTTTCACAAAATCTATCATGTATTTGCAAACCATCTAAATCAGTTATGCATACTGTATCATGCTAGTAATCACAAATATACCCTCTATTGTCTTCAGTGGGATTGTAAGCATTGATAAATATTTATTGGCTACTACATACTTTGAGGAAAATGTTATAAGAAATTGCCTGCATTAACTTACTTATTTTCTTTCTTTGGCCTAACAAAAAGAAACTTAAGCTCTGCATTGTAGGTGTTACTAATATTTTGCTTTTTGCCCCTCCCCCTCCCTCCCTTCCTTCCTTTCTTCTTTGCTCTTTTTTCTTGATTTTTAAAACTTCAGAGCAGTTATCATGTTTTTTCATTAAAGTACCAAAAAAAGTACCAAAACAAAAAAAACTATTTAATAGAAATTTGATTCTCTAACAATTTCTGCTAAGAAGCCTATAAAATTATTTAAACCCATGAGCTGTTCCCAGTTTTTTAGAGAAAATTGACCTTATTAAACTTGAAAAGTCTCTGCATTTGAGTTCCAGGAAGTTCTATTAAATGTGTTGAATTCTGAGGGTCAGACTCTGTGTTCTTTCCTAATAACATGTAGGAGAATGCTCTGCTTATTTTGGGATTGAGGAGGTAACAGCAATATGCAACTAACTTGTAAATGATATCAAGAAAGAAGTTAAAGAACAAATTTCACTAGTGTTCTGAAAGAAGGAAGGAGCAGCTGGAAGAAAAGATTTAGAACAGAAGAATAAGATTATTTTGAAGAAAAGTCCTTCTTATGGAATAAAAAGTTTACAACAATTCAATCAGGAATCAATAAAATGCATATTTGTCGTGTTGAATTATTTTATTTCAGTAATGTCAAAGAATAAAATAATCAAGTGAGACAACTTAAATTATTTAGTTCAGCAGTTTCCCATTGACAGTTTCCCCTTCCAGCACTTGGATTTCAATAAAACTACATTTTTTCATAGAAAATGTACTGTTCCTCTCACCTTACTTTGTTCTAAAATAGCCCAGATTTGTAGCCTTTCAGGTCATGATGTGTAGTCCTTTTTTCTCTCAGGTGTTTAAAATTGAGTTGGAACTGAAAGGATAAGAAGTTACTGGAAGAAGAAGGAATTTGATCTGTTAAATTGCCTGTGTTACCAGCAGTGATGGTTATACTTAAATTGCCTTTCTGTGCTTAAGGCTTTATTTATGATGTTTTTATGATGTTTTTTTAGTTATCACTGAAATCTAATGTGCACAGTCATAGGAATTATGAATCCTTTCCATTATTTGTATAACTATAATGTCTGAACAGATACACTTGTTAGTTGCCATCACTCCCCATCTTCTGGACCCGTGTTACACCATCTCAAAAAACGGGTGAAGTGCTTAATTTCTTCAGCTTTATGTAACCCTGAAGCCTTGGATAAGTGACCTAACACTTGAGGTGGTGGAAATGCAATTATTTTACTGTGAGCCACAATTTCCTGTGATATTCCTTAACTCATTAAGCCAGCTTGTCATTAATTGTCGGAAAAGGCCTGCAGTACTTTGTAGAGGCAACAATGCCTGTCCAGATGCAAGACCAGAGCTTGCTCCCACTAGTAGTAGCATGTGTTTCAAAGGTATAGGCTACATGGAAAGTATTCTTCACTAGGAAATTGTTTGATACAGCTAAGTATGATGAAACAAAAGTAGAAAAGCTGTGCATGTGGTGGCAGCATGTTTCACACGCTAATAGTTGCTGTGACTTTGGAGTGCCAGCTGCTGCCGAGCCAGGACACATCTCTGTCCTCTGATATCATGGCCTGTGAGTCACAAACCACAAGGAAGCCTCATGCTCTTTACATGACAAGCCAGAACTGTGAAACAATCTATATTTCTGCCAAAATATGCTCTGTTAAGCATATTGGCCAAGCTTAAAAAAAAAATCATAAAAACTGCAATATCTGTTAGATAGAACCAGAATCTGAAGCTTTGCTAGAGCTTTCCAAAGGCTAAGAGCATCATTATTAATAAATCACTGGAAGTACTTAAAGTGAAAATCAAAAAGATGAAAGCTCATTATAGAAAATGAACAGCCATTTTCCACTGTTTCTGCAGCAGAATCTTGTTATCTATTTACATACCATTTCTAATATTAATATCGCTGTGGTAAAATAAATCATTCCCCACACTTTTACATTTTTAATTACATTTTACTGTACTTGTTCTTTTGTTTACAGTTAGCCAATAAAATATTTATTTTATCTTACGTATAGGATGGGATTTCTGTATTTTAATCAGATTTTCCACATAATCTTTCCCCCCCCCTTCCTTTACTGTCTTTTTTATGATCCTAAACACCACAGGATGCCGTTTCGTAGAAAATCTCATTATTTTTTAATGCATGGCTATTTATTAATGTATTGTGTATATAGCACACTATGCATTTCTTTGCATTGATGAATACATTTACATCCACTTGAGGATAAGAATTCCCTAAAGGGCCAATCTCACATTTCTCTGGCTACTATGTGTCTAAGGTTTTCCTAGGTTTTTTTTGTTATTTCCTTGTGGGTTTTTTTAAGAGGCACAATGAGGTTTGTTCTGATTTGATGAGAAGATCTTTCTACCAGCAGACTTAGATTATTATTTATTTTCTGAATGTAGCCCTGCATGTGCTGTGACAGAGATTACCAAACAAGCTAGTCATATCTTAGCTGTGTTCTAATAAAAATGCTCTGAACTGTTCTTACTTACTGTGAAAGGGGCAAACTGCTCAAACATGACTGTGATGCCAACACTGGTATTTTGCAGTGTAAGCACATTTTTCCTTATAACAGCTAGCAAAATACTAAAGAAAATGTTTGTCTGAACATCATGCCTTAAGAGAATAAGGTTTTAAAAAAATCCCACCAAAACCAATGTGAAATCAGCATATGAATTCATCATATGGGAATCAAGTGGAAGACATCAGTTTGTCAGAATACAAGGCGTTCAGTAATTTTCTGCATTTAAGATAACATGCGTTGGGTACAGTTACAGACTGCAAACTTTTTTGTACCTCAGTGACTTTAATAAGAACTGAGAAAATTAATCTTGATGGTTTATTTTTATATTGACTTTTTTTTCTCACATTTCATTCTTCCTCTGATAAAAAATGAGCCAACTGTAATTTTTCTGTCACTTAACTGTATGTTATTTACGAAAGTTTGCAGACAATTGCTACTTCTTTTAATTTTCTGAGAGTAGTTTGGTGTGAATATTTAATAGCTGATATATATTAAGTCATCTCTCTTAACAGTCATCTGCAGAAACTTTTCACCACGAGAGTCAGGCACAGATAGCCTTGCATCTCATGGAACTTTTTGAACAGTACCTAATGATTCATCAAGTCTTCAACACACACTGCATACTATGCAGAAATTCATACTTAAGGCTAGTGAACAATATCAGGGGCCAAAAGAAAGATAGTGGTTTTAGAGGCTTTTTCTCTATATAACTCAAAATAGTCTTTCAATTTTGGGGTATAAATCTACAGTGTAAATGAAGAATAACATTTTTCCCTTGTTACATGCAGAACTCCCATAAAATGTGGTGGGATAATATAGCACAGTCTGTTTTCTTGTTTTGAGGTAGAAAAGAAGGGTTAGGAAAATGGTTCCCCTATTACTGTTTATAAACCAAACCAATGCGCATTTGTAAATATTTTTTTAATCATCTAATGCACTCAGATGACTCCAAACTAGATGTATCCATGACAAGACATTATTATTTTCTGGATCTCTGTAACTGCTCTGCATGGAGCCTTTATGGTCTATTGGGTAAATAATACACATTTTTAAAATGATGCAAATACTTCTATACAGGAGAAATCCTAATGTTTCCAATGGACTAGTTATGCTGTGTAAATAACATGCAAACTTCAAATTGTCCTCCTACAGATTTATGCATAGTGTGTTATATGTTTGTGTTTGTGGGAGACATTAAAAAAACCCCTGATATGTTCCTGATGCATTCCTGTATTTTTCAGATGCTTTTAATTCAGTTTAGCTACTGAACACATCCTCATTTCTTCTAAATATATTAATGTATTCCAGAAAAGTTAATATTTTGAACAAAAGCAGCACATAGAAAATTAATTTATTACTTAAACATATACTTATTTCACTTTTTCAACCCTTGCAGATTAAGAAATACATAACATCACCTCCTCATGCAAAGGTATGAGTCCAATATTTTAATGTGGTTCTCTTATCAATTTATGCATCCCAGAGAATTCTTGTGTCGGTAGACTTAGTTTATATTGGCACATGCTGAAAAGTCTTGGAAACAAAAGTAGATAGAGTAGCATTTACACTATTTTTTCCCATTCCTGTAAAATAGTAGAGAATTATTGTCATAAGCTTCAAGATGGAAAAAACTAAGATTCTTTGTGTATACATGACTTTGATTCCTCCTCTGCATTTTGCAGGACTGTCTTACTATGGTAAGTACACTAATGACTTCCATAAACAAGGTTGCAATGCTTCAGCACATGTGCCCATTCCTTCCTTTGTCATCAGAACATTTTCTCAGTTCCTATTCAATATTTTTCTTTCCTACTGTCAGTCTGTTGGCTCTTATTTGAGTAATCTGTTTCCTTTGTTCACAGTGTTGTCTCATTGTCATTTGAGGCCTATTATCCTTCCTTGAATTTTCCCTTTTCTAAGGAAGGCTCATCAAATTCCTCCAGCACTGGCAGCAGCAAACTCTTTGATAGCTTCTGTGTTTGAAGAGAAACAGGTTTGGTGAAGATGTGGATTGATTGAAACCAAATTCTTTTATACGAAAATATGTAATCCACTAACAGAGATATGATATCATCCTCCAAGTCTGAAGTGATTTAGCAAGACTGTTTTAGTTTCCCCCTTGCAGGGTCTCCTCTCTTGAAACCTGTAACAGGAGAATCATATGATGCAACACACAGGCATCAGAGATTCAAGGGGCCGCATATTTTTTTCCTTTCCCTTTTTGTAAAATAAGAATAATTTGGGGTTTTTAGAGTTTGTTAGCATGGTGGGTTTTTTCCATTTATTATCAGGATGTTTCCTTCTAAGCTAATATTTACTGTGGCTAATAACTGATTCATTAGAGCTATTGCGGGCTAGAAATTTTATCAGGATGATTAACTATCAAGTGAGAAATTACACACTGGTAAGATTCAGCTTGTTAAGAATTTGTAAAGATTATTCTTGAGTAAATAAACATTAACAGCAACTATGTTGATGTCTCCAAAATATCTGGGGAAAGTTTATCTGAGATAGAAATGCATTGTGACATAAACTATCTTCATAGGTAGAAAACTATTGTTTAGACTATAATCTGAAAATTATTTTTATGTTCAGGGCACTAAGCAGCAACAGACAGAAGAACAAAACTGAGGAAGATGGGCACGTATGAGAGTTTTCAAAATGAATAACCTGGAACCAACACTCCTGTTCCTGTCAACAGCACAGATATTTCAGGAAATATAACTTGTGCATGTGTTTCAGTAGCTAAATTTCTAATTTTTACAGATTATTTTTTAATTATGTGCTTAGTCTGATTTCACAATTATTCTGCATGAACATTTCCTATTGAGTTCAATCAGAGTGTATATGATGGGTCAATAACAGGATAGGGATTATTAGTCACTATTACACATACACACAGACATATTTGCCCATGCAAATAATTGGATATATCCAAATAACTAGTGAGGTTGAAAATTATTGCCATTTGCTTAGTCTGAATGTCATGGCATTAGTGTGCATTGTTCCAAACAATATGTGAATTGTGCCAAGTGAATAACAAAACCTTGCTCCAAGACAAATTGAAAGGCACAAGCAGGTAAACTATAAAGTACATTACAGCACAAAATAGTATGTCATCTTCACCGTGGCAGTGCCTCAAGTATGAGTAGATTCTATAAATTTTTCAAGAAGAGGAGAAGCATAACTTTGTATACCTTAACGAAAAACCTGGTGCATATTTTCATGCCTGTAAAATTAATAATAAAGTAAGAGATCTTCAAGAAAAGTATCTTGATTGTGGATACAAGTTGAACAGAATAAAACTCTATGATGCAAGATCACCCCTCTTCCAAGGCAATCTCACAAAATTAGAGTGATATTATAACCATGGTTACAGCATAATCTTTAAACTGGAAGAGGGATTGGGCATAACTAAGTAGATATAGCAAAAATATTGACATTTCATAGGTCGTATGATATTTAAATTTCTGTCTCTTGATGTGCTTAAAGCACAGTAAAACTTGACCTGTGTCTAGACATTGAATCCAGGTATATTTACTACAAAAATTCACAATCTAATCAAGGCAGACTTTAGACAGATATAGTAAGTGTAATAATTACATGAGGTCCCATAATCCAGAGGTTTGACTAGACTTCCATCTTGGCAACCCACTAGTTAGTGCCACATGGAAACTCATGAACCCAGAATATCTTCATAGGTGAGAGAGAGACAAGCGGATTTAGGGGATAAATACTTTCATCTATATGGAACACTGAGTTGAAGATTAAATAAATTATCCTGTAGAGGAGCCTTTTTTTCTGCATTGTAGATAAAAGAGGTCTAGAAGACTAAACGATCTGGACGTATTTAAATGTCTATGGTTATGTCTATGGTTATGTCAGCTAAATGAAGTCCTGAATATCTTTTCTCGTGGTACAGCTGACTTGTTGAGCCACTATTATTTCATCTGATTTACCCAATCTTGTCCAATTTTTCCTTTTACAGAGCAGCTTACTCACATTTGTCAGTGAAAAAACAGGCACATCTGGGGCAGGAGGAGTTGCTTTGTGATCCTTGAAGACTAGAATGTCTTACAGCTTCTTCCAGATTCCTATCATAATTTCATTCTATTCATCTAATATTGTTGATATGCTAAAAAGACACCAAATTCTGTATGAACTTGCCCTATTTGCTGGCCCGGTCTTGCTTATGGAGCCTGGTCTGGTGGTCATACTAAGAGGAGGTTTTCCTAGAGATAAAATTATGGTTTGCCTTGTCAAACTGAAGATCTGGGACCTGGTTTCTACTCCTATTGATTGTTGTTTCTTTGTTATTCTTTGCTATTAAGTACAGAAAGTGGAATACAAAGGTGGGAAAAACTGGGCTATAGCATCACTTTTCACACTCAGTTGGCTCCGTAATGATTATTCTACACAAAAGAGAATCTTCAGTAGAACATATGAAGAAATCTCACCTTTGATTACTTTTTACTAGTATTTAGTAGTTTAACAATCTCTGGCTGAAACGTTTCTGTGGGACATGTGGGTTCAAATTGCCTGAAAGAGAGGAGGAAACTTAATGCAAATCTCTTACATCCTGTATGAGAAATCTCAGCATGGGCTGAAAGGGAATCTCAGCTATTCTGTTTCTATACCTGAAGGGGCAGATGTAGCCACTGGATGTCAGAAAAAGAAAACATCTTAGGCCAGAGCAGTGATGTGCCTGAGTAGCCAAGAACTTCTATCATTGTTTTAGGTAGCGTACTTCTTTTTTAGAATATAAGGGGATCCAGTGTATATGTTATGGGACTTTAGATTCTGCTATGGACCCAAATTTAGCAAACTGGAGCTGTAATATCTACATTCCTGTAGTTTTGAAATCTCAAAAGCATTCTTTTCTGTGCCTTTTAATTTTGGAAGTTGGTAATGGTGGGTCCTGCACCCATAGTCTCCAGACTTACCACAGGTTCTTTGAACCTGGGAATGAAAATATTCACAAGCTTCAGTTAGTTCAAAAGCTACCTTCCTGCCATCTACCCTTATTGCCCTTACTTCCTTTATTCCTTTTAATTTTGTTTCCAATTGAGAAGCAGGATATTTCATAAAAAGAAAATCAGATTTTATTTACAGTGTCCTCAAGAAACCAGAATGGTAGAGTGAATGTACCATTACTGTAACTCGGGAGCTTTCCTAACATACATGGTGCAGTTGAGCAACATGTGTCACTAATATTAAGGAAATACAGCTTTTTAGACTATTGGCTTTCAACAATAGCCTATTTGAGGTATTATCACAAATCCATATAGAAGTTACTATGTCCTTTTTCTCAACTTAAATTGCATGTGGTACCACTGGTTAGTGAAGACTATGGTCCCAACTGCAGTCAAGACAAGAATTCCGATTTCTGGAAGTGCGCTTGCTTGAATTCAGCCCTCTCCCCGCCAAAAGAAAGCGTTTGAACAAACAAGCAAACAAACAGAAGCAATCTAATGCTCTTCTTAAATAGTTTTATAGCACAATGAAATGAACAGTCCATGTAAAAGAAATAGTTCTACATGTAAAATACATATTGTATTTGTACAAACCCAAGAACACACAGCTCTACCATCAAAGATACATGAAAAGAAGACAGAGCAGCTGCCTGTTCTATCAGCTTTTATTTCTTTGAGTTCAGGATATTCATATATTGGATATATGACTAGTTTGGAATATTTAGGTTCTGTTTTAGGAAGAACAGTACTTTATAGATTTTAGCCATATTTATTCTTGAAGTGATTATAACCTTTGCAGTGGAAGTGTATTTAAGGAAAAAACCAAACTTCCTTCTGTTATTTTCAATCATAATAAATTTTATAGGAATTTAATCTCAAACTTTTCATGCTTTCTTTCCATCTTTCAGTGGAACCATTTAAAACTTGATCCAAAGTTCTTCTGAAGTTTATTTTTCTAAAGAGTTCAATGCAAAAAGAGTTTTATTTTTGCATACCTCATTTCCTTTAAAAGATCCAGAGGAATTACAGTGTATCTGATGTAGGGGCAAGCAGAAAAATGAGGATCAGAAATAAAAATGTGTAGCAATTTTAATTCACCAATAGTACACTTGGATAACTCTAGTCTTTTGACTGAAAATTGGAAAAGGACTTAATCCCATTTGTAAATGGATAATTAGAGACAAATTTATTTCTGGATATCAGTTCTCACCTCCACAGTTCAAATTTCAAATTTCAATTTTGAAATGTGAAGCAATTTTTTAAAAATCAAGCTTTTCATATGTGGATGTGAGAAGATCTCTAAATTCCTTTCACAGACTGAGAAAAAAGTAGTTAGCCTACTTCTCCAGCTAGTGAAAGGATCATAATTTCTCTCTCAGAAGAGGAGGATTTTATGTTAGCTACTCAAGCTATGGCAAAATACTGGATTATACCAAACACAAATAAAATACTAAGCATTATTAAATAAGCAGTGAAAGTATATGGCCCATTGTATAAGACATGATGTGAAGATACTTTGAAGTGCTCTGTGTGCAAAGTTGAAAAGAGGGAAGGTTTCAGTTTTCAGGCAAAGGCGCATGTGCTCATGATTCACCATATTAGATGGCATTATCCACCTAAAGAGATATCATGGGATATGTCACCTGACTGAAAAGTAATGTCTCTTCTAGCACAGTATCCATATTTCAAAGAGTCTGTAATGATGTTATAAAAAGACCAATTAGTTCAAGAGTGGTTTGTAAATACTTTCACTTCTGCTAAACACTCAGATCTTAAAACGGTGTTACATGCAATGGTTCTGAGATACCTGCCTGTGGTTGAAAGTGTTTATGCTCCCGTATGACAGCTTTCAAGCATGCCTTAGAGATTCTTCACCAGTCCCCAAATACACTGAGGTCTAACTAACACACTAACTCTATTTGACACACACTCTACAATTACTTTTTGTGTCCCTAATGATGTGTAGGACTTAAAAACTTATTGGTTTTTGAGCCAAACTCCTGTGATCTACTGCATTTTGGCTTTATTGCATTGCTCCATGTATTATTTCATGTCCTGAAATAGGGAATCTCTCCATACTCAAAGTTTAAAGGAAGGAACGAAAAGTGCTTCGTTATCAATGATATATGCTAACATAACAGATAGATAGAGGAAATTTTTTTCTCATTATCTTTATGATGTAAATTATTCTCTTGACAAAACCTTTTCATTTGATGCAAAATTAAAAATGCATAACCCATGAAAACTCTAAAGATTTTTCATGTGGAAAAAAACCCCCCACAAAACACTGAAGAGTATTTTATGTTCTTCTTGTTTGTGCAATTCTAGACAAGCAGTAAAAAAAAACTCTTTATAAAAATTCTTTGACCCTGCTTTTTGCCATCTGAATGGTCATGGTTGATTGGAAAATCAATGAAGTGCTGTGAGAATTGCACCTCACTGTTGCAGAAAAGCCACACAAAATCCAACTTTTCACATGAGATGAAGATTGCCTTTGGTTCATTTACTCTCTTAAGACACATTAAAATCAAATCTATCACCCCATTTGGCCATCTGTCAATTCTCACTACACAGTAAATGAGTGGACTTTGTTCCTTGATCACCAGAATTGGAGGATGTTTTGTTGTTGTAATAAATGGTCGTAGGCCTCAGAGGCAGAAATAAATCAATGCAATTTATAAAGTTGGGGTGAAAATGTTAGATGCAGTTTTCTAAACTACAAAGAATTATGTATGGATGACTTGCAATAAATAAAGCACAGCTTTAGCAGCTTACAAAAATAAATAATAAAGATTAAATAAATTAATGTGTCGTCCTTTATTTTGGGACCTTTTAAAACTCAGAATAACTATAAGAGTAAGTCGCACATCAAAGGTGCAACTATCTATACATTTCATTTTATCTGGTCAAGCGACAAATAAGAGAGTTCTTTTCCTTGTCTTAACCAAAACCTAGTTTTCCAATTACAAATTACACTAATAACTAAAAGCACATTTCCTACTTCTTGCCCTATAACTGTTCTGCTGTTTATATCCAGAATAATTATTTTCTAGAACAAAGTATGAATTTCACTGGAAATTTATCTTTTGAGTAGTAGTTTATGTTGAATTGAAGAGGAGTGCTTCTGGAATCGATCAGTTGTGATGGGCTGGTGCTTCCAGAGTTCAGGTGCTCCAGTCATTAAAAGGCTGGTCTGGAGCTCCAGTCAGCATAGCATCTCTTACCATACCATCATTTGCACTCTATTCTTTGTTGGTTGTCAGCAGTCTTGTAAAACTGAACTATCTTGTAGGTAATTAGCTTCAAAAAAAAATAAAAAGAAGTATGAAAATACAGAGACTAAACATCTGGTGACAGCCATTAACGAAGCCATCAACTCCATTTCCCAGCAGACTGCATTAGTACAACAAAGTTATTCGGGAGAATAAACCATCAGTTCCCAAATGGTGGTCTGAGGCAACAAACGGTCTTCAGTGGGTTGCAGAACAATACCACCTTTGTATTGTTTTGGATTAACAGTATGATGGTAAGCACGCATACTTCAAAGAGTCTGAGAATCACTAAAATAAACTATCAAAGTCACAGGTCCAAAAAAAACTTCTGCAATAGTGGATGCAGGTTATTTTTCTTTAATTCATGAATTTGCAGAAAAAAAATTAAAGTCTAATTGTTTAGTAATACATGTGAGTAAGTATTCCCATATAATTTCTTTCTTCTTTTTTTTTTAATGTAAATGGAAATGTAGAAATTGTATTTGATGAAGCACTCAGTTTGCAAATATAATTCTGTGTGAACTAATTGCCACATTACAGATTTTTGAATGTTGCAGACTATAGAGATACTGATGAGTCCAGTGACTTCTTATGCTAGAATCTAATTATCTTATATTGCTTATATATACTCCCCTTATAAAGTGATACCAGTGCAAGTACGGACTTGAGGTGCTTTCTGCAGAAGTCACAGTGGTTGAAGCATATTATAGAAGTTTATTAGTTCCAGCTTTAGAGATAATTAACATGCTTGCTCCAGTTTAGTTAAGACATTCAGTGTTCAGCAGAGGCAGGTTTTCAAAGTATTGAAATCTTCTTGGAAAGATTCTGCATATGATACCAAATTCCAGGTGGTCAGATTGTGGCTGGCCTGCCATCCATATGCAAGCTAGTGAGTTAAAAGCAAGCTGTGACATAAGTGTAAGTCTATACTATGCAGTTAATCCAAATTGAATGGGATTTTCAGTCCAGTCCCATATTACATACACTGCTATAGGTGTTTAGAGTTGTTTTAAGCAGAGTCTTATTCTCACATAGCTGAACGACATACTAATCATGACTGTGAAGGACCTCAGAGTAAAAAAGTAATTAGGTGCTGGTAGTCTCCCAGAAATTTTTCTGTGGTTTTTGTAGGAGGGAAACAGCTTTGCAGAGTGAATTTATTATTAGGAATTCTTGAGCACCCCTGTGTAAGGAGCCAAAAAACGTGTCCCCAGACATACACAAGTAAATGTAAAAAGGAGTGAACAACAGTGTAGTTGGAACTCCTTTGGAGACAATGTTCCTTAGAAAAGATGCTGATTACTTGGGCTAGGCAGGTGGTCTGTAACTAGCTTTCAATATGAGATTTAAAAGTGAATGGCAGCACTAGCCCTTGGTGAAAACCGTTTTGAAAATCTTTATACCACCCTACTGTTCAGTACATCCACATGTGATAGAAAAGAGTCCTTGTAATGAAGAAGCAGAAATGTGACATCAAAGCTAAAGAGCAACAGCACAGAGCTTGTTTGAGAATGATGAACTTTACACTGTTTGCCAGCCTGCTATTGTATTACTTAAATTGCTGCTTTTATTCTTCGGAGGTATCATATAAAAAAAAAAAGTTTGACCAACATTCTTCAAGAAACAGCTTTTGTTCGGAGCGCTCACAGCATTTTATTGACAGGAGTTCAGTCAAAAGGAAGACCGATGAAAAAATAATAAAGTACTGGCTTTATTTTATAAAACTATCAGCTATTTTTCTTCTTTCACTTGGGCTCAGATTTTTAACATGATCAGTCTTTCTACTAGTCTAGTAGCAGAGGTGGCTATTTTTTCTATTGCTTCTCTGTCAGCTAGAATAGGGCAGGGCAGAAGCTGTGACCCTATCACTGGGCATATTTTACTGCCTATCCAAACTTGGTAAAGCTTTCATTCTTTATTTTTTTTTGGTGCACCAAGGATAGTTGGGAGGGGTAAAAGGCATTATGCTACAGGGGACTCCACTCCATTAAATTATAGAACTGTTTTTTTTGGTTTGTAATGAGGTCTCATTGCAACACCGGAATGGTTGCAAACAGGAGTCTCCATTTGTTCCCAGCATTTCCCTTAAATTTTTATTTTCTTGCTGATTACTTTTTCTGTTGATTCTAATTTCAACACAGAGTCTGAAAATTCCTATTGTGACAGTACTTACTTGAATCCCTGGGAGAAAGCAAAGAGTTGCTCATGAGTACTTAGTTTTAATGGTGTTAATGTCACAAAAGAACCAGGCGTTACATTTATCACTGCCATCATGCAATGGTACTCCAGAAAAATGAGAAAAGAAACATAAAATCAAAGTATTCAGTAAAAGCAACACAGAAAGACACAGTGGAATCCTTTCTACTGAAAACTGTTATCTAGCTGAAAATGATGGGATGTTTTTCAGGGCAGCATTAAAAAAACTTACACTGAAAGCTTAGCAAAATGACAAGCATTATGTGCAATAAGAAACTCAAATGTGAAGCCAAAACATCCAGTTTTGTATTTCATGGTGGGCAACTGCACTTGTGTCAATACTTGCGTTAACCCATTCCTACAGTTGCAACACCCCAGACTTGAAGGGGTGCAATCCACTGTGAAGAGCTAGCAAAATACAAATGGATTAAAACCATCAGAAGGACTAAAGAGCAGCTGTCCTGTGTGTGTTAAATAGCACTTGTGTGAAAGCAGCATGCAACTTGTGTTCAGGAGCACGTGGACTTTTAAAATGGGACTTCATGGACAAACAACTGATTGTCTTGGAAGAAGACAAACATTCAGAGCAAAATGAGGTGGTGAAGTAGAAGCTGAACAGTAAAGCTTTGATGGTTAATGCCAACCAACACCATCAAACATGAAGAGATATAGTCACTTGTACATGCTTATATGCTCTGACATTCTCAGAGGTTTCCAATGTCTCTCATTCATACAGAAAGACTACAGGAAGACACACAGAGACTTTATAAATTCTTAGACTTATTTTAAATTATTATTCTAATTCATGAGAATGGCAATTACAGGAGACTGTAAAGGAAGCGTGCTGTAGTTTTTCCTTTTCTCAGACTACCTGGAAACTGTTCTTTGTCTGTGCTATGAACGGACCAATATAAACACACACTGGCCCATTGCAGTGATCAAAAAAGCAGGATAAAAAACATAAAAAAACATAACAGTACCTCTGCTACAGTTCTACTTGCTCAGATTACCTTGGCAATGTTTTCAAAATATTTTGCTTTCTTTTTACATGTTGGAAAGGGAAATTGATGTTAAGGGGCCATTTTTACATCATCAGCATGAAATACGTGAAGCCCAGTTGAATACTAACACATCATTAGATTTACTTTTCTCTTCTGTGTATCATGGATATGCTATTTCAGACTTATGTTTCTGTGCCATTTCCTCAGTTGGTGTCAAAATCTTCACAAATTAGCTATTGTGATGCATGCATACAACACAGAAAATCCTCAGTTATGTGTTGGGTTCATATTGCAGTGGTAGATTTCTCACCTGAAATCTGTTTGAAAAAGAATTGCTTAAACTTGGGCAGAAAATTTCCTTTAGGGTAGTGGCTAAGGCCATTGAGTTACAGAGAAGAGACAGCTTTAGAGGGATTATTTGTGGTAATAATTGCTGGGTTTCAACCTAAATGAGTCTATGATTCTAACTATGTCACAGAAGGTCATCAAGTAAAGTTGGTACTTTGGTGTGCAATTTCCCATAATACTCCGATAACAGTGACATTGGCAAGATACTTCTTCAGTAAATCATCCAGAACCCAAGCATTACAATTCTTGCTCTTCCCCGTGGAATTTGGCAAATAGCAACTATTCCAGTTTGAACAAATTTCTCTTTAAAGAAACCTAAAAATAAGATGAAACACGACGTTACATATTAACTATGATTATGGTAATAGAATTAGCTAAGGTTGCTTAATTTGGAAGTCACCAAGGCAGGATGTGTTAAACGGACATAGTAAAACAAAAAAATAACGTGTTATAGATTTTCATTCTTAAAATCAGAACCAAATGATGGAGATGGAAAGTAAAAAGGGAATTGTAGTGACTACTAAAAAGAAGTTGGGTGTTTCAATATTATGTCATTGCATATCGTAAAGTTTGGAGCAGTATGAGAGAATGGAACAGATAAAGTTGTCATAAAGTTATTTTCCACTTGACACAACCACTTGGTTACATAGTGAGTGTGTAATGCAACAATGGCTTTTCAGAAAAAATACTTTTTCCTCATCTAGCCAAAAGTGCTGGGATTACCAGGTGGTGGGAGTGATAAACAAAAAGAAGTAAAATCTTCACAGTGTTCATTTCTGGGTTTGTGAAGTGATTCTATATTTTTATGCCTTAGTTTTCCTCCATGTGTAATGGAGTAATAGTGACATCTGCCCTTTTCCAAACATATTAAATCAATTCTTATGTTTTTAAGCACTCGTGTCCAGCCTTTCACAGACTAAAATCCACCAGGAATTTCCTTTCAAGCAGAAAATACAAAATATATTCTTCTTACTGGCTGAATGTCTAGGCAGCATGGTGATTCGATCCTTTCCAGGTATTAGTACTAACAGGAAGAGGAGAATGGAATTTTTTAAAAAGTGCCATTGAGCTCCAACTCTTGCAAAACTGCACTGAGCATCAAATCAAACACCAAGCATGGAAGAACTCAACACATTTAGAAGTCACAGAATCAGAGAATATAATGAGTTGGAAGGGACCCATAAATCATGTCATATCCATACAGACTGTCTAATTGTCTACATGACAACTTTTAACTGAATATATAGGCTACTGTAGCTTGTTTGACTTATGCTGTAACTTGAGAACATATGATGTTATTTTTTTCAGTCTTACCAGATCTGGACTAACACATTTAGGTGAGGGAAAAGCATCTTCTAACCACTTCAATTTAAATGTTAATTAACTATAGCATTGACAGCTAACATGGGCCTGTTATAGTTCAGTGGGAAGGATGAACCTTTAACTTCTGAAGGAAATTTTCTGGTTCATCCACTTCCCTGCAACTTTTATTGGATTACAGTGGGTCTTCATAACTTACTTTTATTATTACATCTGACATTCAACCCTTTTGTAGGACTACAAGAAAGATCTTTGTCTGGAATTTCCTACACAGCTCAATTACAACCACGTGTCAATGACAAGAGAGACATGAACTTACCCTTGGGTGTTGTGTAGCCTTATTTGGAAAAGGTTATAGGCAGCCCAAATCCATCCCAACACTTAAACACAAGTACTGTTCTTCTGAGGTGGTTCCCACCATGTCCCTGTATATGTAGGAACTATATGTGCTACTGTATATGTAGGAACTTGGAAACTGCTGCAGGAGTGGACAGAATGGCATGGTTTTATTTGTCAAAATTAAAGTAAACACAGGATTCTGGTGTCAAGGGGTTTTTTTCTGCCTATATTATTATTTCTAGTGTATCAACAATCCTAAGAATTAAAATGTGCTGAAAAATGATTTGCAGGGCTGTAAGCTTTAAAAAACAAACAAACAAACAAACAACAAAAAAACCCAAACCTGTCAATTTTGGAATGTGGAATCATTTTCAAGTGATGCAGAGTTAATGCAGCTGCCAGGGTGTGACACAGCAGCTGTGTGCCAAGCACTACCTTCCTCGCTGTACGAAAAATAAGTGCACCGTCAGTCAAAAATGACAAAAAACAGCAATAACCCTTGAGGGACAGACTCTTTACCTGAGGAGACTGGAGGGTAAGATACAAATCAAAATTTTTTTGTAAGAAAACACTTCCATTTTGTTTTACTTCGGGCAAATTAGATCTTTTATCATGGTAAACATTTCTGTTGTGGAAACTGCAATTTCCATAGAACATTTTGAGAGAGGATTTCCAACCAGCTTCATCAGGATGAAAGCTTTCACTTGCTGAATTGGTATGTGTAAGGATGACAGCCTATGTGAGTGGAAATCGCAGTAATAACCTGGCCAATCATACAATCACAGAATCAGTAAGGTTGGAAAAGACCTCCAAGATCCAGCTGTTAGCCCAGCACCACCATGCTCACCACTAAACCATGTCTCCAAGTGCCACATCCATATGCCTTTTGAACACTTCTATGGTTGGTGATTCCACAAAGAGACACCCAGACTGCAAATGATGTCCCAACAAGGCAGTCAGTGCTGGTGTGTCAGCCAGCTGCTGACTATGGTGCACTGCACCTCCACGCAGTAGGACACAAACGTATGACAATCTTCATTTCCAAGGTGAGATAAGATGATGAGAAAAGGAGGAGCTGGTTGCTCTCAGCAGCTGTCTAGGACTGGAAAAACCCACAGCAATAGCAGCAGGAGATGATAGC
This sequence comes from Cephalopterus ornatus, assembly GCA_013396775.1. NCBI lineage: Eukaryota > Metazoa > Chordata > Aves > Passeriformes > Cotingidae > Cephalopterus > Cephalopterus ornatus. The sequence goes on from VZRE01000488.1 coordinate 109,947, forward strand.
AGAGTCCCTGCTGGTGACACCATGAGGCCATTACAAATTTTCAGGCAGGCAGTGCTAAGTGGCAGCCTCCATCCCTCTCACACGTTAGTGAGGCTGAAGCAGCAGCTTTCATTCCTCTCTTCTGTGACTTGGCAAGCTGGCATTATAGCTGATGAAAAATGAATCAGGTCCTGGGGATGCGATGAGAATTGACTGTGCTGCACACTTGTTAGTGTTTGTGCTTTGCTGCTTGGATACTTTTATTGATGAAGTGAAGTACTGCATACAATTAAATTATCATTTCATGCTACTTATGATAATAGGCAGAAGAGCATGGCAGATTATTATTACTTTCATTTATAACTGATTAGTGTGTATTGTTGATAGCATGCATTCCTCTCTTAAGGAGAGTGGAGAGGTGTGAGATTTCAATTTGAAAGATTTTTGTTATGTTCCTTTGTATACTTAGATTCTGCAAAAAGAAAAAGAAGAAAAGCAGAGAAAAGAGGATTGAATGAAAGGACAGGGATAGCTGTGTTAAACTAGCTGAGATGATGTCATAATAATAACTGTTCTATGTCTCTATGCATATGGTGCTGAGCAGAATGCATTATACAATCCCCTTAACAGTTATGCCTTTATGTGTGCAGTCCTCCTACAGTTAATAATCTATTGTACCTGCTCTTCAAGACACCTTGCTATTGAGCACATTACTAAATAGCACAATATGTAGCCATTTAATGAGGCTGCATAATTCTATTATCTCTTCATACTATTTATTCACCAGCTGCATATTTTCCACTTCCACCACCAATAAAGTTAACAAAATTAATTCTGCCCTCAGTGGTTGATAATCTTGTCATCTGTGTGTTTGTGACGTTCATGTGATGGAGATCTACATGTCCCCATCCTGTGGTTTGTGTATGTGTCATACTGTACTTGAGGTAGTAGAAGAAGCAAAATAATTACTATAGGAGTACTATATAGAATACAGAATACTATACAGAATAGCCACAAAATTCCATCTTACTTGCCATAATATTGATTTGCACAGAGTGAAAGGAATTTTTCTCATTTTACCTACATGCCAAAAGTTAGGGCCTGTTGTATCATGGTAGAAAGGAAAGTGAGAAGCGCCAAAGACAGACCAAGTTGTTTGCACAAGTGCTGCAGCAGTACCACAGGAGCTCACTAAATGAACCTGCTAATTGTTGAAACTAGTACATTAGATCAAATAAAGCATATAAATCCTTTTTACTGCCTTTCGCATTCTTTGGACCCTTCCAGTGTCATTCTTCTCCACTAGCCTGTGAAGCTCAAAGTTCAAAACTGAATTAATTTTTTTTAAATTGTGTTGAATAATTATGGCAGATGTATTTAACTGTCATATGAATAGCATAAACACACACACATCATTACATGAACACTGCCACAGTGTTATGCTCATATAGGGACTGAATACAGATGATCAAAGAGGAAAGTTGAAGGTCTGTTGAGGATGAAAATGAGAATGGCAGTCTGATTGTCTCTCTCCATTTGGCATGGAGATCTCTACTGTCTATCAAAGTATTGCTCAAGGAAACTGAATCTAGTAAACCAGAGGAAGAAAAAAAATTTAGATGAAATACTAAATTATTGTTGAGGGTATTTTTATAGTGTTTCACTGAACTGGCCTTTGGCCATCAGATTTCCACAGTGGGCACAAAGCATTGATTTCTGCAACTATATACTGTGAATGGAGAGAAAAGTAGTAAATGACAGGTAATTTGTGAAAGCAGCAGAGAAAAATGTGGTGTAAAATCCTGGTTTTGGATCTGTTTAAATTCAGACTTCTGCTGCTGAAACCATAACTTTAATACAAATTAACTTGCTCCTCACACAGATATGGTACCAAACATTGAGTTCGGATGCCAACAAATTGCTGTATATAGTCCTAAGATTTACTTAGGAATCATGAAGCACTGCATCCTTTGACCTCTGCCACACATTTATGAGCACAGACTGTCTTTCTGAAGTCTAAGATGGAAGACCCAGCTGCTTCAGGTCCACAGAGCAGTGCTAATAGACCAGAGCTTAAATCCACACCATCCCCCAAAAAAACCCCACAAGCCTAAAAATATCACTCATGACATAAAGATTATTGGCAATGCCATATAGTTACACTCTGTTTCTCAACAACAACTAAAACTCAGGGGCATTGAAGCTTTAAAAGTGTCTTTGAAAATTATCTTTCTGCTTTAACTAACTGAAAAATTTTGTTGAACCAGAAAAAAAACCAACCAAACAAAAAAACCCCAAACCTTCCAAGCCAACCAATCTGTGTGCCTCTTTCTCTTCCACATTGTCTGTCTCTTGATTTTAGTTTCCATGTTGTGTGACTAGTCTTGAAACTGAAATTAAACATTGAGCTCCAAAATCTCTCCTATCACTGTCAGTCCCTGAGAGCAATATTCTCCTTTTCAGTGTGTGAGAAGCTGGGAGTTGTATTCCCTCATTACTAAATGGGCAGGACAGTTCTGCCCACAGGGGAGGCTGCCACGTTTGGCTGCAGCAGTAGAGAAGGACTGAGTGGAAACAATCCTTTGAAATAGGGATTTCTGTCAGGGATCACATCCATAACAGTGAAACAATTACACCAAAACACCAGGTCTAGCTGGTTGGCAGATGCCAGGGCACAGTGGCACATCGTGCTATAGAGCAAGAGAGGTATCTGGTATGGTACTATAAATGAATGACGGATCTGCATCTTTGGGGGGAAAATGTGAGGGCTTTCTCTTGAAGAGAAGACATTTCGTGTCCTATAAAATCTTCGTCGATGAGTACGTGTTAATCCAGTCCTCCTGATAAGCTTCAGGTCATGTCCCAGGAGAAAGGTTTGGAGAATTTAGTCTCACCTACAACATGACCATCCCACATTCAATTTAAATAGAAACAATCACTATATAATGGCCTTCTGTTTTCTCTGACCTAGAATAAGGGAGGTGCAGGCATGGAAAGAAGTGTACTCCATGTCACCATTTTGGATGAATTGAAGAAGATTTATATATGGTCTTATGAGAAATTTTGGAAATCAAAATGTAGATGCTGTTGCTTTCCCCTACCTACCTCCACAGGAATTATTTCATCAAGAAGTCAACTCAGTCATGACCAACCTCTAGATGTTCATAAACCTTTGCAGCTGAATCCTAGTTCAGCCTATTCATGCTCCTTTTACACTACACGTATTAGTTATTTCCTTATTTTTAATGAAATAGAAATAGGAAATTATGTTGTGGAGGCAAGAAATGGATCATGACAAACCTAATGCTGCCCAACAGTTAAATATTGTTTATGCAATTGGCTAACCTCAGTTCCTGTTGGAGCTTTTAACATTTTGGTTCCGTCACACAAAGCAGCACCACTAGAAAAACAATCTTGGCACCATATGAAACAGTGGAGCAAATGTTTCAGTACCACACAGCGTGTGCAAATACACCAAGAAAAAAATTCATTTAATCAAATTACGGACATATGGACATAAGCATTCTTAACCTGAGCAGTCTGACACCTGTCGAGTTACTACATTTCCAAGGAAATAAACCCAGATTTAGTGAGTTATGTAAACATTATGCATAATTTTAGGCACATTATTGTCTTTGTGGTCTTTTTGAGTTATGAATGAATTTAAATTTAGGAGAAAATTGAAGTTAATTTCTAAATCTTAGTCTTCATCTTCTCTCAGATGCTATCATCCAACCATGACTGTTCTTTAGGAAAATAAAGTAGCCATTGTGAAGCACTGAAAATGACTCTTGACCAGTCCTTGGTTAGAAGGATTATGGTGTAAAGAAGTTTGAAAGGAATAACTTCTAGACTGACTGAGAGATCAGGAGGACTCTGTGAAAAAGTATTTCTCACCATGGTAACTTTGAGAAAATTGCACTAAAAGAAGAACACAGGGGTTCCCTTTAAGCTAAAGAGAGAATTATCATGTCTATCTTGTTTAAATTAGGTGAAAATCTGAGATTTGTGTAGCATAAATGAGGGAAGCATATGGCCCTTGCTTGGTAATTTAAAGGGTAATTTAGTTAAGAAATTGAGAGTAGTTCAGGCCAGAGTGCTATTATGTAATATCAATGCAAAGCAGAACCCTCCCCAGATAATCAGATCCCATTTTTCTGACACTTTTTTATACTCTCATCATTCATTTTTCTTATTTCCCACACTTCCTAGTTGTGGTTTTAAAATATGTTCAACTTTTTTTAACATAGGAAACAGTACTTTATTTAAAATTAAAAAAAAAAGAGAGATACAAGGGTTAGCCTATACAAAGGAAAGATAGGGAAGCTTTTCCTGGTCTGTTTCAATCAGAAGATAGATTAAGCAAAGAACAAATAGTCATCCTATTCTGAAAAATATTTGGAGCATTTGAATACTTACTGTTACATATCCACAAGAGAAAAAGCTTTCACAGCATACAAGATTTTTCCCTGTGAAAAACTAGACTTGGAACCACTCCAGAAGAATCAGTAAGAGTGCACTGGGATATCTTTAAACTTTTCTCCAAAATGGGCAGAGCAAGGACTTTTCAGTATCAAATGAAAAATTGTGCAGGTTGATTCTATTCTGAGCCTACTTTTTAAGCATGTAACCAGAAATACGTACTTGACTTCCCACTGAAACTTTGGTTAAAACTGGTAAGAATTTATGTGTGTTCTGAAGAGCAACTGTTTGCATTAATAACTCTTCGACCTCAGACATAACCATAGTGCATCAGAAAGATATTGATTGCCTTCTCACTTGGGTCAGTGTAATTTTTATTTTATTTTTATTATGTGCTTACCACCAGTGTAAGCCAAAGGAAATTAATGCCTTCTGGTGTCGTATACATAATGATACACATCTGATTCCCCAAAATCTCTAAGTACTTGCCTAACTGGAAGATCATGAGTAGGTCCAAGGGAATCATGTATTTGAATGTTGAATTCAGTCAGGATCCTTGTATTACCTAAAAGTTTTTTGTACTCTGCTGGATAATCCATGATTTTGTAAATTACATGAGTGCACACTTAAATATGTCTCTTTGTACAAAATTGTGCAAACATACTTTTTCAGAGCACATTTTAGTAACATATTGAATTTAGGTGCCAAACATGCAGATTTATGGAAGGATTTTTGACTTCTGACAGGTCTATTCTGCAGTCTTCAGAGAAAACTGAAGCTTTATGAAAGCTGAATTTATGCTTCACTGATGTGACTAGGCACTTCTAGGGATATTGGTGATTTTACTTCAGTGGTAAATGCTGCCATTAAGCCAGAAGCAGCCCAAAAAGATTGTTGAGACTCATGTATGAATATGCACATGAGCTTGCAGAGGAGGAACCCCACACGATGTTCCTAGGGGGTTTTCCCGTCCAGAAATATTTGCCATATGTAGACATAAGGCAAATTCCCTTTCATTTCTTACAGGCAAACAAAGAGTCAATTTTATTACTTGAGAATTAAAACCATCCAGAATATTTTCATGGTAAAAATTGTAAGCTAGTTAAGAGTTAAAAGTTATGGATCGTAACCTTTGAAACTTTCCCCAAAGCTGCACAGCTACTGATGGGGTGACATGAAAAGCCATTTCCCTTATAATGAGATACCAAGCAGATCTGTCTTCTTTTAAAACCTGGCATTTAAAAATACATTTACCTCTATTATGTACTGGCCTAACCTGCACAGGCTATTTCTTGTGACATATTACCAAAGCAGATGTTTTAGACAACCTGCTGGCATAACTGCAAAGAACGAACAATGTTTTTTCTTTTTCTTTTTTAATTTTGACAAACTATTGCAAAAGTTTATTTTCCAGTATTTTAACACAGATTTATCCAAGGAATTCTTATGTAAATTGCTTATTATTTTTCCCCTACTGTGCAACTGAGTAGTGTAATATGACGAAATGGGGAAAAAATGGACACCCAGATGACTTTTTTTTTTAATAGGATATTTGCTCACCTTACCCAGATCTTTTGCAGTCAATTTGTCTAAGACCATATGGATAAGATCAAACTGAAGAGAATTGGAGGGAGGTGAGAATGCAGAGGAAAAAGCAGAAAGGAAGAATAAATGAAAAGACAAGAAAGAGATGAGTTTGAGAACATCATATTTTTAACCCGCAGCCCCCTGCACTCTCCTACTGAGAAAAAGATTGCCTACAGAAAATTAGAAAAAGTAAAGTTATGATTTTATGATTTTTAGCTATAACATATCTGCTCCAGGTTCAAACTTCATGTTGTCGCTGAATAACAATCTACTTTGTTCAGAGTAGCTATTGCAGTCTCTCTACTGTCATGACCTTTCCTATAGCTTAATAACAGGAACTCAAACTGAATCTGTTTAATATTTCATTAAAATTTTTAAAATATAAATACAGAGCATTATGTTACAGAACATATTTGTACCTTTTACCAAGAGATGGTATAGTTTTGTATTCATGAAGAAATGACCTTCAAGATTCAGAAGAAGGTTTTCTCTGTTTCATACTGTCCTATTCCATTTTATTAGGTTTTTTTCAGGCTGTATGGAAATACGAAATTCATCTCATCATCTCTAACAAATGTATGATCAATCAGGGAGATGCAAAATCATCTAATGTTTATATTAGGTTGCTGGCACAAGCAATCACCCCTAATGACTTAGTAATGCCACAGTATGCTGTGCATATGCTCAAGTATTTTCATTTGTGTTTCTGATATTTAGCTTTACAAGGCTATAGACCTGATCCTTTGGATAGTTATGGGGGTTCTTAAATTGAAATACCTCGGACTTCTGTAGCCAGCTTGCAAACTTAGAGCTAAGTATGCGCGTCACTGTAGAACCACAACATGCCTTTGTTTAAGCTGTATAATAGATGTAACAGCTGTGTAAAAGAAAAATAATCTAGCAATATTTTGACAGAAAAGGAAGGATTACTGGGCAAGATTAATGAAAAGATCAATGCAGAGGTTTCAGATTCCCATTGAAGTCAGAATCTGGTTGTTAGTAGGGCATCAAAAATTATTTTACATTATTTTGCAGGGAATTAAGTGGCACAAAGATATATCACATCAGTTTGCATTTGCTTTTTTTGTTAAAACTTATCCAATACTTATCAACACTCATCTGCTGCACAGCTCTGTGTTCAGCTGCAGTAATGTCTTTGATGCCTGAAATAAAACTCTTGATTTTGGTAGAAAAGCGAAACTTCTCAAAGGAGAAAATACCTATAAAAGCATGCAGCTTTATTATGTAAGCATACTCTTGCCACTGTCAGTGTCACCATCAGTTGGACAATTGGAAAATTTGATATTGGAAAACTGGCCAATAGAACTACCCAATATGCTGTATAATTCAATGAATCCACCGGAAGATTTCCCATAAGCAAGTGTGGTGGTGTCCTGGCCTACCTCTCTGTTTTCAATTGCATAATTTGCTGAGCTGGTTTTCTGATTCGTGCTACTTTATGAAGAAAAGCAGAAAAATGGACAAAGTGATGTTTCAGACTTCTGACTTTTGTATTTATTTCAAATGTTTTCAAGCTATTTTTCCCCAGTCTGCTTTTTCGCTAATTAAAATTATTAGAAACTGAAAGCAGAGGGAAAAATCTCTAACACAGGTCCACTCCTTTACAAAAATGATCAAAGACAGGAATCTTTTGACAAAGGAGAAATCCTCTTCCAGTGTTTGTATTCAAGCCTCTTTTGTCCAAAACCCCCTTCTTGTTGGAAGTTCAGGTTTATGACACCATCTTTATTGGGGTTGGCTCAGGCTAGACTTCCACAGACTTCAGCAGCAGAACAAGGTTTTGTTCACATTTGTCCCCCTGCCCCTCATCTGTTCCTGCACTGCCCCCTCCGTTAGGGGAGCATAGCTGGGAGGCCACGTGTTGAGACAATCACGTTGTGAAACAGGTCAAAAATAACCTGCTATTTTTAACACTTACCAGTTCTCTGGTCTGGTTCACTGCAGAAACTCATGAGATAGGGATCTGTTATCTTCTACGAAGTACAAGTGATAAGATGTGGAAAAGGCTTCAAGTTGCTCCAGGGAAGATTTAGATTGTATAGTAGTAAAAATTTCTTCACCAGGAGCATTTTCAAGCATTGGAGGAGGCTTCCCAGGGAAAGTGTTGAGTCACCATCTCTGGAGGTATTTAAAAGACATCTAGATGTGGTGCTTAGGGACAAGGTTTAGTGGTGGACCTGGCAGTGCTAGTCTAGTGATTAGACTCTATGATCTTAAAGGTCTATTCCAACCTAAATGATTCTATGATTCAGTGAACAGAGGAGGCATCTGGGGGTAGAAACAAGCAGCTGAAAATGGGGAGTGAACTGGGATCCACTGAGCTGGTGTTGGTGCTGATAGAAGTGACCCCTGAAAAAGGCTTTCTTCTCTGCCTGTCTCTGTCTCTCCACCCCAGTTCTTATATCCAAAGCAGTACTCAGAAAAACAAACCCTTCACAGGGCACCTGAATTGCTGAGTGACATTGCATTTGCCTTTATTCTTTAGTAAAAACAGCTGCTTAACTGTCTTTTAGAGCTATATGAAAAGGGCTGGGATGAAATCTTCTAAATTAATCTTATATGAGAATGCTTCAAGAGAATCAAATAACAATTAGAATTATGTCAGGTCTGTCTTTGAGTTATTGTTTAGCTGAATATCATTTTGTAAACCAGATGCAGTAGCAGAAAAAAAAGAACAGTTGTCTAATCTAAGCTCCATAAATGTTCATTGTATGTATTGCAAACATAGGTTTAGATGACTATATAATCAATACATTTGACAGAGTAGGATATAAGAAACTGTGCTTTTTCTAATAACAAAAAAGCTTCCTTAACCAAATACAGTATGTTATACACACTATTACATGATCAAATGAGCAAATGGAATATGATCCCAAAAGTGGGATTCCTGTTAGCAAAACGATCAGACAGGAGAATAACACAAGGAACCAGTCTAGCTGTAGGGGAAATAGGCTAAACGGTGTTTTGGGCAACTGTAACAGCTGAGGGGATTGTTACAGCTGTGTTCAGACTGGAAAAGTTTTCTTTATCATCTGATAAATTCACGGAGGGTGTACAAATGAAAGGTACCTTTGGGCAGTGTTGACTCCTTTTCATCCGTGCACACTAACAAAGAAAAGAGAATTTAGGGAACAAAATAGCACATTAGTTAATTAGGCAGGGGAGTTTCTCCTTTATTCCACAAAGAGTGATTTCAACCTTCAAACTTGGAAACTTCATTGTTAAGTGCTTCTTATTCACATTCTTAAAAAGAGGTTTGTAGTGGATGCAACATACTTATATAGCACAAATAGATTAAATGAGAAAAAAATAATTCTAGACATTCTGTGCAAAATATAGGACTGGTGTTCGAACCCAGAATTCATTTCACTGCATAACTACGTATGATGGTAGGAAACAGAAAATAATTTTTTCAGCCCAAACACTCATTTTTATAGTCCCAAAATACCCTAATGAAAAAGGTTTTGAGTCAAATATTTCTTCCCTTATATCTTCAGCACTAAATAATTATACATTTTAGAAATGTATAATTTTAAAAATACAAAAAAATTTTAGAAATACAAAAGGAAGATAGCAGTGAAAACTACTGATGTCAATGGGATCTCCCCTGTTTGTTTGAAAGGACTCAAGACAAGCAGAAACTTAATCAACATTTTTTAAGTATGAATTTCAGCCTTCATACATCTTCATTCCTTTGTGGACATTGTGCTTTTGAGGAACATTACCTTCACCTATTTTCATCCTACGGATGTCAGTTTTGTCTCCTCCATCCCCTTGGCCTTCCCTGCAACCTTAAATTTTTTTGTACTAAAAGGATCAGTTGTTCAAACCAATGTTTTCTGTAGGGGGTTTAAACTTGTTAAAATGAAAATGTTTCTGCCCTAGTTGCACTCCATGGCTCGCTAGTCATGCTTTTTATACTGTTAAGGTGAACCCACTGATGCAATGGTTCAAAATGTCAAAATGTCATAATTGAGATGGTATTTCTGTCAAACATTCACTTCATTGAACAAAATGTGGACAGAATTTAACAGATTTGCATAAAATTATATTAGAAAGTATCTGCCCATTCTGTGCTGGAAGGAACCGCAGCTCAACAAGGTGTTAGGGAATAACCTATGACTGCCAACAAAATAGGTGCTGCTGTTAAACACCAAGAAAGCATAAGCAGAATGACAACAGATGATGGTGAAATACCATTGACTGAAATATTCTGAAATTCACTAAAAATTGTATGTGAGTTAAAAAGATATAATTTGGGGGTATGGAGAAGAGAAGAGGTTGAGCACTACTTTCTGAATATTTGTGAGGGTTTAGATCAGTGTTTTTCGATAATGGTAACCTTTTTCCCCCATTAGCAAATAATTCAAACTACAAAATACTTCTGAAACTGGCATCCAGATTTTCTGGCTAGAAGCATATGTTGCCAGCTAGCGTTTATCATGTCCTTCCAAGGTTGGTTGGAATATTTTTTTATTAAGTGATTTTTCATAACACTAGAAATTATTACTGTGTTTAAAAGCTAGAAGAAATATAGGTAGATAGAAAGTAGTGCTATTTGGTGAGTATATGAAGTGTTTGTGTTGTCTCTTTTTTCCCGCTTCCCTACAGCAGGAGACTGATTATTAATGCTACATGTAGAAAAGCTGCTGAATGTTTGAATCTACTCCATCTGATATGAAGGGGCTTTAAAATCAGACTTTTCAAACCCCAGATGAGTAGCCAGTGACTATGTCTTCCTTAAACGGTACAATGGTACAAAGGGGTTAATATCAAAGTACCCAAATTCAGTCTACTGGAGAAGACCAGACTTCTCTGCACCTGTATCCCAAGTATATGGCTGTCAGGCTTCCTCAGCTGTTTTGGGTCTTCTTTGTTTGGGTTGGGTTTTTTGTTTGTTTTTGGTTTTTTTTGTGTGTGTGTTTTTCTGTTTGTTTTTTGTGTGTGTGTTTGTTTGTTTTGCTTTTTGTTTGTTTGTTTTGTACCATGTTGGTGGGGAGAGAAATGTCTGGCTTCTCTAGAATTTGTCAAAACAGAAATAGCACAATAAAGATTCCTCTTGTTTTCTGTAGTCAGGAGAGCTGCCAAAATGAGCTGACACAAGTACAGCACTTTCTCCCTACATATGTCTTGGATCATGAAGCATAGGAGCATTTAAGCTTCAGAATGGTGCTTGAAGAGCATGCTTCACGGGGACATGAGCATGTAAGTAGGATGACTTAATTTTAGTGCATATGCATGCGTATCTTTCCTCCCTTGTGAGCAGTTTTTCATTAAAGGGAATGATTAGGTTCTTATTATTTATACATTGTTTTCCACTGCTTAGGGAGATTTTTTTCTGTAATCTGCCTCACACTCTGAAGGATTGTAAAATAACTTTCTGTCCGTTAAGTAATTGGCTTAATGCAAGAAATAGAGAATGAAAGAAATCATGTGTACAGGAGACTCTCTGCTGATTTTTATTCTCTTTAAATTTAGACAACAATCTCTTCTAGCCTCATCACTGTTTAAAAGCTTCTGAAGATTTTTGGCTGGAAAAAAACCCGAAAGCAACAACAGGGGAAAAAAAAAGCTATACAGTATGTTTCAAGCTAATGGAGCACCCCAGTGAGCTTATTCTAAAGAGACTTTCCATAGAGGCAGCAGCAGGGGTGGGGTGAATCTCTGTCCACCTCCCCATATCCAGTTGGGCTTACCTGATAGATGGTTTGATGATAAGCTGAAGAACTATGCTTTTGACCAACTGTATGGTATTAATTCTGCATATAATCGTAAAGACTTGGGTTTATTCCAAAGGAAATAGCAGAGCCCAGAATATTTTTTTTTTCAAAATCATAGCAGACACTGTATTCATGTTCAGTAGTACCTAACTCCTGAAAACCTGAATTTCCTGTTTAGTGAGGTAATAGCCAGCCAAAAGATTGCAAAACAGAAGTCTAGCTCTTACTGAAAGAGGCATTTCTGCCATCACCCTCCCTTAATGTACCCCCCTTACCGTCCAAAGTGTACCTGAATGTTGAGGACATCCTATATGGTGGGAAACGGTATGCCACAATCAGCTCTTGTCTTTGTGCAACTGTCTAACTTCCACATTGCACGATATTTGCCTGGTCATGTTGTGAGTTTGGGTCATCAGCAATCACTTGCATATTGAGTTTTTTCAATCAACTCCTTGCATCTTAATTGTATTAGGACTACAAATGCACTAAAAGTTCCTGCAGAATTCTATCACATTATTTTTGATCTGGATGCCGTATTTGAAGGTTATTCTATATAATAGTAATCAAAATGCATATACTACAAATAGAAAGACATGAATATATTGCCTTATGAACACTGGGATAGAGCTTTTGAATGTACAAAACACAGGGTGGAATTTGTTGTTATTTTAGGTGTTCTAAGAGAAAACAAGAAAACAGCGTGTATTGACTATAAAAGTCATTTGGGAATTTTCCAACAGAATATTTTTATCTGAAAATGCAGATTTAATGGGGTTACAGAGCATGGCGTTTCAATGATAATTTCATCAAATACTCAGATACTCTCATTTACATTCAGAATGAATCTGATGTTAAGAAACAACAAGGACAGTAATTTAGTCTTAGGAGTTTGCTTTCCATAATATGTCATTAGAGATGGATTTTTAAAAAGGGCAAGTCAGAGCAACAGTTTAGCATGTGTGCTTTGAAAACCTCAGTCTCTCTTTCCCAAGAACAGAATAATCAACAAACCAGAGAATAAGGCAAGTTTAGAATCACAGTCAGAAGCCTCCAGTCGTCCTATGCAATAGGCAAGTATCCTAACCCCAGTTACGGGCTCAGTTCCATTCTGTTAGCTAGTTAGCTATTTAAATTATTTTACCAGATTAAATTGTTAGACAACCATTTCCAGAACAGTTCAATAGGTTGCAGTTAAGTCAGTTGCTTGGGAAATGAAAGGCTAAGGGTCAAGCCTTTAGCTTCAACAAGGAAAAGCACTGTGACATCAGTAATTTTGGCTGGTTGTTCAAGCCTTTCACCTCCTGAAATGACTTTTGAAACCCTTTTCTTTCTGCTCAATAGGAAAAATATTGAAATTGTTTAGTAAGTCTTTTTTTTTTCCTTTTCTCACCTCCCCTGCCTACCCTTAGTTTCCACGAAGAAAAAAATTCAAGAAGCTTACCACCTGTATATCCAGCAGACTTATGAAAGTTTATTTTTTTAACTTGATAACTACAAGTACAATGCATGTCAACTGTATGTGTGTGTGTGTGTGTATCTGTAGAACTGAAGCATGAAGGAACTAAAAGGATTATTTTAATGAACAGTTTCTCACACTTACAATTCTTCACAAAACAACCAGACAATGAAACACCGTGGAAAGAGAGAGTGGACTGAATAAAGCTTCCATTGTGTTCAATAACAAAAAGTTGAGAGTAATAATAGTCACTGGAGAATGTCATGTCAAAGACTGTAAGAGACACAATAGTCAAAATAGTGAGCTGTAATGACAAGAAAAAATGAAATATTATTTTTCTTGTAGTAAGGAGGAAGCAAGACTGAGACCAAAATCTTGCATGTGTTAAGACTCAAGAATAGAGCCTTCTAGCTTTTGGAGACTAATTCTACCATTTAAAAGTCTAACTAAATTCTGAAATCCATAAAGTAATAGAAAGTTAAAACCAGTAGCAAATTAGAAACTGGAAGGTTTTCCAGAAGAAATCTATCTGCTTGACAGTAATAAAAAAAGAGTAAAATATTACACAGTGTGGAAATCCTTGATCTCTCAATACAATGAATGCAAGACACTGACAGTGGACCATCTAGTCACTCTGCAACACTGCACAATTGTGATTGCAGTGTCTGACTGGTTCTGGGGACTACAAAATTAACCGCAAAATACACAGAAAATTTTTAAACGATACTTCCAGGAAAAAATTATTTCAATCTTTTACATGGAAATTGGTGAATATGCTGAAAGTTTGCATCCTGTCCAAATTAATATTTTTTTTTGCCAAAGTAACTGTGGATGTTCTCATTACTCAGATAAAATGTCATCCCTTTTTCAAAGGCTCTTAAATTCTTGAGTGTACTGATGTTTCATGACAGCCAGTTTCACAGGTTAATTGCAAACTGTGCAGAAATATATTGTTTTGCTAGTTCATCAGAACTTTTTGTTCTTGTATTGTTCGAGGGTGAATAGAAGTTCCTTATTGACCTCCTAAGCAACTTTTTTTGTTTTAGCCAAATCAAATATATTTATTCTGATGTGTTTATTTTTTTTTTAAATGAAGCAGATCAAGTCATCTTGGTTTCTTCAGCCACTTAAAAATTTCTTGTAGTCTGTAACCCTTTTCATTACCTGTCTTTAAATACTTTCAATTTCTTCTAGAAACACAACACAGTGATCAAGATACTGGTGCCATTAAACTCAATATAAGTTCTTGGCGCTTTGTCTTTAAGGCCAGATTTTTGTCAGTGGTGCAAGTAAGAAGACATGTAGGTGTTATAGCATCTTCTAGGTCTTCTTGTCATCTCATCTCTTAGGCCTCAATTCCTTTTTGGGTGCAAGGTGTAATTTTCATTAAGCTTCACCATGTATTTTAGGACATTTTAGAACCCATAAGTGAGTACAAATAAGGAAAACAATTCTCTTCAACTAAACATAATTTTTAATTTTTCAAAATTGGAATAAATTAATAGTTACTTCCCCAACATTAGTATATTTTTCTGAAGTTTTCTGTGTTTATTTGGGGACTGTGAGCCCATCTTTTCTGCTGCCCCTCTTTTTCTCTGTTCACTCAGAAATGTATTTAAAATTTTCCAAATGGAATATTTATCCTAAATTTTGTGGTTACATCCTTTAGCCAAAGCAAGATTTGTCTAATTACCCAATGACTGATTTAATTAAAAGTCTGATTAATGCTCAGAAGAGTGCACTTTCATATGCAAGCATTTTTAAATAATAATTTAATAATAAAATAATACATGTGATCAACTTTACCTGAAAATGCATTATATTTATTTGCAAATACTGCATGGATTTGTACTCAGGTTATTGTACAAGGATATGAGTTGCATGTATTAGTTTTGGCTGGGATAGAGTTAATTTTCTTCATCATAGCTTCTGTGATGAGTTTTTCCAGGTTGCTGTTGCTTGGGTTGGGGAGGGGTTTGATTTTAGTGCCACTTGTTTCTTTTGTTTTGTCTTTTCCTCTTTTACATATTAAAACATTTTAACTCAATCCATGAGTTTTCTCACTGCTGCCCTTCCAATTCTGTCTCTCCCATCCCACTGCAGAGGGAGAGAGAGAGCAGCTGTGCAGTGTTTAGCTACTTACAGGGTTAATCCACAACAGTAAACATTTCAGAAAGCCCCATGATCATCAGACCTGTAAACAATAAGTTACAGATGAAAAATATGGGCACACCCCCTATGACTTGTCATGTAGAGTTGCTTGTCATTTATGAACATTTTAGCACCTTCAAGGAATTAGGCAATCTTCAGAATAACCTGATAATATAATTGTTGGTTTTGTTTTACAGAAGGAAAGGAGAAATATTTTCAAAAGTGAGCCAAAGTATCGATTATTACTGTATGTGGGTGTTAACTCTCTCTGAAATTGACTTTCTTTAAAAGGTTGGGTCTTAAGATCTGTTCTCAAAGCCTTCACCATCCAATATTCACAAATTACCAGAAATTTTGGGCAATTGACCTGCAGACCTGTCGTGAGAGTTCTGATCTCATTGTTTTTGGTTGCATGACACTGCATGCTGTCACAATGATGTGGCTGCTGTTTTATCAAATGTCTTCCCCATTCCAAGTGACTCTTCAGAGAGGTCCTCACTCGCTGGGAAAGCAGTGAGAGTTACCTGGCCAGCCCATGACTCCTCCTTCCACTTCACACCGACACCTTATGCCACTCTTCCTTTTTTTCCCTATTCTTTTTCTCTTTCCTGTGCCTTAGTCTTATTTACTCAATTAGGAAGAATGGGTCATCAAAGCATATGTGATAGAGCTGCATGTGTATCTATGTATTTATAAATGTATTTAAAAAGCAGGGGCATCCCATGGGTGTTTTCTGTCTGTTTATAGTGTATGTATGGGTGAAACAATATGAGTATTCTAAATAGAAAGTATAAGGTACAATTTCATATGAAAGATAATAGCCAAAACTGAATATACTGTATTTATTTTTTTCACAAGAAAACTAATTGTCACTATACCACTAAGTTGTTATTTGTACATTAAATTAGAGACTATATAAGACTATCAGATATTACACAAACTATCCTCTGGAATTAAATGGTTCCTGAAAACCGAAGGCAGGATATTGCCCTAAGGGGTAAATCTTAACCTGATAACAATGGTCCCGTTATACACTGGGAGCAGCTCTGCTCATGAGTGATGGGGCACCTCCTATATCAGTGAGGTGAATTCCACATATTTGTATCTCTCAGGAAGATGTTTCAGATATAACTAAGCTACTGAGTTCTCTCCCTGCACTGTAAACAACACAAGCAGTAATACGAACATAACCTAGAACCCACATTCCAGCAGAAATTGTAGTAAGAAATTTATCAGATAAAATTACAATTTAATTTTATATACTATAATGTATTCTGAGAACAAGAGATTTCCCGAGTCATTCATTATATAAGCAACAGTCACCCAGAACCGTATGAAGACAATTGGTTATGGATTCCTGGTGGCTGAATTGCAACCTCAAAATTTTAAAAGTGCATATAACACTGAAGTTATATTACTCTGTTCATATAAATTATTTGCACAGTGTTTTAACAACATAACCCCAATTCTCAAATGGTTGCAAAAAGCTTACATTATTAAACTCTAAAGAATTGTACGGATTTAATGAAAAATGAGAAGCTAGAAAAAATTTGGAATGACTATATTTAATTTAAGGCAAAATCACGGGTAAACTATGCATTTGAAACTTCTATTAGGCTAACTATTGAATAATAGTGCCATAAAACCTATGCAACTCCAATGCAAGCAATAAAATGTGAGCATGAGTTTAGTGTTCACTGTTCTGTAGTGAAAATTATTGTTAGCCAAATATATGCACAGTAGAATGAAAAAAACTCTTCCCAAAAACATCCTCCTCATTGTCTGAAGTTTCTCATACTTCATAATGTCATAGTTTATATACATTGCACAGTTACAACAGAGGATGGAGGGCATAATAGTCCAGGCTCAGCTTTGCTATCGGCATATTGAAAGTATCTGTGTCTTGATTTATCATGAATAACATGAAAAAAATCTGAACAGTTAATTCCTTCTGTATATTTTCAGAGCTGTGTTAAAGGCTGTGTGTTCTGAAGCTAAGATGAGGGAAGGAGTGGAAGCCGAGTTGAAATGGAGAACAGTTTATAAAATTCATGGTGTTCAGGTGTTATCTCTACCTGCAACATCAAATAAAAGCTGTAAAACTGGGTTTCAACTCTGAACTTTTGAACAGTATGAAGAATTAAAATTTTGCATTCTTTTAAGCTGGGTGGCTAGCATCCTGTTCTTATTCTTTATCAAAATATTTCTCGATGATATTGAAACTGTGGCACTGAGCCACAGTTTGGGAAAACCCTGTTCAGTAGCTTCAAACACTCCTTTTTTCATCAACACAGGGCCAGTGTATCATTTTGGCATTTGTACATAATTGCTGTGGCTAGAGGTAAGAGTTTGATTCTTTAGAAAACTAGGTACCAGCTGCAAATTTCAAATCATAGAATCATAGAATCAGATGTTGGAAAGGACTTCTGAGATAGGGACGGAGAATCCACCACTTCCCTGAGCAGCCCATTCCAATGCCTGTTTACTCTCTCTGTAAAGAATTTCTTCCTAATATACAACCTAAACTTCCACTGGCAGAGCTTAAGACCATGCCCTCTTGTCTTATTGGTAGTTACCTGGGAGAAGAGACCAACCCCCACCTGGCTACAACCTCCTTTCAAGTAGTTGTAGAGAGTGATGAGGTCTCCCCTGAGCCTCCTCTTCTCCAGGATGAGCAACCGCAGCTCCCTCAGCCTCTCCTCATAGGACTTGTGTTCAAGTCCCTTCACCATCCTGGTTGCTCTTCTCTGGACCTGCTCCAGCACCTCAATATCCTTCCTGAACTGAGGGGCCCAGAACTGGACACAGTACTCCAGGTGTGGCCTCACCAGTGCTGAGTACAGGGGAAGAATCACTTCCCTGCTCCTGCTGGCCCCACTGTTCCTGATCCAGGCCAGGATGCCATTGGCCTTCTTGGCCACCTGGGCACACTGCTGGCTCATGTTCAGCTTCCTGTCAATCCAAACTCCCGGGTCCCTTTCTGCCTGGCTGCTCTCCAGCCACTCTGTGCCCAGCCTGTAGCACTGTATGGGGTTGTTGCGGCCAAAGTGCAGGACACGGCACTCGGCCTTGTTGAACTTCATCCCATTGGAATCAGACCATCTCTCCAGTCTGTCCAGGTCCCTCTGCAGAGCCCTCCTGCCTTCCAGCTGATCAACACTCCGCCCCCCAGCTTGGTGTCATCTGCAAATTTGCTAATCACTATCCCTCTGTGTAATCTTAAACTCTGAAGTCTGAAGAAATCTGGACGCAATGAGGAATTATTAATTCCTGAATATCATGTCATTGAGAGATTGGTTAACATGTTTGTAATGTCTGTGATAATGTACTATACTATAAATTAGATTACCAAATATTTAGAGAAATATTGAGAGAATGATAAAGTCAGACTAAATTATTCATGTAAAAATCCCCCAAATATCTTTGTCTTCTCCAAATCAACAAAAGGTTATTACAGCCTGTAAATGACATTGATTTTTGGTGACAAATATCCTAGACATAGTTGAGGGGGCCCGGGGGAGGGAGGAGGAAGGACAGAATGAATCCTAGGATCATTTGTTAAGTTTTAACTTGTTTCAGTAAATCAGCAGGGAACGCTTCAATACTGTGAAAGGTAAGACTGCTTATGTTGCACTCTTGCCGCTTCAGTTTTAATGTCTGAATTGTGACATATTGCAGGACTACAACAGAAGAAGGCAGACGGCCACTGTTTAAACTGTGTAGAAGGTGGGTGGCCAGGTATGCACTTCTTGAACATCCAGGATCTGGATTTTATTATCCTTGTGAGTCCCTTCCAGCTCAGGATATTCTGATTCTATGGTTCTATGATCATCTAGACTGAGAAGTTGACTGGATTGTATTAAGACACTTCTGCTGCCTGAACACCCATCTTCCCTCCCAAGACAACCAAAGCTCAGGAAAAGGATAATGTGTAGGTCTCCATCACAAAATGGAGCAGGAGCGTAGCTGAAGCTCAAATACACAGAAACCCAAAAGATGAGAAAAAGTTCTGAGTCCTGCAGCTGATGTATGTGTTCAAACATGGCATGTCAAAAAGAACATATTTCAGTTATTGAGTCATCCTGTTCAGATGGCGATGAAATGAAGGAATAGGATGGTCATAGTCCCATGTTGTCCCATACATAATGTATCTCAAGAAACCAGTCCTCTTCCTTGAGGTACGTGACCCTCTTATGACTATAGCAATTTCATTTAGAAACTTCCCACCAGTCCTTAGGCTAATGAGAAAACCTGAAGAAAAATATGTCTTCAGAAGCATGACTTACCTGATCCTTGAGAGTCATTGCAACAGAGACATCCCACGTGAGGTGATGGAGGACAATACAAAAACAGATATGCTGATGTTCATGACACTTCCTTGAAGAGGGTTAAGATAATTGTCTGTGAAACCATGAAGTGACTGTGAGGTTGAGTCATCGGTGTCAGCTCCTGAACAGAAAGTGTGCCAAGACAGAATTCATCAGAAATATGTTATACCGTATTAATTTGAAAGCATATCAGACTGGCTTGTTGCCTTTGAGGGTGATGTTGAACCACTTGTGTATGCTGCTGAGGAGCATTATCCAAATTTTTGAAGTTGGAATGGAAAGGCAGGAGTCAAAGCAGACTTGATTATTTTTGGAATGATTCTTATCATAAGGTTGAAAAAAAAATTATTAATACAACCACTATGGTATGTAAGTTTTTTGAGAAAACTAAATTTTGTTAAGGCAAGAAGGTAAACAGCACCTACTATTCCTAAACAACTGTCATTCACTGAATCTTTGTGAAACAGATTCAGCAGAAAATGGTACCAAAGCTTTTGCTTGTGTTGGCATAGTGAAGATTGTTTACAATTTCCTTTGTAGCATTCCGAAAAGCCAAGACAGCCTGCAGCGTCACACTGGAAATTCCCTTCAAGGGCTCTCTGGTGCATGATAGGCAGATTGTGTTAATGGTGACTGGTCCTTTACAGCTTGTTTACCAGGCATCAACAAAAATTTTGAAAAGGATTTAGAAAAACCAAAATTTGAAAAAGACTAAGTCATGGAATGAAATAAATAAAGCAATAACACAATACTTTTACATGTACAGTACACTGGGAGCAATTAACTGAAGAAACTGAATAATTCAATAATAACTGATAATGCAGGAGTGGAAAGTCTGCAAAACTTTATATGGGAACTGGAAATCCTATGCAACAGTTTTGTGGGGATTATTCTGAGCAAAGATGAACCAGAAAAAAAAGAGGAAATAAACTTCAGATTAACACTACAACTGACAGAGGAATCACAGGATTAACGGCTTATTTCAGTCCTTCTTAGACTGTCAGCTAACTTTGCAACCATTTGTGGAAATTTTTTCGGGTTTTCAAGAACATGTATTCAAGGCCTGTACTAGAATTTTACTTCTCCAGAACAATTTGTGTATGTTTGAGCTGGGTGAAGAAATTCTTCACCTGAAGACAAGAAAAGCCAGGTTTTGAGGGTGTTCTTTATGTTCTTGCATTTAGTTAGACTGTGTGGATTTAAAAAAAATAATTTACATAGATATCTTTTTTTTCCAATATTGACAGCCACAGCTGCATCACCTGAACAAACACTGCACAAATTCAAAATCATCAAAAGCTCTTACACTTACAAGTTAGCTCAGGACAGTTTGCACTACCCTAATAAAACATTTTTCATCAAGATTTATATTAAGGCATAAGCAAAAGAACATATATATAGGGCCTGGATATTTCCTTTGCTCAAGCAGACAGCCATGGAGACCAAAACAATCTCTCAGGGATGATGATAGTAGAACACAAAGGCATATGGGATTATTTGGGTTCTCTCTTGCTAAACCTGATATTACTAGGTGAACTTAGGGTCTGTGATGTTGAAGCTTTGAGACAAATGACAAATATAGACAAATATAGCCCTGTCCTCAAAAGTCTACAGAAGATTGTCAGAAAGAAAAGAGAAAAAGGTAGGACTCATACAAGAAATAAATCACTTTTGTTAGGTTTTTTTGGGGGGGGAGCCACAATGTAGATAAGGAAGGGAAGGGAAACAGTAAAAATGTATGAGTTGCTCTGCCATCCAGAAATGTTAAAGTACTTAGAAATGTAGACCAAAATGTTTGACCTCTACCTTTTTTTTTCTGTTGTTCTTTAAATTTGGATTCTAAGTACTTCTTGCTTCCTTCTGTTTTCCCCTATTTCTTTTTTCATCCGTTATGTTTTTTCAATAAATTTAGTTTTTAATTGTCTAATTTGGCCTATTTTGGCCTCTGGACTAGGTTCAAATCTGTTGGACACTTCATCTGACTTGAGTCTGCTTTCTGTGGAATACTTGAACATATCTTGGCCAACCTGCATGTGTAGAGAGCACAAACATTGCATCTCTGTGTGCACCCTGAATCTGGGACTGGGAGGCATCAAGCATTCTCTTCCCCATGCAGTGCTTGAAAACTGCTGTTCCCACAGCTCATGAGCCCCACTTATCATTTAAAAAAGCCAAGTGGCCTACTGACTTATTTGCTAGTAATACTCAGCAGCAGTGGACTACCTTCTGTCTTGGTGCTGTCTATAGCTTTTAGTGATAGCCTCATTACTTTTCCCATTTCTACATTCCTGCTTGGCCTACTGCCTCATTCAGGAGCTTCCCCTAATTATCTCAGCCATGACCTGACTTCTTGCTCAAAGTCAGAAAACCACATCCTCACCGCAGGCGTTAACAGTTTTGAGCCAAAATGTGTACAGAGAATAGACTGTGGTAAAGACTCTTAGTCCTGTTTGTTGTTAAAGTATTGGATACAGTCACAAACCATTGTTGCTTATTTATTTGCCAACTTTTATGAATTCTGGTTAATATTTTTCATGACAGTTATCAGCCTCTTATGTGTTTTTCTTAAACTACAGCCAAAACTCTTCCATTCCTGAAGCTGTGACTGCTTTTCACTGCTGTAAAGGCTTTCTCTGGTGATCTTGTAATTAAATACTGTCATAGACACAAGAGAGCTGTGACAGTTTTGTATTCAGCTAACTTAAAGTTGTAACTACTTTTCTTTGAAAAAAAGTTTTTAGTATAGTTAGGTGTAATACATAGTACATTTTTATGTGAATGACACATGCAATTAAGTTATTAAATCCTCATTAATTTTTTAAAATGCATATACTGAAGATAATAAATTATTATTTATTTTAGTTGTGGAAAAAATTAGCAACCTAGTTTTAAAAGCTTCTAAAGACTTGCAGTTTTCAGGTAAAAAGACAGAAAATATGAACAGTCAATGTCCATCAGCTTTTCTTGTTTTCTATAAAAAGGGCTATGTTTACATGGATATGAAATGCAGTAGTTATTGGATACTTCTAACTGCATATCGATGTAGCCTAGAGCACTAGAGGAAATTACTCTGCCGGGAGGTGAGTTAAAGTTTGCTTTGAAGCCTAATCTAAATTTCACAACTGAATTCTCCACGAAATTGATTAAACAAAATCTCAGTGCAAATAGCTATTTATTTAGCTAAAGTTATCGTGAGTCATAGAGAAATACAACCAATGATCTTCTCTACTTCTAGCTGTCCAGCTCCTAAAGGCTTTGGACTGCAAAATGAAAAACCACACTTGAAGTCTTATCAACTAGTTTAAAAATATATCTCTATATATATACACGTATGTATATATATAAAAACTTCATAACATGAATACTTTTATATATATTTTACTGTGTAGTCTTTTCTGTTGTTAATAAGTTAAAGATATTAAAAATTTAAATAATACATTCAAATCTCAGATAACTGAGACTTGTGCAGACCACTCAGATCTGCAACTTCTGATCTTTGTAAGTTTGTCTGGAGACGAGTTAGTTTCATTATTCACAGCACATATATCTTATCTCTAGGAGTCCTCAATAATCAGAAATGCAGCAATGGCAGAAGCCTGGAATCCAACTCATTGATGATGATCAATATTCTTTCTGAGGTAAAGGTATTATTAATCTGAGAGGAACTAGCATGAGTTACAATCTCCTTATAAGTAATACTTTAGTTACTTTTGTTTTTATGATTTCCAGATGAAATTTTTTAGATTACAATATCTAATTGTAATCTATTGGATTTTATGCACTTGAGGTATTTTTTTTTTTCCAGTGGGGGAACATTTCTGAGTTTTAGAGAATACAGCTCAACAGTTCACATGTAGGCTAACATCTTTTGTATCTTAAACAGAAACCTAAAATGCTTTCTTGAGGTTTGCTTAGCAATGATGACAGAAAGGCAGTAGTTAGGCAAGTGATTCTCTGCTTGAGGCAGTGCAAGCACTTGTCAGTGAAATGTTCTAAGGGGACCTTTTCACAACCTGACTCCTCTGGTTCACAGGCTCTCACGGGCACAAGGCCAATTGTACACCATTTGATCATGAACACACAGGGCATGTGACTGGGGAAGAAGTTCAAAGAGCACTTTCAGTGAACATTTGGGTTAGAACTTTTATTATATAAATAGACACCTGCTGCATAGAGCTGTGGCAATGAGTATGTAGGCATATGCTGCTATTCCAGCATCTCTTCTGGGGCTGATCTGGCCTCATACCTGGCTGTTTCTTGCATGTGTCTTCCTGGAAGATATTGCCACTATTTTTAATTTTACATACTCTTTTATTCTTCCCAAATAAGTTTGGTCAACTTTTTCTTCCTAGTACTGGAATATCTAATACAAAATATAAAGACACAACCCTTTGGTGAAAATCATAGCAGCACTTCAGGAAAATATTTAAAGAATAATGAAAAACTTCAGACATTTCTATTCACATTTGACTCACTTTTTGTACTGTAGATATCATCATTAAGTCTATTGCCACATTGCTGCTTGTGTTGGTGTTTAATCCTATCCTATCAAGACTTATTTTAATTCTTCATAATTCATGGACAATTGACCAGAGAGGTGATAATGTGACATTGATTATCTAGAGAATGCTATTTAGAAATACTTCAACCTGTGTATTATTAACTCAATCAAAATTTTTTATAATCACTATGGTCAGTTGAATCAACATTGCTAGTGGGAAAATGCATGACCGTTAATACCCAAAAATGTCTGCAGAATATTTTAAAGTATTTTAGCATGCATATAAAGTAATTATTTGTCTAAAATAATTAATTTGGTCCTGAACCATTGAACAACAATCAGAGATGGAAAACAGGCAAGCCAAAGGGCCATTTAGCAAATTAATGTTTTCTGCTTCTGTTTGGGACTGAGCTTGCTGGAATGTAGTGCAAATAAAAAACCTAGCAGAAAAGTCAATACTCCATCACTCTGCCCCAGGGACACTTCTCACCTTAGCTACCTGTCTCTGTTCTGTGCTCATCATGTCCAGCTGATGGCACGAGCAGCCATTAATTCAGAATTAGCTTTGCAAGAAGCAAGCATGACAGTATGTTGTATTTTGCAATGCTACGCTTCTTTTGGCTTTGCATATACATGGTGATGTGACGTTTCAGACAAAAAGTTTCTCTGAATATGAAGATAGAGTTAACAAATTAATCTTTGCCTGCTCACCCTTTGATCATTTTAGATGCTGGTTGTTTCGGTTTTTGGTTTTTGTTTCTTGGTTTTTTGGTTTTTTTCTTGGATATCCTCCACTCTACGAAGTGGAAAGGGAGAATCATGCATTCAGTTTTTTCAGTTTTCCTGACAAAGATTTAAAGATTCTTCAGACTGACGCTGCCTGAGACCTGTGCTGCAGCAGCCTCCCTCCAGAGCTCCGTCTGGGTCCTGGTTTCTGGTTTTGTAGAGCTGATTTCTCCATTCAAGGCTGGAGACTGAGCCCTGTGGCCCATAACCACTGTTGCTGCTCCCACACTTTCTGGGGCCATTTCTGATGCCCTCCATGCAGACTCCCAAGGTCTCAGTTTGCTGTATGCCCACTTATTAAGTAAACAAGTGTCTTCCACTCAGCTGCCCTCTACTCGTCAGGCAGATAGAGACTAAAGGAGTCTCTTTTAATCCTTTTAGTCCTTTTTAATCAAGAACCATACTATCAGGGAACAGCTAATAATCAAAAACTCATCTGTTAAAAACAGCTAACAGAAACTGTTCACCATAGAGCCCCTAGAAACCAACTAGAAGCAACTAAAATTCCCACAGGGACACCTGTTCTATTTATTGCCATCAGGCTAAAGCAGTTTCATTACATTTAAGCAAGAACTCCGTTCTTAGTTCAAATATAGCAATAGGAAAGAGATACATAGAAGTAACAACATCTCTATTTTATCCACGAAGGGACTGAATTCAGTAGTAATCAGTGTATCGTGTGTGCTCTGCTAACCTTTTTCTACTCCAGAACAATCAGCAGTAGGACCAGAAAAACATCACATGATGAAACACATTAGTGAAATTTATAACTGGCTTCTTCAGCAAAGTGCAGCTTGACCTTGCACTAACCTTGAAATTTTGTGAACAGGAGCAAACAATCATTAAACTAGGAACAGCTTGCGTAATATTTGAGTAGCAAATATTACCATGAAAGTTAATTGAAATATAAGGATTGTGAACACAGTCACATATTTTTAGTTTTGCCAAAGGTAAATGGAAGACTGTTTTTCTGACTATTTACATGGGAGACAGCAGGAAAAGTACAATGATTTCCCTAACATTCTTACACTTGACTAAAGATTTCCAAAAGAGAAACCGTCTTTGTAGGTCAGTTTTCCAGAGATGTGAGTATGTGTGTGTACCAATATCGAGTTCTTTGTGTGAATTTATTTTTGCACTATATATGGTAGCTATACAAATATATGCTGATCTAGATCTGTTGTGCATACAGTCTTCTCAACAGCGTGCCAAGATACAGAAATGCTGACTAGCCATGAGCCTAAGGGCACTAGATAGCAGTGCCTTTGAAAACAGGGTCTGATGATTCTGAGGTTCTTGAAAAACTAGCTAGTTAACACTAAATCACTGTGTTATTCTTAGTAATCTCATATAAACCAAATAATATTACATCAATATAAAACTGCAGTAATGCAATACCTAATTAAGCCCCTTGAATGATTAAGCTGTATTTATAGATCTAACTCAAAGAGATCATACCTGGCAGATCAGTGCTAGTGTTAAATAAGTCATTAGCCTCTGCAAAGATTGCCCACAAGGTCATTGAATTGTGATGGTGAAACATTTTAATGAGCTGAACACTTGACCTGTGGGAACAGAACTGACAACAATTCACTCAGATGGGGAAGCTCTGCATATCTGAAAAATATCACATAGTCATTCTGGGTCTTGATTTCTCAATCAATAACATGGAAACAATAGTTTTGTACCACAAAACCCCCTACTGAAGTTAAATAATAACACATACAGAATGTATGTAATGTATGTAATAACACATACAGAATGTGTTATTAAAGTTTTATTTTGTTCTCATATTATTACTCCAAGAATTTGTTTTGCACTATTCTTAGCTTACAATGGTTAAAAGGAATACTAGAAAATCAAAAGAATTATGTTACTGGTTAAGTGAATATGGCACAGGTCCAAAGGCTGCTGAGGATTTTTTGGGATTCTTCCTGGAGTTTTTTAGGACCTTCAAATCATGCCCTTCTTTCCTACCTATTTGACACACAACATGACAGTATTGTTTAATTTCTGTTTGGCAACAACAATAAGTGATAATTCTCTGCTGATGACCTTTATTCATATGAAAAAAAAATCCAACTCTCTGGAAAAAGATACTGAAATCTTTGCCAGCCCAGGACAGTATCATCAGTGGGAATGTTTCACTAATATTTCAACCTGAGTTGGAGGTATCTTGTCCAGATCATCGGTTCTAGCATAGCTGTGATCTGTCTTCTAAAACTTGTAACAAAAAGTCTAATTGCAGTTTCAACTTCATTATTGAACCCCTGACTTTTAGTTGTAGCGCTGGAATTCTGGCCTCACTTTACACATGGTATGTAACATCTTTTGGAACGTGGCGTCAGCATGCCTTCTGTATCATGGATTAGGCTTGATCAGCTGTTTGATTTTCTTATTTCAAACCCTAGAGCTATCACATTACCAAAATCTAGCTTTTGTGCTTTTCTGTAACTGCCTGATTTTCCCTAAATTTTCTATACCATGGTTTGTTGAGAGACAAGCTTAGCTAACCATTCATACTTGAATTGAGAATTCAGCATGATTGCCCTGTGAGTGTGTGCCTGAAGGAAAGCAAAAGTCAGGTTGCTATTTGAAAGATGAAGTGATTGAATTCAGTACCTGAGGCCACAAACCTCATTTTTGTGACTGTTAATATGTAGAACTAACTGAAAGCCAACTTGTGAGCTAGTTCATGGTTTTTTTCTTGTGCTATAAAAACTAACGTTATATGTTCTACCTGGGAGATTTATTTCTACTGTTGCAAAAAGAATGTCACTGATCTAAGACTACAGTCTGGAACATGATCAAATGATCTACTGCTCACAAGAAGCTACTGAAGCAATAGTTTGAAATTTTATCTGATGTACTTCTCAAGGCCATAGATATGCATTAAGGGCGTTTTGCTCAAGTGCTTGAGATACTATTTGGGATCCCAGCACAAATGGTCCTACAGCTGAAGAAGTTCACAGAACTAAAGACTACTTTGTATGTGGTCTCACCATGAACGTTGTTCACAATTGTGATGATACTGTCGCAGTAACTCCTGTGGCAGATGAACAACTGTAAGTATGAAGTTAGAGATAAGCATGGTCAGGGCATTCAAGTAACATTGAATTGTACAGTTTTATCATTTATAGACATTGCTTTTGCAGTATTTCTAACAAGTAATGTAACCTCCAAAGTACTGCTAGTGATACTTATACAAAAGAGCTCATCACAGGTTGGTGATGCACCAGTGCTTTGTTCAAAAAGTGAATCTATCTCTGACTTTCCAAAGAGGTTGGCTACATCACAGCAGTGATCCCATTTTGCCAGGCTGCAGCATATTACTAGTGACAGAGTGTTGGACTCAAGACTCTTGTATGGGTCAGTTTGACAATGGGCTCTTAAAAACACAGGAGGAGGTCTTCAGTAAGACAGTCTCCTAGACATTACTGCATAAATAGGGTTCATCTTCTTAAGTCCCCACTATAAAACGTGGTAGATGTCATGAGCAATAATAGATCAAGAAGGCCTGAGACATGGCAGAATGTCAAGTGTTTTGAACAAGAAACTGCTGAAAGTAAATACGTGCTCAACGATACTCAAAAGCTGTTCTGTTTTGTCATTTTCTAAGAAATGTTGGAAATAAAAGAAAAAATCTATGTCTATTGATTCAAATGAATTGAGAACTTGTGGAGCAAAACTTAGCTGATTAAAATCTAGTTACTGTTTTGATTTGAATTTGGAAATCCTAAAAACTGTTGGCTTCAGGGAGATCAATTTATCCTATCTAGAGGCACAGGAGAGTTGGCATTCAATTAAAATAGGAAATATTGGCTACATTTAAACCTCATTACCATGGAACTCTGCCAATGGAAAAGTTTGTTTTGCTTTGTTTTATTTTGGCCTTCTGGATTGCTGCAGTGATAGGGTAGTCCAGAAATTAACAGAAGTTAATTTCTCCACCTCCAGGAAGGTTGTGGAGTCACTATCTCTGGAAGAGTTCAAGGATGTGGCACTTGGGAATATGGTTTAGAGGTGCTTATGTTGGTACTGGCTTGACAGTATGATCTTGAAGGTCTCCTCCAACCTTGACGATTCTGTGATAAGTATCTACAAAAGAAGAAAATGTGACTGATGACCTAGGGACAGTTCAGTATTGAAACCTGTTTGTGCCAATATATTCCCATCCTGATTCTGTGATCCTATTCTAAAATTATCCACTTTTTGTGGGACTATTAGAGTTACAAACTAGTGGAGAGGTGGTAATTTTATATCGGCAAGTAGTATGAACCTGTGTTGGGCCACACAGCAGATTATAGATAGGAAGCACTGCTAGAGGTAGGGAGTTTTTGTACTTTTAAAAAAAACCACAAAAACCCTCAACAACAACAAAAAATCTTACTATTGGTTCTGTTTGCTTTTATCTGAAAACAGAATTTTCAAATACAAAATTTATCAAAATTAGGATCTTACTTCATTGCCTTCAGTAAAATCCTCTTTTATGATGAGGGCAGCTGTTCTACCATCACTGTGAAGATATTTCATCTAGTTCAGTAGCTGATTTTAATCTCTACATGAAGTATGGATTAATAAGTGAATTACAGGATGGAATGATTGACACAGCAAGAAATATGGTATTAGAAAGTGGGATTTGAAAGCATTATTAAATAAAGAATGCAATGAATAAGTGAGAGCATGATGATTAATAGTATAATGTATCAGAGGAGAGAAAAATTGTTAGCATAGTAGGAAGGGAAAACCCTGACCAGATTCTCAGCTGGTGTACACTGCCCAAACCCAAAGGAAATTAGGGAAGCTCTGACAGTTTATGATATCGAGGAATCTGTCCCCAGGAGAAAAAGACTGAAATTAAGGAAAAATATCTGAATAAGAATCCTGACAGCATGATCCCTTTAACTGAGAAACAGTCTCCCAAGGGAAATACTGAATATTTGGAATTAGATTAGGCAAAGCATTTGAAAAATTATACTATGGGGACAAATTTGTACTGGAGGGGAGACAAATTAGACAGTCAAATAGGTCATTTTCACACATTTGTTTAATTACTTAAAACTGATTGTATAAGGAAAAGAAATAGCTTGGCAGTGTTTTTGCCTATATGGCTGTCCACTGGCCCGGAAACAGTGTTTAGCAGGTGTCATAGCTAGGTGGAAAAGTTCCATTGCTGAGGATATGGCATAGATAATCTTCAGCTGGATCTAATGTTTGTTATGAATAGCTTTTTTTCCTGCATATAATGAAAAATATTGAGAATTCAAAGCCATTAAATGGGAATGTTTCCATAGGTGTCAATGAGATTTGAAATTTGGCCATGAAATAGGTATTTTTTTGTTTCCCTGTGATGGTGTTATCATATAGGAGTCATGGCAGGCATATAGAAATAAAAGATATGCTCGTCTTAAGGTATAACTGAGAATGTCCCTTCTTTACATTAAAAATGGAAGTCTAGGCTTTAAATGAGAAAAATACAACATCAAGCTCCAAAAAGCCACTTTCATTTTCATATAAATATGTAACCATCATTTGTTTAACTCACACCAAGCTATCAAATTTTGTGGTGGGCTATAAACTTGTTGAGTCATTAGCCTGGCTGCTTAATGGAGGAAAACTAAATTTCTGTTCCTGCATAATGACACTTATTCACTGTAGACATTTGCATCACTAGGAAACGATAAAACCTCATCCTTCATAATGAAGTTCTGAGCTGACAAAGAGGAAAATATAGTGTTGTGGGACAACTATGAATATAAAACAAGCTTAATAAAGAAGTAGTGACAAATTATATTATGCAAAATGCAATGCAATAAAAAAATGTTACTAACTCATTGGAAATGTCATAAATAATCTAAATAGTTTTTAGGTGTCAAAGCCTTGAAAAATATGTTCCTTAAAAAAATGAGATACAGAATAGATGCCAGTTTAATTGCCAGCATATTTTGACAAGCATGGAGAACCTTGTATCCAGCTTATTTGCTAAATTTAGCTCACTTGCCTAGGATGAAATGATGGGGGAGCATTACTAGTCTGCTTTTTCAACTCATTGGTTGAAAAAAACTAACCGCCTCAGCCATTTTTAAGTATTGATGTTTTCCATTTCAGATCAACATTTACAGTTTGCATTACAGTCTCAGGCCAACTGATCTTTATAAAGTAAAGAGAATCTCTCATGTGAATGTTCAGTAAAATAATGCACTGCCTTCCTAAAATCAACGTTGTTTTTTAACAAATAAATATATTTGTCTGCTATATCTCTGTGGGTCAGCAAGGGCATGAAATCCCATTAGAACAGCTCCTTGCATTATAAAAGACTTGTCCAATTAGTGTGTCCAAATGACTCACTTTTCACGCTTCCAAAAATTTAATTTTACAAAAAGGAAAAAGTCACTAGCATTTCAAGAATTGCTGGCAGCTCAAATAATAATGACTTAGATTCTATTTCTGCTGAAGTCTCAATGATTCCAATAGTCCTAGGGATTTGAATAGAAGCAGCTTTGAGGCTTGCATAACCAGAAGTATTTCTTTTCATGAAAACAGTTGCAAAATTAACTGCTAGTGTGATCAGATCCTCACTTCAGTGGAGATTTCCCTGCTGACATAGGCACTTGTTTAATTATATGCTGCTCGTAGTCTAAATGCAAAATGTTCAAGATATTTGAACCAGTTACTACATCTTCTATCATATGAGGCTGGTAGGGACAAATGATACATTTAATTTACTGCTAAGAGATCTGTGGAGAATCATGTTGCCTGGAAAATGCAAAATCTGGCATGTTTTGTTAAAGATTTTGATTTATCTGAGCTATTTTCAAATTATTTTCAAAGGAATGTGGGGATTTTTACCCTCTAGTTGTTATTGTAGTCAACAGTCCAGTGTTTCATTTCAAAAACACAAAACTCAAAGTAGGCATGTTGGTTTCAACATGCTTATGAGCCAAGTCTGACTTTTTCTTTTACCTTTTACAGTTGGAATTGGCTATAGAACATTTTCCATTATGCAAGAGGATTTGGAGTCACTCCGTCTGCTATGGTCTCTTTGGTCATGTCCAATAACTGATGTTTCCAATAACTCATTTGAATTGCCAGCTCTCTTGGGCAAGGCACCAGTCATTGTGATTATCTCTAAGGCTTGTAAATCTTCTCTTATTTTGAAAGTGCTTCATTTAGCACATTTAAGGCACAAATAAGCTTTTACAAAACAAAAATTAAGTGATTTTTAAGCCTGAAATGTGGCTGCAGAGATTCCATCAGAGACGAAGAGAATCCAAATTGGCTACAGTATGGCTGTTGGCAAATGAAGAAATCTTTCCTGCCATGATGGTTTTGTCTCTTAATAATATGGAGACGAACCTAGTGGTTGCTAGATTTTTCTAATTCATTTTATAACAATAACTTTCACTTTTATCTAGGGGCTCTCCATCCATTCAATGCCAAAAAAGCAAACAACTCAAATCTGATAAGAACTATGCTAGAAAACAGAAGGACTAAATGCATTTTCCCCAGATCATATTCCTTGGACCTTTTGTGTAGGCAGTAATCTGCACAGTCTTCAGACCTATTCCATGGCCAAGTGGGATACATGACAGTATTTAGATGGTTGTAAAATCATCTTTCATGGGTGTTTCCTGGTCAAGGGTCTACCATAAGACTTAAAATGAGAAAAAAAGCATGAAGATATTTCCCAAAATACCAAATGAAGGGAAAGGAGATTAGCTGTGCCTAAATACCCTGTAACTTATGAGACATACTGGACAAGACCTGCCTGATCTGAGTCAAAAGCCTGAGGCTGGCTATCTACAGGTAAAAAAGACTTCTATCACTGTTTGCAGGTCTCAGTTTTTACTCTTTCTTTTTGTTGTTCTTTAATTCAGAGGTGGAAAGAGAAATAGATTGTGAGAGTGACAAGCCATTTAGTTAAGAGTGCTCAGACATTGCAGGTTAACACTGATTCAGTTTCAGTTTCAGATAATTTCAGTACAGATTTCACACTGACCCTCAAAAACATTTCCATATTCAATTCTGATTCTCTTCCCACAAAGAGATTTTAATTTGTTGAACGGATGTTTTTGTCAGAAATAAATTAACTTTTATAGATGCCAAAAGTGGCTGTTCCAAAAAGAAGAGGCCTGGTTTGCTTTCACTTAACTCGCTCTGCTCTCACCTGTGTTGCAGTGGATCTCCCAGTCTGACATCTCACAACTTCAAGGTCAATTAGCCACAGCTGTAGAAACCAATACTGAGCTTCTTGTGTCAGAAATTTCAGTAAGCTTTCACTAATTTGATTTCCTACTTTTTGTGCATCACAGAGGTTCTCCGTTAGAGAATTAAATATTGAGGGTCTCCTGGTAGCTGGGAATATTTTGTGCTCATAGGTTCTGTGGGACCCGTCTCAAATTTTCTTCTCGGTCCTGAACGTTCATTGGATCCTTTCACAATGGAAACAAGAGTAAGAACACCAGTGTGACTGCCAGAGTCTCTCACTACTCAACAAGAGATTAATTTTTTGGAAACCAGAATCATCTGAAGAGGTCTTCTTTTTACTTGTATTAACCTTTATGTCATATTAATATTAAATCATTATGTTATATAATTTGCTTTTGTTTCAGTCATCAGGAAAGGCCTATGGTAATGTTCCCCTATCCCAGAATGACACAAGTACAAACTGTACCAACTGTGCTGGCAAGAAGGTGTCAATTTTGTGTTTCTAGGAACACTCTGGACTTAAGCCTTTACATCTGCTGATCATCCTCATCTCCCATTTCATTTTGTAATTTACCGTCTCTTTACAGAATGTTTAATCTATATAAAGGAACAGATTTTATGCCAGCATTCGATATGTCAGTCTTTTTTGTATGCCTCTCCTTTTCTTTCAGTCTAAAATCTACTTGATTTGGCTTTTCTCTGTATAGTGAATATTTTTTCTCAAATGGGAAAAAAACCCCACAAAATTAAGCCACTAAAAAGAATAATTTCTGAATAAATCTTGCTATGAGAAGGAAGTTATATTCATTTGAGCATTGCTTGGTGATAGCCATACAGTTTTGTTACAAGAGCACTCTCTCAGTGTACAATGTCAATTCAAGGCTGTTTTTCTTTGAATAAGCACTGAAGTAGATCTCACTGGGTTCTATGCATTGCTTGTACCCTTCAGTTATGACTAAAAAGACAGTAGTAATTTAGGCTGCTGTGACTGCTATTCAAGCCCACAGATTATCTTCACTTCTCTCTGGATTGATGTACCTAATGGCTCTTCATTTTGACTGTATTTCTGGACTGTAGTTCTGTTGCCCACGTGTCATACCAAACCAGTAAAACCTGTCTGTGTTTCACTTTCATCCAGTCAAAGGAAGCTAATTAGAGAAAGCCCAAGGAAATTTCTAGGTTAAGGTTAAAGCTGTTATTCCATGTTCCCAAAATACGTAGAATTCAGAGGAGAAAATAAATTATGAAGAAACATCTCTGCACATACCACATTGCAGTACTACACCTTGGTCTGATAAGTAGCCTTTGCTTAGCTCAAGCACCATTCAGTCAGTTGTTGAGTGAAAGAAGACTGCAACACACTGAGAGCTTGCCTTGTCAGGAACTGTGGGTAATACACCTGGGCTATGCCCATAATGCTAGC
The DNA here is from genome assembly GCA_013396775.1 of Cephalopterus ornatus. Classification (NCBI taxonomy): domain Eukaryota; kingdom Metazoa; phylum Chordata; class Aves; order Passeriformes; family Cotingidae; genus Cephalopterus; species Cephalopterus ornatus. The sequence goes on from VZRE01000488.1 coordinate 144,529, forward strand.
ATAGCCTGAGCCTACCTCCACTGGCACTATGCCATGTGATGAAAGTCACAGCATTAACTTTCTAAGATGTACATATGAAGTGTATGTGAGGCTTCAATGAACAACACACACACACACACACTCCTTTCGGATAGACTTGCAAAAACTTAATGCTTTCACAAGGCTACAGAACCAGATGACACCAAAAAAAGAAGCCAAAAAACTGACTTATAGCTCAAGTTTAAAGGAAAAGAAAAGGAAAAAAAAACCAGAAACGATATCTCCTTTCTTTTTCCCCAGGCTATATTCCAGTGGATCCTTTCATCCCGCCATGTCACAATGCAATCTGTCATGCTATGCACTTGTATTATTGCTAATAGATGTTTATGCACTGTAAAGGCTATATTTTAGTATTTCTTTTCATGTTCATGACTTTTGACATAACCTGTGAAATGCAGAATAGCCAGGTTAGTCAGTGTGGTACAATTCAGGAGCTACAGTATTTGCAAAAGAATATGCAATCAAAGAGCATAAAAAACCCTAATTGACATCACACATTGCATCTCATTGAATCAAGAATTTTCCTCTGATTGATGCAGAGTGATGTGCAATCACTTGTAATTGATTGGAATTCACTCAGTATAGAATGACATGTTGAGTAATTGCTACAGAAAAATAATGACTGGTTAAAGCAAAAAAGACTTTAGCCAGTCTGTGTATTTTGGACTTCTTGGTTCCTCCAAACATTTATGAAAATCTTAGGTTTTGTATTACAACTTACTGCTTCTGTACACTGGACTTCAAAAAGTGTATACTAGCCTTGCTTCCAGAATTCATTAAAATAGAAGTTTATTGTATCTTGAGGTTAGGAAATGAAAAAGCTAGATGAGATGTTATTCTAAATGATTTGAATCTTGAACAATCAGAGAGCATAAAATGTTGATGCATGTCCTTAGTAAAACCTTTTTTTGTGTTCACAGTGAATAAGGAAGAATTTTCTAATAGTTAGCATACATTTAACACAATTATGTGTGGTTTGCTTGGCTTTAGAAGGAAAATTTTAATAGACTGAAATCAATGAGTTTACTCTTCGCTAAGGTAATATTTTGGATCACCTGTAGTTTCAGAGGGTGTTTGGGAGGGACAGGTACTGTAGATCAGCGATGCAGGTCCAGTCCAAAGCCTTTGTCAATGTCTCTGGTGAATTCATTTTCTCTTCATATGACTTATAACACTCAAATCTTAAATCTCAACAGGTTTCAGACAACATATGGCAAAGTAGTGAGCCAAGAGATAGAAATTTAATTTGTTTTTACTTCACTTTGCATAATATGACATATATACTATCATATTTACTCCTTTTATTTTTTACCATAATCAATTTGTAGTAAATTTCCATTTAAGATATCTTTACTATATGTATGCATGTGCAATTTCATCACAAAATCTCACATAACAACTTTACTGCATTTTTCTGATGTATACTTAGCCCACTCAACATAAATCAATGCAATTCTCTCTTCTACAGAGTTCTAATATATTCAGCACCCCATAATGATCTTACTAAGCATGAAAACTTCTACAAGAGAGAGCTTTCCTTTTTTTTCAAGAGAATGAAGCTTTTTAAAATAACACCCAACCAAATGGTAAAAATCACCCTTTTTCTTTTTTTTATAATTGGGAAAAGTCCTCATACATTCTGTTTGCAAGTGCCTCATCTTGCAGCTTCTGAGCATAGAGAGAGCTGTTCACCCAACACACAACTTCCTGACCAGAAAACCCTGACAAACTTCATAATAATTCCTTGTCTTTTTGCCATGTTCCCCATTTCAAAGCCAATGTTCTCCTTTTTGTGTACTGGCAGTGAATACTCAGATCCTAAAAATCTCTAAAAATGATACAAAACAGTCAGCAGAAAAATAACTATTCTGAAGCTGGTAACAACATAGGAGCTGACATCAAGGGATAATACTGAGAAAGAAATCAGGATTTGGCACTTGAGGCCCACTTTAAAACTTGCCTGAAACCTAAAGCTTGAATGGACCAGACGAGGAACTTGAAGCTGAATGCCTAGAAAACTGTTGAGGGTGGGAGGGGGGCTTTCAGACAAAGTTTATTAAAGTCCTGTCATTGAGTCACAAGGTGCAGAAAGGTTCCCCTTGCTTTCTAAACTCCTCATAGAGGAGTCTAGGTAGAGCTGGATCCGGTCATAGCCTCAAGACTTTGTCAATAGTTTGATTACATTTTAATCTCACAGGATTAAAGGTGGCAAACTAAGAATATTTATATAAAAAGAATAATTTATTATTACAAATGATCAGACAAAAGATCTTCATCAGAATTATTTATTACGTAATATAAATGCTAAAACTATTAGTAGTATAGTATAAGATAGGATAGTGCACCCTATTAAAGCAATTACTGTAACAATTATATTAAAGCTGGCAAGAAGAAATAATTATTAATTAGAGGTCAATGTAACTCACCATACCAATGCCCGTGGGCAGATCTCTTTCTCCCAGCCTTGAGGATTAGCCTTGACGGTGTCCCTATCCAAGGGAGGAGTCTCCACATATCCACCCCAAGAAGGGTTATGTTAGAAGAACCTGACCATATAAGAAGTGGACTGGGCCTTTATAGTATATAGCGACTGACTGACTCTGGTGGTTGCCTTACCACCAGAATGTTAATTCAGGGTTGAAGCCAGACTGGTTTCAACATGGCCTGGGCCCCTCTCAGACCACCACTAACAGATTTGCAAATAGGGCATTGCCTTATTGACTTGTGGTCAAATTCCAAGGGGAATGTCATGCTACAGCACCACAATTTGTTCTTTGACTATTTCCTTTTCCCTCTGTAGAGATGAGTTTGATGTGGACTGAGACAGAAAGCAGGACTAAACTGATCAGTTCTGCCTCAAAAAACAGGATTCTAAGCTTTCTAGGAAAGGGGCTTGCTTTCCCACACATAGGACAATGGTAGCTGGTGCACTAAGGAACAATGAAGAAGGACGAGACACACAGAGACACACCTTCGGAAGGTGCTTTTGGGGAGTTTCCTCAGTCCTTTGAACACTGGTGCAAGTAAAGGGCTTGCCAGCATTTCCTGCTCCTAAGTTACGAACTAGTCAGCAGGACTGAGATGCAATTTATTGCAGTCAAGCTGTTTTTTTCTCTCTTCATACTAAGTACAATTCTTCAAAGAGCTGAAAGACATTTAAAGTGATATTTTTACTGTATTCTTACAGTTTATGGGTCCTGTGATTTATTATTGCCAGTGATTTGATGACTAGCATGTGCTAAATGGAGTTCTCTGTTTCCTAACGTCACATTCAGATATTTTTGGCTACCAGTGTGATTTCTAGTCAATTCATTCATGCAAAATTTTTATCCATAGGTGTTTTTTTCTGTTTTTAAACTGCAGGGTTCATGCTACTTGCTTTGTGATCTTGTGTAAAGTCTCCGGCATAAAGTAGTGGAGCCTTTATTGTCATATATAAAGTCATATGCAAAGCTGTAGTCATGGTAGTACCAATCCTCAGTAATTTGCAAAAACTATGACAAAAACTATCATTTGTACTAGCATATAAGTACCTAAATTTATTTTTGAGCTGATAGTTTACTGTAAACAACACCGTTGGCAGCAAGACAATTTCTGCCACTTCATGAAGCTGATAAGAAGGTAGAGTAAATTTTGTCTATGTGAAGAGCTCCTTGTGTTCCCAAATACTGTGGTGTATTTGCAACGTTTTACGTGCTGTCCCAAAGGAAGATAAATTAATCAAACCAAATGACTGTAAGACAGCTGTAAGACATTCAAGTTCATAAGTTTTATAACCGGAGGGAAACAAGAGTTTTTCAGTTCCTCTGTGAATGAACCCTTTAAGATTTTAACAGTTGCTCATTGGCAACCTTATTATCAAATATTTTCTCATGCTATATGTAGCATTATTTGATTCCTAACATCCTACTTGTGTAGAACAGGCACTGGCTCTTGTTTCTCATTAGTGCCAGCTCCATGCATAATAGGCTCTGAATGCATCCTGCTTGCAATTCTATATACTAGATATGTAAATTTTTCTAATATGTAAATCTATGAAAGTACTAGGACAAGGGACATTTTGGGTTCTGTTTGTTACTTTTAAGTATCAAGTGGTGTTAATTTCAGATTATGGGACAGTTTCTGTGGAAACATCAGAGCCAAAAGAATATTGTATAAAGCAAACTCCTTGGTGATGATTAGCAATATTTTGTTAACTGCTTTTATAAAAAGTGTTATGACTTACTCTGTGTATTATATATTTCATAACTGAAACTGAATATCCATTAATCCAGTGTTATTTTTCCCACTTGGTTGCTTGCTTTATATGCAACAACATCTGAGCACATTTTAAAAAATATTCTCTTAGTTTATTTAAAAGCTTACATGGCTTCAAGAAGAGAATGGATGAATTTAGGGCAATTAGGCGTATGTTTTAAGTAGCACTGAACTTTGAAAGCCCTAAATTTAAGAAAGTTGAAGTGTGTTAGTGAATCATATCTATGTACATTAATCTCACCTACCTAATGCCATGTGGGCAGCATGGACATAGAAGAATTTGTGTACAAAAAAGTACATAAAAATATTTGTAAGTCAGAAAGAATTTTTTTTTCCTACAAGTCTGCCATATTGGCAATCCAAAGAGAAGAAATGAGAAGAAAGGAGAAAGAAACATAATAGATTAGTAGCACTAAGCCCAAAGCCTCAGCCTCAGTCTCATTCTCTACAAATCTTTGAGAAGTCTTCAGGCTTTCTATATTCCACTAGTTTTATATACTGCAGATAAATAGGAAAGAGTATCTGTAATGTGGTAAATTTGCATCTTGTTATGACTATATACTTCTTTCTGGCATTAATATAATGCTATGCAGAAGGAATCTGCGTGAATTATAAAGTATGCTAACATTAGTAGAATGTTGTTAATTCTATGCAATATACTAAAAAAACACTCCCAACTTTGAACTGATTCAGCAGTTGTAACTTCAGCAGTTGTAACTTCTCTTTGCACATTATGATTAGTGTTCTGAAAGACTGAACAAACCAAAGACCAACATGCAATTCTTATAGATATAAACCATTTTAAAGAAGAGCCTCCCTCCAGCATAAAAGGTTTTCCATACCATAGAGATAATTCCAGTTGCAACTGAAATCATTTTATTATGAGAGCTCAGGGTGACTGTGAAGGTTGGAGGCAAGGAGACAGAGTCTTTTCTACATGTAAATGTAGCACACAGATATAACAAGTATAGGTGGCCTGTGGTAGTTTCAGACCTTGCAATACTACACTTGCACACTGAATCAATCTGTTATGGGGTGAAGTCAACCCTGAAGATGATGCCCACAGATACACAACCTCTACTACTCCTGCCCAGCTTCAGTCAACTGGGTTCATTTTAGATGAGCTGGAAATACAGTAACAGTAGGCAAAATTTGACTTGGCAGCTATTGCTGAGTTCATAACTTTTCCACCACATTTGGGGCAGGAGGACAGAGGGCAAGAGAAAACACAGTGACAACTGCTGCTTGGACTTAGGTATGGAGGAAGTCAAAAAGATCGGTGCAAGACTATGGGATTAGCCAAGCCATTGGAAGCCTATGACAAAAATCTAAATTAGAAGGGAATAAAAGTTTAAAATACATCCATTTGGATATCCAAGTACATGTGGAAACTAGAGACGAGGAAACACTGGCAAATGTATGAGACAAACAGTAGATCATGGACACGTTGAAAGGCCAGGAGAGGGTTCTGCTCCTGTGTGTCCCTGCTGTGCTGGTCTAAACTGGGCAGATGGGATGGTTTATAGTGGACATGTACTATGTATTGTAGAATAAAAATTGGCATTCTTCTGCTGTACTTTTCCTACTAAGTAAATACATTTTCAGTTATGTGTCCCTCGGTGGTGTGGATGCATTCCTGAAATCATACCACCCCACTGAAATTCCTGGTGACACTGTCAGATGAAACAAATATCTGCCTGTTTGCTGGAAATGGGGAATCATGTTGGATGTTTCTTCTCAACTGTTTTTTCAGGGGTTTTTTTGAGTTTGTGTGTGTGTATGCATTGTGTTTGTTTGTTTTGGTTTTTTTTTCATGACATTAGCTGTTAATTACCTACACACTAACTTTATTTGCTTCCACCTATTCTTCCTGATGTACCATTGGCCTTGTCAGGATATACATATATTTCGTAAGATGGAGAATGCATCCTAGTTTTAGATCAAAACTTTTTATCAAGCAGCACTTTTATGTCAACAAGTTAATTCCATATTCTGCAATTTTTTATGTCAGGAAAAAAAAAGATATTACAACTGTAATTCTCAGGGGAAAAAAACCTGTTTATGCTATGGAATGACGAGTGATGAAGAAGCCCCTTTGTGAATTGATGAGACACTTCCTGAAGCAGTTAAGATGGCTACAGCTTACATGCTTCATCCCAGAAAAAGAAAAGAAACAGAACTGAGGAAATTCTTAGGAGCTACAAATGTTATTCATTGCCTTTCAGGAGAAAAAAATCTGGAATTGTTTTATCTTGATTTTTATTTTTCTAAGGCATGAATGGTGATATAAGAATTCCATGTGGGCACACTAAACAGTAATCATTATGGACTAGATTGAAGGAAAATACCATACTAAAGAAAAAAAAATCTCATTTTATATTACCAAAGAAATTTCATCACCTAGAGACAGTTTACACATTTAAACATTTTTAAATGTAATGCTCATTTCTCATCTTAAACTCAATTACTAGATTTTCCTCTTGCTCAGATCAAGGATGAAAACAGACTTTCTTCAAAGTGTGTTTGAAGTTCCCAGAAAAGTTGACTCTGATGACTTTTTCTGTTCAGATTTTCATAGTAATTATCATAAGATATCTGAAGTTGTTTCTAGTTGTAACTTATCTATTTTCTGACAAAACCAGATGTTTAGCATTTCAATTATTTTCCCTCATCTTGGTTAGCTGTTATTATTTTTCTTCATTCTTCCTCAACTTTCTAAAGATTTTAAGTTCAAAGCAAAAAGTTTTTTCCCAGAAATATGCAAAATATCTAACCTTTCATTTATCAGATATAATAGAAGAAATGATCTCGGAAAATAACACTAATTTGGAGCTGCTTGTAGTGCACCAGGCACAGTCTCTGAAATACACGCACAGTAAACTTGTGTATAGTTAGGAGAGCTAGTCAAGATTTTTAAGCCTGCAAGTCTGGTGCAGTTTGGTTAAGTGAGGACACTGTGTCAAAAATGAAGTTGCTTAAAAATGAATGTTTGCTCAGGTCTGTAATATGAATGCTCACCAGGAAGGAAAGCACCTTTCAGTCTGTTTGCACTACTTTATATGCAAAATGAATTAGTTTCAGAAAAGTATTTTCCTTAGCTGACATTTCTTATGTTCCACTGGACAACCATATATGAAGAAGTATTTCTGGAGAGAAAAATAATAGTATAACTATGAAATATCAGTTATTCTAGAACACTGGCAGTTATTTTGCTTGTTATATTCCACGTTTGTTGTTGTTGTCCATAGTTCTAAAGCAAAGAGCATGTTGCAAAAACATCTAGCCTTTAAACTACATCAAAACAACACAGCCTTATTTTCATCACTATACTGGTCTAGTTTTGGCCATCAAATATCTTCTGACAAAAGGCCACATATGGCTGTTGATTCCCCAAGTTAATTAAGTATTCCCAAGTGAACAGGTAGAGCTGACCTGCACAAAGCTTCAAGGCTTGCCTAGGTGCTGTATCTCCTGGCTCAGAGTGTGGCTGACATATGATGTGTAACATCATAATCAAAAGGGAAACTCCTGTCTCTTGGGTGGGGTTCTGTTTCTAAATAGATTAGAGAAAGTGGAGTTATAATGGAGATGTAGCAGCAGAGTATAGCAGTGTCATCAGCTACGGTGTATTGACAGATACTGCTCCAAGTTATTTCTTACAGAGAGGTTGGATTTTGACTGAAGTGTTGTGAAGAAGTTGGATTTTGACTTATGTGTTGAGGATTAGTATGTGCTGGGCCAGTATTGTGGTGGAACGTTTTGTCTAGCTTGTGTGGTGCCATTTTGAACTGTTGCCAAGTTCCCTTATTTTCTCCCCTAAATTATCAATAAAAATACTTCTTGGGAGCAAATCTGCAGCTTATTGTCTTGATGCTGTCTCGAGGTGTTAAAGAATCCTATGTATATATTTTAAAGTAAAACTCCTGGCTGAGCCCTTGAGCTTGCAGCTCTGGGGCCAGAGTGTTACACACACGTGCCACTGTTACAATACAGTTCAGTCCAAATCAGTAAAACAAAATGGAAAATGCCCACCACCAAATATGCTGCTGTCTAGAAGATGACACATACTGGAGCTGGCTCTTTGCCACTCTGCATTATTATAACACTAACAGATGCTCTGCTGAAATGGGGATGATTTACAGCAGACCTGTAGCAGCCTGGGGTAAGCAGCAAACAGTGAAAAGCTGCATATTGTTTTTACTTTGGCATAACTACTTATATCATAGTTTTCCAATGCAGGAAGTTAAAGGTGAGCTCCTCTTGCCCAGCCATGAATGTCCACTGACAAATTCATTGACATCAACTTGCTATCAAGGAAGTTCTGGAGCCTTTACTAGTCAGTTCTGTTCTGTCAATTGGTGTAATTACATGTAAGAAACACTGAGCTTTATGGCATGTGCTTATACATATTCTTTCTTTGTTTCTGGCTATTTTGTGTAGCATAAACTATTTTGTCCACCTCTTCTACATGACCAAATTCTTCAAGGCATGGGCTATACTGTGTTTGTTTGCACACCACTCAGTGGAGCCCTCGGACCTGTGTAAAAGACAAGAACAATTATCATCAGTAGAGTGTTTGAAAGTCATCATTCTGACTAAGAACCCCAACCCAACCCAACAACTGTGAAACAAGGAAGCTTTTAATGAAGTTGAATATATAAATAACCTTCTCCAAAGTTCATCCTCTGTCCCTTCGTTCTAAAGTATTCCACTGGAAAGAGGCAATACTGCTAATTATGTGGGTAACATCTGATTGGAAAGCAAATATCACTGCAAGCTCAAAGCGAACGTCAGCCTCCCAGGTTCTCTCTGCGGTGCTTTAACTGCTACTTTGTTTTACTTCTAGCAGAACACCTTTTTTTTGGCTGAAAGTCTTGAAATTAGTACTGGATGTTGAGGCAGTTTCTTTCTCATTTTGTATGAAGATAGCAATAAGGCAGAGTTAGGGATAGTTTCATAGCATTAGAGGAAAGGAATTTGAGATATGAAATGGATACATGGCATGGAGTTGTCAGAGTTAAAGACTAACCTCTGACTCCCCTGTGGGAATTATAATTTGGTTTTATTTTGGGCACCATCAAAGATCTATGGAAATTCTGAGCTTCACATTATAAACACCAAAGTAGCCATAATTCTTCATTTATTACAACTTTTAAAATTTGTTTATAGGCACAGAATGGAAAGTTTATTAAAAATGTCCTCTTGATGCAATGCCTGGCACGTTGGAAATGCTATTAGTCAATGGATAAATAATGGTCAGTGAAAGTACTGCTCAAGAGTAATGGAAACATACTCCATGCAAAAATATTTATACTTAAAATTATACTAACTGTCACTTGTATAGAAACGGCTGTGGTAAAGAGTTTCTTTCAGAATGAACTTTACTCCTTTCTCAAGATAGAGAAAATGTAGGTATGACCCAAACTTAAAAGTCCCTGATGGATAACTGATTTAAGCAAGCCTTCATATGTTCACATACAGGAGATTTTTTAAATTAAATGTGCTGCAGGGCTCTGGAACATTTAAGAGAAAGTTACTTAAGCTCCCTGTGGGGAAGGAAAGCTGGGAGCTTTTCTTTTTCCCAGGTGTGCATATATGCATATGATTGTGGACTCTGACAGTATTTTGATTTCATGTTGAAATGAAATGTGAGTGCACAGTATTGCTCCCTCCTCTCTGTCCTCATTTCAGATCATAGTCTAAGTCCTGAAGCTGTGGTCTATTATTTTCCTAATTCCTTTTTGATCCTGATGATGGTCTCTGTTTCTATGATGTTTTCTAGTAGTAAATTCCAAGCTGCCTGTGTAAGGAAGCTCTTTTATAAACTGATTTAAATAGTTGTTCTGCTAGTTCAATCCTGTTCTCCTGTTGCAGGACTGCAAGAACAGCAGTTCCACTCAGTTTATCCCCTGATTTCATGATTTTGTAAACCTCATTCTTATCCCTTCACCTTGTCTTTTAACTGAAGATCCCTGGCCTTCTACTCTGCATCTTTAGTCATTTTATTTGGCACCTTCTCTACCATCTTAAAATCTCCTTCGTTCCTGAGAAACAAGAACCAGAAGTGCGCATCAAACTCAAGATATGAGCTCATCGAACTTTTATGTAATAGCAAAATTAAGGCTTTTTCCTTCTCAAGATTCTTCTGGATGATGTTAAATGCTTTGTTGTCTCTTCTGGTATTTTCTGCCCATTAAGCCAATGATTTCAGGCAGTGAATGTCAGTGATGGCTATGAGATCTCCTTCCTAACTTGCAGTTCTGAGTACTACCTTGTGGCAGAAATGGTTTGGATTATTTTCCCTAGGTGTTTTTATCTTTATTGAAGCTCTTCTGCCGTGTTTTTGCTCAATTACTCAGTTTTATGAAGCCCTTCTGGAATTTCTTGGCATTGCCAGAACACCTTACTTCTCAGAAGAGTTTAGGCCATCTGGAAATTTTTGACATTCACACTCCCTTTTCATTAGATGCCTTGGGGAAAATTATAAAAGATGAAAACTGTGGTGGCACTGATCCTTATGGATCTCCAGCACATCAGGGAAATAGGATTTTCCTTCACAGAAGCCACACTGATTCTTGTCCAGGTGACAATATCTGGCCTGCTCAGTGATTCTGTTCTTTGATATAGACTGAAAAAGTCTTTGATCCCATTTTTTAATACATATTCCACCATCTTCCCTAGGGCAGATGACACTGTAGCTTGTAGTTTCCAGGATATCCTCCTAGGCTCTCATTCAATAAGGAACTCATGTTGGCAATCCATCTGCCACCTGTCACAGGGGCTGTTTGTAGCCCTATGGCCACATGCCTGGGGTGGCACTTGTGCAGTTCCACGTGAAGGTCAACCTTGGGTGAATGCTACCTGGACTGGGTGACTTACTGATTTTCAGCTAATCCATTTGGTCTCATTCTTGAGTTATATTTATTTCAAATGGATCTACCTTCTCCGATTGATCTGCTGCAAAAACCATTCCCCACATGGGGTTGTCCTTCATCAAGGAATTCACTGAGCTTTTCTGCTGTGGCCTTTGTCAGCCCTAAGTGCTGCTTTTACACACTTGTCATCAGTTTTCCCACCAATTCCACAGTGTCTGAAGTATTTAAAGAACTTTTGTTATCAGTCTGAAAATCCTTTTCAAGGCATACTTGAAATTATTTTTAGAACTCTCAATTTCATACTTATGTTTAACCTATCATTTTCTTATAGGGTTCTTCTCATTTTGGCAAGCTCTCATTTTCTTAAACACTAAGCTTTTCCCTGTGATAGCCTTACAAGCTTTCCCACAGATCCCTTGGCAGCTTTTTTTGTGGCCCTTTTCTTTCTTTTTGAATGGTGGAATGCATTTTACCCTTTTCCCATTACACAATTTTTTAGAGACTCTAGGCTAGTTTAAGCATCTTGATATTTGGAATGTTCCTTTTTGGATTTTGGGGGTTTGCTCTTTCTTTTTTTTGTTTCTTTGGGGTTTTTTTTTTTTTTGGTTGGTTGGTTTTATTTGGTTGGGTTTTTTTGGAGTGTGTTTTTTTTGTTTTGTTTTGGGTTTTTTTGTATTTTTTTTACAAGCAATCTCTTTTTTTTTTTTTTTTTTAATAACACAATCCTTTTTCTTGAAATTGCAGAACCACGTGCTGTATTTATTTAGCATACTGTCTATTCTATAAAATGAAAGTTAATTGTATTGTGATTGCTATTATAGAAGGGCTATCCTGTTAGTATTTTTTGAGGTGTTGTGTGCACTACTACTTCCAAATTCAGAACAGCGTCTTTTCTTGGATTCTAAGATTTATATTTCTTCGGAGTAGCCATTTACTATATTAAAAAATGTTATCTCTACATCTCCTCCTAATGAGGCATTGATCCAGTCAATATTTGGATAAATGAAATTTTCTGCAGTTAATACCTGAGCTCATACATGTTCTAATAGCCCTTAAGATATTCCATGTAGGCCATAGTGCCAACAGTTATTCAACTCTACACAAGAGTGACTTCCAGGTAGAAATTTAAGTGCTTTCCTGTGGGGGCCAAGGACAACCTATCACATCTTTAAAGATTTTAATCCAAGAAATAAAGTTCTTTTCTTTAAGCATATCAGTCTGGTGTTTTCTGTAGTTGAAATATGTTCTGGTTGTAGATCATGTTTTGGGGTATTATTAATTATGCATTTTCTGTGAAAGCTGAAGGCTAAAGGCTTCCACATTGCTCGAAATTGCCAAACTGTTGGCATTTTTTTTCTTTCTTAGCATATAGAAACAATTCATTATTTATAGCTCTGAGATGACAAGCTTTTGGAATACTTCTGAAACAGAATTCTCCATTTCTTTTGTATTATGGTAAACCTTTTGTTGTAAGGGTTGTAAACAGGATTTATTCTATTTCACATTTCAACTCAAATTCTCGCTTTGCCCTTTGTATTTTCTAATTACATGAGCAGGATGGCTTTTTATCAAAGTGCTTTATTTAGGAATAAAGTTCTCTGTGTGGCATCAGTGGGAAAGTTATATTGTTCTTGATGTCAGGCAGCAACAAATTAGCTTCCAATTTGGTCTCATTCTTGTCAACATGAAATTTACTTACTCAACATGTCTAAAATCAGAACAAAACTAAGTCTCTATGGGCTTGAGTAATTTAATACCTGAAACACAGGACTGAGCTATTACTGGCTCTTAACATCATGCAGCTGTTGTTTACATGTTCAGGATATAGAGGAGGCCACTAGAGGGGAGGGAGAGGAGACAATTCTTGGATTTGTAGTATTGAATGCAACCACCTCTACCACTGTTTCCTCAGATATTCTGGGTGTTGCTGCTAGATTTATTTTCACCCTGAGTGAGAATGGTGGAGGATTTGGATTTAGGTGAGCTACCTGAAATGAGTGGTGTCCTTCAGGGAAGAGGTTCTCTTTAGTATTTTTATCAGTGACATAGACAATAAGATTGACTACACCCTCAGCAAGTTTGCAGATGACATGAAGCTGAGCAGTGCAGTTGACACAACGGAAGGATGGAATGCCATCCAAGGCGACCTGGACAAACTTGAGAGGTGGGCCCATGAGAACTTCATGAAATTCAACAAGTCCAAGTGCAAGATAATGCACCTGAGTCAGGGCAACCCCAGATGTTTACAGACTGGGAGAAGAACTCTTTGAGAGCAGCCCTGCTGGGAAGGACTTGGAGGTTCTGGTGGACAAAAACCTGGACATGATCCAACAGTGTGTGCTCGCATCCCAGAAGGTCAACCACATCCTGGGCTGCATCAAAAAAGTGTGGATGGAGGTGATTCTGCCCCTCTACTCTGCCCTCACAAGACCCTACTTAGAATACTGTGTCCAGGTCTGCGGTCCTTAGCACAGAAAATATGTGTACCTGTTAGAACAGTCCAGAAGAGGGCCATGAAGATGATCAGAGGAATGGAATTCCTATCCCACGAAGACAGCTTGAGGGAGTTGGGGTTGTTCAGCTTAGAGAACAGGCGGTTCTGGGGAGACCTCACTGTGGCCCTCCAGTAGTTAAAGGGGGCTTAAAAAAAGGAGAGAGACTTTTTACCTAGGCAGATATTTATAGAACAAGGGGGAATGATTTCAAATTGAAAGAGAGGAGGTTTATATTTGATGTTAGGAAGAAATGCTTTACTGTGCAGGTTGTGAGGTACTGGAACAGGTTGCCCAGAGAAGTTGTGGATGCCCCTCTCTGAAAGTGTTCAAGACCAGGTTAGATGTGTCTTTGAGAAATCTGGTCTAGTGGAGGGCATCCCTGTCCAGGGTGGGGGGGTTGGTGCTAGTGATCTTTAAGGTCCTTTCCAACCCAAACCATTCTATTATTCTATAATTCTATATTCTACTCATGTCTAAGACAGACTTGACAGGTAGGTAGTGAAATCAGAGGACAACCCTCTCACATGATTTGAAGAAGCTTCTCTATCTGCATCCTTTTTGCTTCCTGAGGAGCTAGTTACTTTCTCTGTATCCTTCTGATTGTCCATGTGGTGGCAGTCTCAAAGTATATTTCATCTCTACTTAGCGAGAAAATTTTAATTAATTTTTAATAAGGATTTGATTCCCTATCAATTCAGGAATAGACAAAATAACCCACTTCATAAAGAAGTGACTCTTGGCAAAACTGAGAGAAAACTTTGATATGCTTGACTTCATAGACGTTGTTCAGCAGTGTACGCAACAACTGCTCCCATGCTCCACAGCCATGTGGTCTGGCACCACATGCTTCCTCCTCATGCTTAGTTCTCTTCCTTCTCAAACAGGGCAGACCCATACAAAGAGTCTGCACAACTGTGTTGCATTGGCAGATCTGGGGCATTGCACAAATGTGTTTTGGGGAGTAGGAGCTGGCACAGTCCAAAAGGATGTGAAGTATGCTAATGATTAAATGCTTTGGAAACCTGTGAGATGATGTTTGAAACGGCATCCACTTCTTCACTTGTGATTGAACAGCCTCCACCATGTTTTATCTATGGATATAGGCCTTCTTAAGTGGTACACTGAAGAGGAAAATCCCATTTTCCATGAAAAGCATGTGAATTCCTCACTAACTTCTTAAAGGTGTGAATCACCAACCATATGATGTTCAACAAGGAAAAGTGCTGGATTATGCACCTGGTATAGGGCAACCCCGGATGTACGTACAGACTGGGGAATGAGATGCTGGAAAGCAGTGCCACGGGAAGAAACCTGGGGGTCCTGGCCAAAAGCAATTTGAATATGAGTCAGCAGTGCCCTGGCAGCCAGGAGGGCCAACCATGTCCTGGGGGCGTCAGGCAAAGCATCACCAGCCGGTCGAGGGAGGAAATTGTCCTGCTCTGCTCTGCACTAGGGCAGCCTCACCTTGAATATTGTGTGCAGTTTTTTTCGTTGCAGGGCAATGAAGGTGGTGAAGGGCCTTCAGGGGAAGCCATATGAGGAGCAGCTGAGGTCACTTGATCTGGTCAGGCTGGAGAAGAGGAGACTGAGGGGAGACCTCATTACAGTTACAGCTTCCTCAGGAGGAGAAGAGGAGGGTCAGACACTGATCCCTTCTCTGTGGAGACCAGTGACAGAACCCAAGGGAATGGCCTGAAGTTGTATCAGTGGAGGTTTGAATAAGGTATTAGGAAAAGTTTCTTCACCCAGAGTGTGGCTAGGAGCTGGAACAAGCTCCCCAGGGAAGTGGTCACAGCACCAAGACTGACAGAGTTGAAGAAGTAGTTGGACAATACTCTTGGGCACATGGTGTGACTCTTGGGAATGGTTCTGTGCAAGGGTAAGAGTTGGACTCAATGATCCTTGTAGGTCCCTTCCAATTCAGCATATGCTGTGATTATGTGATCCAGTTGTTTTGTCCTTCACATCCTTTATGCATCCCTGTTACTCGAGTAATTGCCATAATCCAATCACCATAATGTTAGGGTGATTGGCATAATACAGGTTCCAGTCCTTCTATGAAGCTATGAAAGGGACACAGCTGTAATGGCATTTTCTCAACCGTCATGCTGGGTTATGTCTTTGGAAGTCAATTTGCTGCTTAATTGCCAGAGTCCTACAGTGCTATGAGACCGCTCTTGCTTTGTAGGTTTTTCCTAACAAAGTATAGCTTGAACTGGGACATGAGATGGGTAAGAAAGAATAAGTGGCTTCTTAAATTTGATATTTTCTATGTAGGTATTTTCTAGAAAATGATGCAAGATAACATATTTTTAAGGACAGTTGTGGTGCCTAAAATACTAGACATATGCTATTTATAAAAGAAATAACCACAGCATTTAAAAAAAAAAAGTATTGGCAAGTAAAACATTTCTGTATATTTCTCCCTGTGTCTGAAAGACTGTTTTCACCTCATTCAGGCATATGTAGATAAATCACAGTTTGTTCACTCAGCTCTATTTGACCATTAAGAGCTTTAAGTGATTTTCTGGACAACTCAAAATGTTCTAGTGCAGATTGGAAACTGAGAAAAACCAATCACACTTCCTAATGTAAGTGGAAAAATAACCATAGAAACAAAGCAAACAAATATAAAACCCTATGAATAGCATTACTGCACAGGGAAGAATCTTGATGAAGTGTGAAGTATGATATAGGGCAGCTTGCTTGGGGTTTTACTGGTATGACTGGTATGCCTCTTAGTTTATTAGCCAGGAGTAAAAATAAAAAACCTCTGAGGTGAACTACAGGGAATTCAAGTCACACTTTAAATATAGTCACTGAAATAAGGATTTAATTTAAAAGTGTTAAAAATGACAAGGTTTTAGAAAAAGCAAATTGTTTCAAGGATCTCTCTAATAAAATTTATTAGCTATTTAATTTGATACCTAGGCATACAGTAAACATTTATTGAAACTGAGTGGAAATGTGATTTGACAAACAATATTTTGTATAACTAAATATGTCACTGTATGTTTAATTAGCTGGTAAGTCCAGATTACTACATGTCATAGGGGAAGTCTTTCTAAAAAATTATTTAGGGAATTTAGAAAAAATTAAAACTTTTGGAATAGCATACTTTTACATGCAGATAAATATGCACTTGTGACCAAAATTTACAACAGTGCCCAATGATTTTGTGTGTCTCAGCTTTTGAAAGACCCTAATAATAGATTCTGTTTCGCAGGATAAATATTTAGTATATTCAAAGCCTCTTTCAGAAGTCTTAGAATGGGCATCCTGAAATGTGTATGGCCATCATAGCATACCACTTGTCTTTTTAATCCCAGTAATGATCTATATATTTTGATAAAGTCTCAGTTCAAGGTCAAGTCATGAGTGCAAGAAATAAGCAATAGAATATTTTAAGAAAAATGAGTACAGAATGTAAATTATATAAGTTTCTTGAAGAGAATCTGCTACTTGAAAGATGGCAGATAAATACCCTAAAATCCCAGTTCATCAGTAGTAAAACCAAATTGAGGGTATATATCGCTATTTCACATTTTCCTCTCTTTTGCAGACTCAGCCCTGACCATAACTATCTGTATTTCTGCATCTTTAATCATGTTCTGTCTTCTGCAATTGCAGAAAAAGTATCACATTTGAAGTAGAAACTGACCCACTGGGAATTGGACCAGAAACTTCTCAAAAATAAAGTGACTGAAATATTTGATGACTACCATTGCATGGGATAAATAGTTTTAAAGTATTTTTAATTGAAGATGCTGTTAAAAAAAAAAAATCCTGTTTATAAAAACCCTCAGTTCTTTCTGGGTTTGAGTTCAATAAACTTATAGTAATACAGAAAGCAACTATTGTTATATTTTCTGTCAGTGTCAGTATTAGGTATAGGGACATAGTAGTGGAAGGCTACTAAAATGGCAAATTCCAATCCAGACATGCATTACTATGAAATTTGATCGGGGCTTTCCCATTGTCCTAGCCTGCCTTTCCAAATGAATTTAGGAGCCATCATCCTGCCCTCTCATCCAGTCAGCTGTATGGTTGCCTGGCAAGAGGAATAAGCAGGATGCTGCTTTCTGCTCTATGAGACTTGACAAAAAAACTGACTGATGCACTTTGCCTCTGAAAAATGTGTCCCATTTTTAATGGGACCTATCCTTCCAAGGGTTAGGTGCCAACCAAGCCCAATAGTCTGCTCCTTGGTTGTGAATTGCATTGGTAGTGGATGCCAAAATACTTTATTAAGCCTGTCTCCCATTGCTTTAGGTCAAGTGTAAACTGGTCAAATATTTAAATTTTTAGTCCTTTCTTTCTTGGTCTTAACTTTTTGCCAGCACTGGAGAAAGCTAAGCAAAAGATCACTGCAGAGGAATGGATCATTATGAACAGCTACAATTTAGGATTGTCATGTAGTTCACAGAAAACCAGTGAAGGCTGCTTAGGAGAATTCAGATACACTTTGGAAAAAACAGCGTCTATTTTAGTGCCCTTTAGGGAAAAAGAAGCTCCAACAGATATTACAGCAATACTTAGAGAAATAAAATGGACCTGGACAGTCATTCTTCACAGCATGGGAGAAACTTAAACGAAACAGAGATGCAATGGATGCTAAATTGGATATATTAACCAAACGTGTGCATGCAACAGAAGAAGGAATAAGCAATACCAAAGAAAGGGAAGCTGAAACAAATAGATCTGTGAACTGAGACAGAGTGTTGATTTTTAATGTTGAACAAAGCAGGAAAATTAGAAAACAGAAGCCATTGTGTTCTTGCTGGAATCAAAAGTGTAGAAATCAGACAATGTGACGCTTTTTGTTCAAAACTTGTTCAATTAGGTTTTTGAGCATAATAAAAAGGCCTCATCACATAGTCCAAAGGACGAAATCTGAGCTCCTCTGAGACCTGACAATAATGTTGAGATTCCAAGATAAAGACTGTGTTAGTCAAATCAGGTAATGCTGACATGGGGCAAGAATGAAAAGAGCCTGGAATCAAGATAAGTAATTGTTCTGTATCCAAATCTGAGTATTAAAATCCTATAAACACAAAAAGAATAGAACTCTTTCAGAGGTTCGTTGGTAACAAGGATACTGGAGCTTGCAGTGAGGTAATAAACTATTCAAATACCAGAGAACCTCTTCTGATTTGTCTCAAGATTTGTTAAATACTACAGAATATTGAATAATCTCTTTCAGATCATCAAATCAATTTGCTGCCATCAAAATAAAGCTTGAAATATAAGACAATGTTTAAGAAAAAAATTGTATATTCAGTTGGAGGGAGATAGGTGATTAAATTGTCTCCTCTTGAGGAGTTGTGTCCCTGCCAGGAATATGTTTTTAAAGCAAGCATTACTGGATGGCATGATTATACATAGTCACCTAACTCTTTTTTTGTGCTTTGAGTAGCATATTGACTTTGAGGAAATACTGCATTGTTCAGAGGTTTGAGCGCTGGGCTAGGGGGGAGTAATTTCTGAGAAGGAATTTAGAAAAAAAAAGAAAGAATATTTTCTCAAACAGTTCTCTAAATAGAGCCTTTTCTTGAAGAAAAGTTGCTCTCTAGAGACATGGCATTTAGTTCTGAAATTATAGCAGAACTTTCTTGTGTCATACTGATGTCATATTTGGTTTGATGACTGTTTCATATAACTAAAAGAAAATGAGATATATGAAGCAAATACTTATCCCGCTGTTCTGATTCCTCCTCTAGTGGTAATCCTCTCTGGAAGATTCCAGCAACGACAATTACTAAGGTGGAAAGAGTTAACTAAAGGCTTTGTCAGTAATAAAGATGATTCCTTTATTGGGGACTCTTTGTCAGATTACAGAGCAGTGGCTTATGATGACCTGAGGACAAATTGTGCATAAAGGTGTGGAGCAATGAAGGAAAACCTTTCAGATCCACTTACATGCTCAGTACAACCCATCAGAATACAGTCTTCTCAGTGCCTACATCAGTCAGTGTCCACTTTAATGTGCTCCAGCATAGCTGTGGTTGGTTATGTTCAGTCTCAAAACTTCAGGATTGCTGCCTTGCTAATTATTGTCTCTCTTTTTCCAAAGCCCATTCTTAGAATGCTTTCTTTTCCCATGCCTCATCATTTGAGGTTTGCAGGTTTCTAACTGGTATGCAGATTTGATAAGATAGTCAGTCTCTACAGTTACTACACTCATTCCTGGTCTTGGTATTTCCTTACTGGTTCTCAATTTCTTTGTGTCTGGCTGTAGCCCATCTAAAATCTTCAAACACCCAATGGATGAAAACTTACCCTCTTTAATGTTTGCGTGTTTGCCCATCCAACTGATACAAAGGAGTCATCACAATTTTGTGTTGTTCCCAATTTTCTTTGTTTCTTACACTGCTAGAACATAACAAGTTACTGGCTTAATGTGTGGGAATATGTATTACACCTAATCAACTCTATGAAAAGATAAATAATTTTTACCTTTCCTTGGCCTATCTCCTGATATGATATTAAACAGTTAGAATACTCTACTAGGATATGACATTCAACAAGAAATAAATTCCCAATACATCGTACACTGCAGCCATGACCAGACTTCCAGGGTTTCAGTTGCCCTGAAGGGTAAACTGAACTATCTGTAGTTTTGGGGCTTTCCTATTTGAAAGGTGTATTTGACATTGCTTCACTGTGCACTTCATCAGTTTCCTAGCCTGCTATTTCTTATATCATGGTGGGGAGGATCATATTGCAGCTGGCTCCAGGGGAACATCTTTGGCCAAGTGAAAGTACTTTGCCCTCTTCTAGTTTTTGATGTGAGCGTGCCAAAAATAGTAATGACATCCAAATCCTAAAGCTAATGTTTTATTTAAAGAGTAAAAAACCCAACCAAATTACAGCAAAATAACTCACTAAATAAGGGAAGCCTCAGAAGAACTAGGTGAGACAGATTGAAGATGTTTAGAAACAAATCAACATCTTAACCACTATGTCTTCACAGCATTTATACTTTTTTCCCCATAATGTGCTGAAAGTCTTACTTCCAGCAATTTTCAGTTCAAGGAAAACTCCAGTCTGTCTCACTACAGACCAGTCTTATGACTTCTCAGGAAAGTCTCTTACCTTGTGCTCCTAAGATTTGGGACTGCTTCCCTTATGGGATAGGGCATTATTTTGGAGTCTCCCATTCTCTCTCTACCAGTACCTACACTCCAAAACATTTTTCAAGAATCAATCACGCTCATTTGGGCTACTGTGGAAATAATCTGTCTCTCTGTCCTGCTTTCCAGGAGAAAATATTTCACAAAGTACAGTGGCTAAGACAAGGTCAACAGAATACTTTTTTAATCACCCGCATGACCTTTTTAACACAGTATAATATGAATGAGACAGGTCTACACATCTGGTGCAGTATAAAATGCTTGAACTAAATTAAAATAATTGCCTGGCAGTCTCTGAAATTTCTGTCTTGAGAGCCTGTATCACCTAAATTCACACATTTTTTCTCACCCTCTCTCCTCATTGCTGGAAAACTCTTCTAAACACACATGCGTGTTTATTCCTTTTCTGTCTTGAGTACGTGCTGTTCTGTTTCTCATGCATCTCATGCTCTTTTTCTGTCTTTTAGGGGTAAGTGTGATGAGTCATTTCTTGTCAGCTTCCCTCCATTCCATTTCTGGATCTCATTGATGTTACCTTGTTCTTCACTCTCTCATGGCGATCTTCACTATCTCAGTGAGCTGAGCTCTCCCTGCTATTTGGAGACTTTCCGCTAGGGTTATGCCTCTTTCTTTTGCCCTCTCCAAACCCAAGAATCATGTGCCATCTGTAAGAACCTCCCTTTCAACCTGTCTTTTTGAAATCTCAGAAGCTGCGTATTGATGCCAGAAATCTGACCTCTGCAAATGCAAATATTTGCTTGAAGATCCATGTTACAGGCACACCCATGAAAGAAGTTGGCAGTAGCTGAGACCAGCTATGAACAGTTCTATGCATTGTTATGTATTATGAAAAACAGTTAATTTCAAAATTAGTGTAAATTTAAGTCAAACTTTTGACTTTAACATTGTGTGCCTCAAATTCCCATCTGTAAACTGCTTGTTGCATAATGTGTCTCTTCTGAACTCTTCTGGTTTTGTGCAGATAAGTGGATCCATATTTGAGAGGTATTTGAGAGGTTTGCTCTAGTAATGTTTCCTCACAAAGGAAAAAAATAATTATTTCTTAATGCTTGGTTTATTCAGTATATACATAGCCTTGGACCATAGGTGAAAATTGAAAGACAAACAAAGAAATATTGAATACTGATTAAATGAGCACTGCCCAGCCTATGTAAAGAAGGGGGCAAAGGTCATGTGGAAAGCTCAGGTAGGTTTTGGTCATGGAAATAAATATGTTATTGGTGACATGTTACTATGTTAACATGTCAACGTGTTAATAGAGATGAAGATGTTAATGAAGACAACTAATAACACCAGAAGCTGAACTGAGTCTGTCCAGGCCACTGTAACTGTGGCATTACCTGGGGTAAAGAAGTATGACAATGCTTTGGGAAAGTTGTTTTAACATAGGTTTTGCGTAAAATATCAGAAATATATAAATGCCATAAAGAGGGCTGGTTTCCTCATTTAGAGTTGGTCTGTTAATAATCCATGATAACACTAACAAAAATGCGTCCTGTGGTAGACTATAATGGTAAAGTAACTTCTTATAATGTTGCAACTGAAGTTAATACCTCCTAAAGAAATTTATTCAAGCTGTCTTGTCATTTTGACAGTGACTGGTTTTGGCTTCCCTGATCTACCTTCCATCTGTTTATGAGAACTAATCAAATTTGTACATATTATGGTATTTTGGTTATTATTATGTGTAGTAATTGCTGGAATATATAAACTGGTAAACAGCAGATATCGTATTTTGATGAGACCAAAAATACATGATCCGTGAATTACATCCTTACTAAGCTCTATAAAATTTAAAGGAACATCCACTTTGATTAACTGTTTGCTTAGAAATAGTCATTAGAATATTTTTGTGGCCTAGAATGCTCTATTATTTCTCACCATTACCTTTAAACTTTCTAAATTAATTATTTTATAATTAATTATATAACTTTTTATATAATTATTAAAAGTTATATAATATATATTTTATATAATATTATAAAATTATATATTATATATAAAATATAATATATTATATTTTATATAATTATTAAAAGTTATAATTATAACTTTTTAAGAGTTTGTATGAAAAAAGGAAAACATTTATGTTCTCTGGAAACCATTCTCAATCTTGGCAGAGCTGGATGACATTTTCTGTCTTAATTTTAATCTGTATTAATAGGAATTAACTCCAAATTCTTCCGTCAGGTTGGCAGATACATTCTGAATCAACTCAATAAACTGGATCAGAAAAGTCTATATCAAGATTTAAAACTACGTAAGATATTCCACTAGATTATACTTGACTAGAAAACAGCTAAATTTCATGGTTCATTTGCAGCCATTACCAATAAAATGATTTGAATGGGAATACTTATACAACTAAATTAAGCTAGGTTTGGTCCATTATGATAGCAGTTCATGTTGGGAAATTACATTATTTTCATATTTTGAGTCAACAATGAACATTTTGAATCAAATGTTTGGACACATGATGACTAAATATGTTTAGTAGGAGCAACTGTGATGAAAGATTAATTGATAGACATTCTAATGGTGTCAATAAAATATCAAAATAAGCTTCATAAATTGAGATATCTACTTCATAATTAGTGAACCATTCCTACTCCTAGCAAAAAAATATGTAGTATTAATATATTTGCCAGCTAATCTATGTATTGCCAGTATGCTGGTAAATGTCAGTAAATGTATGACTCATGTAAAACTTGGGCAATGTGGAAAGCTCTAAAGGCAAATTCACAGAGAGAGAGAGAGAGAGAGAGAGAAAATATTTATAATGAGGAGTTTATTCTTTACTGAGAGAGTTATAAACAAGATCTGTATACATTTTTGACAACAAGTCAGCTGAATTAAAAGACTTAGATAAGAGCAAAAGGATAAAGATAAGTAGATGCTGTCATATATGGCAAATGGAATTCAAGCAAAAAATTTTATTAGTATGCGTATACCACAAATGGGATTCTGTAGCATAAATTGTTATAGCTCAGCTAGAAAGTGAGAACATTTTGGTGCATTACAACATTTATTCCTGGAGGTGATTTTTCTCCATATAGTTATTGAAATATTGCCAGGACAGAACTAGCCATATAATTATTTAGCAGTTTATCATCAGGTAACCACAATAAATTATTATAAAGATTTTTTCGATTATACTCTCCTTGATACCTAGAATGTGATAGTAAAGAAAACAAAACCACCTCTGAGTGGAAAGGTGAAAATTAATGAAATCCACTTTGCAAAGTGTGAAAATTTACCTCATGAGAAACACAGAAGTTATAATGTACTGCATCCATGTGATTCAAACAAGATACTGTGGGTTTGTAAAGGCACCTGAAAGCAAAAAATGTACCACTTACATCTACATTGTGTGAATATTCACCCTGCAGTCCCTAATTTCCTCAGGTGCATCCTAAGCTCATGTGAATCTGTACAGCTCTTTGTTGACTCCAAGTTCTCCTCATTAGAGACTCTGGAATTCTCATCAGTAATTTCCAGTGTGATTCCCAGAATAATAGACAGTGCTTTGGGCATCCATTTTATAGGCACTTGTAGTGAAGTTTATGTTAGTGTAAACATTCAATGCACCCTTTGTGGGGTTCAGTGTCTTTCTAGGCCCTTGGAAACTATAAGGATGAGCCAAAACAGCAACATGCACAGAAAAAAGACTCTTCTTCTGTAAGTAGATCTTGAAAGCTGCAAAGAAGGTAACCCAGGAACAAAATGTAAGGATCAGCTGTGAGGACTTGATTGGAAGGATTCTGCTTCCCAAAGCCCTCAAAGCTTTATACAATGATTTTATGCAGATGGAGCAGATTTCACCCAAGGGGAGAAGCCGGTGAAGTGCATGGCTTTCCAAAGAGTATGCGCCAGCTTTGCAAGCTAAATATCGCTTATCAATTATTAATGTTCAGGAAAAGGTGACTAAAGTCTATCTGTGATGCTATAGTAAAATTAGATGAGAACTCAAAAAGCACTTAGGATAAATAATAGATGATTAACATGTCATATAAATCAGTGTATCATGTTATTTTAATTTGTTTGCCTTTTCTTCTTTTTCTTTCCTCATTTTTGGTTTATATCCTTACTTGTTTGATAATACTGTTTGACTTAATTCTCTTATGTATTAGGGGTAACTCCTGTTTTATTTATGGGCCAGGGTAAAGTATAGAAGTTAATAAGAAAATTGCTAAGTGTTGTAGTGATGTATCATTCTATTGCTGACATTTAAAAGCTAAAAAGCGGTATGTTAGATCTGCCTTTTCCTTATAGCTATCTGACACACAGCACTTAATAAAAATTTTGCAATAAATCTATTCACTTAAATACCTACTAATAAATATTAAACTACCATTTAATAAAATTTTAAGAACAGGGTAAGTGATAATAATAACAACAATAATTAATAATTGCATTCAGCAACTCAGAAGAGGTTTATGGCCCATTCTTAAAGATGCATGTATATTTTTTATGAATTATCACAATGTTCTGTTGAAGTGTTCTTATTTCATAGGTCTGCCATTCTCCCCTGCTTGTTTTCTGTCTTACCTGTCCTATCAGCCATAGCTGGCAGTCAGTTTTCTCTCTTATACAATGAAATCTGTATTTGACAACCCTGAAAGAAGAATGTACACTTACCTAATCATCTAAGTGCCTTCCCAGCAACAAGCAGAGCCCTGGCAACAGTGCAGTTCAGAGCAGCACAGGGTCTGCCAATAGCTTCCAAAATATCCATGTAGTTTTCTGTTACAGGTATGCAGACCTAGATTCTAACAATAAAAACTCCCTGCTGACATACAGTTGTATCTCTGTGACACTAGCATTTAAGATTTCTCTCTACTACGGCATCTCAAGTGCTTGATTCTACTGGCTGTGGGTAACTTGTAGTTACTAGCCCTGATGTCTCTATTCCATTCTCAACCTTAAAAAGTGGCTCATGGCAGCTGTAGTCCAGCTGATGAACTTGGCCGTGGAAGAAAACAAAAGCATTCAACAAGTGAATTACTTTCCTCACGAGTCCCTGTGATCATATTTTATAATTAAAATGGGTTGTTTTCAGCTGAACATTTCCTAGGGAAAAAAATTGTAAATAATAAAATGCAGACATATCAGTGGTTTATTTTTGTCATATATACATATACATATATATATATACACATATGTAATTTGGAGGGGGAAAATCATCTATGTAACAGAAATACTCCACAAAATTGGAATGAAAAATGCAAAGTCTGCGTTTATGCTCAGTGGGGTCATAAACCACACTCACTTTTCTGAGTGTTGGTAGAATTTTTGTTCTTTCTTTCATGAGTGTTCTTCTATAGATCTGTTCCCACAGTGCAGAGGATGGTGTTTGATTTTCTCATGATGCTGTACTGTATTAGTGGAGATTTTGTTTGGTTTTTGTTGGCATGATGCAAACAGAGTAGGAGTTTCTTGGATGAACTGGATCAAGGTTCAGATATCACACAGTAACTGATTTTGCACACCTTTTACTTGTCTGTGCACTCTATTAAATGTTCAGGCTGCATTAGTGCCCAAGCTTGTCAATGTACATGAAAGGAATCTATCCCAATCCAACTTTAATCTCAGTCATGATAGACATATACATGGTGCTTGAGAGAATGAATTTCATTTATATCTGAAGTGTGTTTATGCATCAATATAAAATTTTT
This sequence comes from Cephalopterus ornatus, assembly GCA_013396775.1. Lineage (NCBI taxonomy): Eukaryota > Metazoa > Chordata > Aves > Passeriformes > Cotingidae > Cephalopterus > Cephalopterus ornatus. The sequence goes on from VZRE01000488.1 coordinate 171,024, forward strand.
GTAGACATGTCTGCAAAATTGAAAAAGTTTGGCTAAATGCACCTTAGTTAATGAAGCGTATAAAAATCTGTGGGACCTTTTAAAATAAAAAATGTTACAAAAATATGATTTTAATATGAATGAGATGATTGATATGTAAAGCAGTTTATATGCTATAAAGTCCAGGTCCAGCTTCTTAGCTTCACGCAGCTGAGAAATAAAGAAAATTATGCAGGTGTTCTCTAGCTACTTTCAGTGGCACAAAAACTAGGAAAGGATTCAGCATTTGCTTTTACAGTTCTCCATGACATGCAGTGAATGGCTCGTAATTTGGGAACTCTGCAGGCTATAGCCTGGAGCATGACTCCGGACTTGAGATCCATTTGTGTATGCAAATCTTCAGGAGACATATGCAAAACCCTAATATAAAGCTTTGTTGGTATGTGTGGTTCTCGTTTCATAAGGGCAGACTTAAAAAAGTAGCACCTATCTATCTGATCATCAGTTGACAAACTGATGGGCAAAAGCCAGACAATTGAATACAAATCTTCTGTATTGGTACAAACAATATCAAAATTCAGTTTATTTCTTTCAGATATCTTTACATAAAACTGTCATTTCTGTTTATATGACTACTACAAGGCTTTACATTAAAATATTATTTCTAGCATGTTCCCCATGTACAGTTGCATATTGCTTCTCTGATTGATTTAACTTAAAATTAATTAAAGTGGGCAGATGAATGATGTGTCCTGGGCTGAGTTTCATTTTGATCAGGTAATCTGCAGGTGGTTTTGGCTTGTTTGCGATCTTTTTTGAAGGCCACCAAGTTTGTTGTGTCTTGTTCTTCATGACTTTTAATATTCACTTGCAGTATGGAAGATTTATGTTAACTTGGGATGGTCAGGTTAAAAATCTGTATAAGGACACCTCGGAGTAAAAACTTTTATTTTCAGTATTTTGTGTGCCATCCTGACAGGTCTTTAAGTTCTCAACTCACTCCAGCTCCAAATATATATACAGAGACCTTTTCTTCTTTAAAGTAATTAGATAATTAATTGATAGCATCTGTGTCTATTTTAACAATTTATTTTCAAAATTGTTCATTTTCTTTTTCCTCTAGAAGATTGCTACTACTTGATAAGGTTATGATCTTGCATAGATGGTAGATTTAATTGTCATTTACAACAAGGCCTCTTTTATCTCTTTTCTAAAGAGACTTTAAACTGGATGAAGGCATTAATAATTCACAATTTTAGACCTCTTTGCCAGAATGGAATAAAAACTGCCTTTGAATTCAGGAAGAGAAGGTTACCTTAAGTTATATGGTTATTTCTCATTCAGATGTATTTAAAATGTTTAAAATAGATTTATTATTAACTTCTTAAATAGGAAGAAGGAATGAGTATGATCTAAAGAATGAATTATTATAATTAATATTATTTCAAGGTTGAAAAAACCTCAGAAGGCTGTAAATCTCCATTATCAAGAAGTTAGACCTTCAGCTTCTCAAATTACTGCTACATTGACCTAGCTTAGAAACATTTTTGCAAGTCAGCATGAACTTCCGGCACAAAAGGAATAATATTTATCATAGTTACCACTATATATTTTTAAAACACCTCATAAGCACAGAGTAATACTAATTAATCCTTACATTGCCCAAAGGGAGAATGATAACTAATGATTTCCATCTTTAAAATGAGGAACCTGATTGTATTTTCATTTATGCTAGCATAAATCATGAAGCCTTCTACTAAAGTAAATGGAATTGTACTGCTGGGAAATCAACAAGAAATTGGTATCAAATATAGGGGAATTTGTTACAAAGGGGCTAAATACTTTCCTAAAAGAAAAACTCAGATTCGGAGCCATCCAGAAAAGTTTGTGATTCCTGCTTTTTAGTCTAATACCTTGATCATACACAAAGGAAAAAAAATTGAGGTTTTTGAGATTAGTAAAGTGAATTTAGTTGTAACTAAGAGCGATAGTTGTTCTGCAATAATGTTATGATTTCAGTAGTCCACAACAGCAGATATTTTTACTTACATATTTCTGAGAAAGTAGAAAGCATTACTAAAAATCTTCAAGAGCAATATCTGTATCAAGGACTCTCGATGGCTTGGTTATTTCAGAGAATATTTAAACAAGTTAAACTCTTCACGAGTAATCATAGAATAGTCTGCGTTGGAAGGGACTTTTAGAGGCCATCTAGTCCAACCCTTCTGATCAGCTAGATCAAGTTTCTCAGAGCCCTGTCCAACCTGACCTTGAATGTTTCCAAAGATGAGGCATCCTCCACCTCTCTGGGCAACCTATCCCAGTCTGAATCTAGTCTGTATCTACCCTTGTTTAGTTTAAAATCATTATCTCTTATCCTATCTCTATAATGATTAAAAAAAAATTGTCAAAAAAAGAGTTTTGGAAGGATTGCCATTTCTGTTTATTCTTTCAGCTTTGATTGAAGGGAGCTGCTAAATGATTATGTCATACCAAGTCAAACTAAGAAGATTCAAAGCAGCATATTTTCCAAAGATTGTTGATAATATTGAAGACCAATGTCTTTTGGGGAGTGATGTCATCTTCTAGAGAGCTTTGATATTCACTTTTTTAAAAATTATTTGGTTCTCAAATTAAGTCCCCAACACAATGGAGGTAGATTCTAGGTAAAGTCAGGTTGAACAAGGAGGAGTGAATCCATCAAAAATATTATATGCAGAGAATATCTCATCTGTACAAACCTCTGGGGGGATTTATATGAGTACCTTTGGAAAGTGAATACACACACAAAAAAAAAATCTATAAAGCCCATATTAAAATCTCCAAAGCTCACTCCTGTTTTGACTTCTGATTCATTCTATAACCAGTTGATGATATGACCTTGAACAAAACATATGTCCTTAAATCGAGCACAGGAATCTATATTTTGGCTGCCGAAAATGATGAATACAGGCTTTTGAAAGTGTTGAATATTTACAGTTCAAGAATGATCCCAAACCAATAGCCAAGGGTACACTTCAAATACGTACTTGTGGCTCCTGATTTCTTCTTTGGCTCTCTGGACAGAATGATGCAGCTTTAACGCAAGTTTGGGAAGACCAGACACAAAAGAGAAAATGTTTGTGAAAGGTGTTCATTAAAGCCTAAGTAGCACACACGTAAAGGATGAAGAGAGAAGAAGGGCTTTAAAGAAATTTAGTAATAATTTTCTATTTATTAACTCTTTGAGGTTCTTGAAGGTTCGACACGATAAAGCACTGCTTGTACTTTTAATGGGACTAGCCTATCTCCAACTGCAATTTGTAGCAGACGCACAATAACCTTTATATATAGCTACTTTTTGGGTATAGCAGGAACTCCATATAAGCACTATCAGACACCTAATGAGTGGAAGAGGAGAGGGGAATAAATGCCTCAGCCCATTACCATGGATCACATGGCATGACACTTCAAGTCCCTCCTCTCTGTTTGCACTGAAGAATAATTTTAATGATGTATGCTTCATTAAAACTTCATTAATAAATATAGCAGTATATTAAATGGTTAGAGTATTAAAATCCTCTATTTCACTGATAAAAGACAAATCAGTGCAAGCATATATTTTTTTCTTTACATTAAGCTTTTCAAGACCAAGGTGCATACCACATTGAATGATATCCATTCCCTTCAGTATTATGTTTCCAATAGATGTCGGTATCAGCTGCCTCCTTAGAAACTTCCAGAAATTATACCATGATCAGGCTTTACTTTCAGAGAAGTTCACTTCCCCCTCTCATGCGGGCTACATCTAAGCTGCATATGCTCTGTAGTATGACGGGCTTTGTCCTCTGCAATTTTCAGTTTGTCTTCATTTGAAAAAGATCAGTACAAAATCAGAAGATATGTGCACCCTTACGGTTTGAGAAATTTGATACCATAATCAAATTCATATGTAGATTCCATATGAAATCTTAGTGCATCTTTTGACCAATTCGTAACCTAATGTAATCTTTTTTTCCTCAAAAAATTAGCATTTTTTTCCCATGGACATAACCCATTATAGACGATCACATCTTTTCTGATATTCCTTGATATGTATTTTATAGCAGTTATTTTAGAGGTATAAGATCAAGCAGCTGACACAAAAGAGCTGAAGGATTATGTCTCATGATAGCATCGCTACCCATGTTGCCAGAAAGACCAGTGAGGGATCAGAGCTGGGATGAAGGCATTTGATTCAATCCTGCATGAGCTGTTCACCTGCATGTTCACCTGACCACCTTTTACATCCATTGGTTTTGTCTTACTTCATTTCAAGGCTTTCTTTGTTAGGCTGAACATGGAGAAATGGCTTATGTGGGAATTTCTGCATATGAAGCTCTCAGCACAGAGGTAGGCAGAAAGCCCCTGCCCTGGCCAGCCAACAAGAAGTCAGATGCCACAGTCTGAAGCATGAAGTTCATGTGATTGAAGTGGTCTACTGTGCTGTTGAGAGTGTGGTTTGTGCCAAAAAACCATGTGGTTTGCTTGGCTTGGCTGCTACGGTTACTAATCTCAGTGCAGAAGAAATGGGACAATTTAAAGACAGTCATTTAGGACAGAACTAAGGCATCACTGCTGCAGTTTCCACATGGGAAAATCTCAGTCTGACATACCATTATGGTTTCTAAGAGGACTAGAAACATTCATTTTCTGAATATACTTTTTTTCCCTGTCATACTTTGCAGTAAATATATCCCTCATAGTGGTGCTTTGTCTACTTTTGGATGTGCCAAGTTAACTATAAGCCTCGCATAGCTGACTCTTCATCTGCACCTTTTTGTCAACAGCTCTGGCAAAATCCCCAGCCGACGCAAGCTGGCCTGTCTCCATGAAAGTCAGTGGACACCAGCTGAGAATTTGGCTCTCTCATCAACTTTGGCTGCATGTGCAGAATCATCGACACAGTGGAGATAGCTGAAATTCAGCCTCTGATTTCAGTGGAATTTTTTTTCTCAATTCTTTATCAGCAAGATAGAAAACACAACAGAAATTTCTCTTGGCTTTCACCTTTAGTAAATGTATTTTGGAAGAACCAGGAGAGCTGTATCTGTCTGCAGAATCAGGCTATCGTACCATAACCAAGTAAAAGAATATATATGGTGGTGTAAACGTGGCCTTAGCTGGGTCCTTTGTCTATGCTAAATATCTGGACACGTTCTCCAGACACCTGAATACAAAAAGGTGAAATTATTACTATCATTAGAAATATCTTATGGACAATGTCATGGGAAACTAGATAGACAGTATATTTTGCTATGATGTCTCTTGCAGTTCTTCTACCCATAAGAGAGATGAGGTCCAAATTGCTGATGAACCAGTAGTGCATTCAAGCCTGAGTGTATGGCAGCTATTCACAGTGTCTGTCTGTGCTACTAAGTCAAATATTTTTTCTGAATGAGGCCGGCTGGCTGCCTTGGTAATGTTCAAAGGCCTGCCTATTCAGAGGCTTATCTCCACATTGCAAATGTCTTGCTCTCCAGGGCAGAGTTCAAGCAAGCTTCCCTAATCATGCTAACTCACAGGATGTGCCTGAGAAGAGGTTGGGGGACTGCCCACTTCACCAGGGCCAAAACTGTGTCAGGACTTTAGAAATGCACCAATATTCACTGCACTCCAATGATCAGGGACTCCTTGAATTGCTGGTATAGTCAGAGCCTAAGGCTCCAAGCTCACCAGAGGTGAAATATGGGGGAGGCATGTGTGTATGTCAACACTGGAGCCAGAGCAAGACCCTTTGCAAACATGAATGCTTCTGAGCTTTTCTATATGCGAATAAGTTTAAGTGCTCAAAAATCATATGTTTCACTTAAATACTATGAAAGCTTGGGTTGTCCATTTTATTTGATTTTTTTTCTTAGTCCTTTAGTCCACAACATTCATTCTTAGTCTTTTTTATAGGCTAAAATCACATAATTTTTATTTCTTTGTTGTTATCATAAATGCACTTGAGTCCCAGAGTAAACAGGGTGTGAAAACCTTCTCGTTTCTTGGTAGCTTTCACAATCTGCTGACACATTAGTTACATCTTTCTGTTTGTTAACAGGACTTAAAACAGATCTGCAAGTGACTTTTAAAGGACTAGTGAAAAAAGGACAATTATGCCCTTTAAAATAAAATGTCTAAGAAATTTTCACTGTTAAAATTACTACTTCATGTGTTCAGCTATCTCTGGATACTTCAAAGTCAAATGCCCTCATTAGTCAGTTTATTGGTGTATGGCTATTGGAAGACATCTTTTGAAAAGATGGTGTTATTCCCAGACCTTGACTTGACAGAGGTTGAAAAATACTGGCTCTGGCTCTAAAGAAACAAAATACCTTCTGGGCTGGATCTTTGTAAGCATCTAAAAATTATATTGGATGCTTGTAAAGAAACATCTCTGAAAGCCTTTCATTTTTAACCTTTTCTTGTTTCCTGGGTTTTTGTTTGTTTGTTTGTATGTTTGTTTCTTTTTTTAAGCTGCACATGCAGGTTCTTTCAGTCAGGACATTCAATCCTACAGAGTTTTGTGGGGTTTTTTTCCGTTATTTACTTGGCTTCAGTGTTTTTCCAAGTACGAAGGTACTTTCAGTTTTTTAAAAATGAGGAAAAAACTAATGTTGTCAGCATCAATAAATCAACAGCCAGGAAGAGTCACTTCCTATCAGGGTTTCAGAAGTGCTTCATGGTTTTCCGATCTCCTGTCTGTACTAATCATCTCTGATGTTTCACATATGCATGGTATGTGATGCCTGGTTTTAAAGCATAGCTCAGGAAGGAATGAAGGAAGGAAGGAAATAAGAAAGAGGGAAAGGAAAGAAGGTAAGAAGAAAAGAAGAAAAGGCAGACAGGCAGGCAGGCTGAATTATCTATTTATAAATATATAACATTCTATTATATGTGGTGGTGAACAGGATCTCTCAGAGGTCAATTAATGCCAGACACAGCCCAGTAGTGGAGAGACAGACATATAAACAAACAAAATGAGGGAAAAAATTACCTAATTTTCTGCATATAAGTGTATATGTGTATGTGTTTTCATAAATATATAAAATAATAACGCAGTAGTCGATATTCCAATGTTGTTATTTGTATTCAGATCAACATGTAAAGGAAGAATGAAGAAATCTAATATATCCTACTGGCTTAATACTGTGGATGCTAGAAAGCTGCTACAAATACTACTGCCATCTGCAATGCTGTTGCTGAAAAGCACTGTCATTTTGGTAGGAGGAAGAAGTGATATCATGCCAAGTTTTCCTAGCTGCTCATAAAATCACCTGACATTAATTTTCATTTCTCTAATTAATTTACCCTAAAGATATTATTAACAGTACTTTTGCGTTTGGATTTTTTTTGTTAGTTTTTTTTTTTGTTTGTTTTGGGGTTTTTTGTTTGTTTACAGTCTTAAATTGTTTCTTTACAAGTTTCCTGTTTGGCATGCATGTATTAATTTTGTATGTGGTGGGGATATGGCAACGTAGCACCCATTTTCATGTTATCTTTCACTTTCATTGCAGTCAGCATTGCTTTATCAAAGCATTCACATCCACAGTTGCTCGCTCTTCCAATTTATTTTGATTTTTGTTTCAGAAAAGTGTAAGGATACTTTGTGTTACTTGTGATGTCTGTTTTTCTTGATGCTTAAGTAGGAAGACTTAATATGTCAGCTTTTTAAACGTTAATTCTAATTCTAGAGATTTTAGGAAAAACCTGAAAGTGGAGAGCAGAGGACTTGAAAACTGGAAGGCAAAAAGCATTATTCTCTTTATGAGTGTTGAAATTTCATGACTTTATGTAGGAAAAGAGATCTGTTACTATTTGTCAGATGCTTGAAGATGCTAATGGTGCCCTCATTCCACAACTTCATCAGTTCATGCTGCTATTAAAAATGGCCATCAGTACTGTAAAAGTTCGTTGGGGATATATGCTGATTTTTATAATCATCAGTAGGATTCCAGAAACATACACTGGACTTCCTAGTTTTCCTTTGCCCTGTCCATACACAGACATTCAGCTAAACTGCAGCAGAGCTGGGAGTGCCAAGGAGTGACCAATGGAAGACCTCTCCGAAACCAGAGAATGGCATTGAAGGGAGGAACGGCCAGTGTGCCTTCCTGAGTACACCAGGACAGAGCTGAAGCACATACTCAGCCCCAGGATGTGGAAAATGCTTCTGAGGGCCACCCTTGGAAAACCCTTCTGAATCACCAGCTTGTTTGCACTGCATCTCCTCCTGCAGGATGTCTGGTGGATATTGTCCAGACTCAAGGCCCTGTAGTAAAAGTTATGTTTCAGTATACTTTCTGCATAGTCTTAACAATCCTGCATCATGTTTATAGAATATTAATGTCACTATTAACCTTAAGACACTTTCTGAGGAATTTACACCTTGAAGCCATGGACTCCTCAGTTAAATATATACAAAGCTGTCTTCAGGTGAGGTAAATTGGTTCAGTGGGGCCAAGTCAGTTCCAGTTCCAACTCTAATTAATATTGTTCAGATGCCATGGTATTAGAAGTAGAGAGAAAGCTGGAGAAAGAAATGTTTTTATTAATGTTTTCATTAATATATACACCAGTTCCCCAAAAGATTTCTTTCGTAGGAGTGTCACTTGGAGTGATGAACAGCAGGAGTTAATCCACTCAGGTCACACCAAAATAAAACTGATGGAAGAAAGAATTGAGGCAATATGTGAAGATGTAGAAATAACTTCTATTAACGTTTTTAATGGTGCCCTACGACTACCAGGGAGGTAATATACAAAAGTGGTTTTAATGTAATGCAGAAGGTTACAAGTGATAAAAAAAAAAAAAAAACCAAACAAAAAACAGTTGGGATTTTGCTGCTGGCCTCCATGGAAGAGGGATCAAGGCCGTAGAGAGCTATTTTGTTGGCATTTAATTTGTATCAGCTGAGACAAATTTATTATTCACATGCATTACAACATCAATTTCGAAACACGAAGGAACACCACAAGAGAGGAAGTACTTGGTTTCTGCGGGACACAATAAGAAGTGTTATGCAGATAATTGTAGAAATTAACTGAGTACACCACACACTTCAGTATATGACATGACTGAAACATATAGCTGTTCTAGCATGTCATAATTTTTCACTTCTTAAAAGAAGTGTTGAACCCGATGAGGAACATCTTGCGTTGGGTCCCACTGATTTAATTTGTACATACTGTAATTTACTAGGCTGCAGTAAAAACAGTCATTTTGTGAGGCTATCATAAGCTCATTAGAAGCGTACTGAGAAAGCTTAATGGCTTACAACCCACAGCTTCATACATCCATTTTACAGAGATCCCTTCCCAACAGAGCCTGCCGCATGATGTTCTATGCTGCTGGCAGTACAGTAGTTTTCACACACACTCCAGAAAATTAGAGGTATTTGTGAATAACAAGATTAAAGACAGAGCCAAGACTTCAGAAGTACTTGGAGTGCTGCTGGGACAGGGAAAATCTCATGTATTGTTAGCCATGGTGAGGCTGGTTAGCTATTAAGTACTGTACAGTGTAACTAATCAAAAGCCCTAACATCTCAGACAATGGAACAGAAATAATTACTCTCCCAGAGCTACTATTGTTTCGTGTTCAGCCTTCTCTGGACTAATAAAGGGTTTAATTTAAATTGTGTTAAGAAAATGTCAGTATTAAAAGGAACTACAGCATTCAGTTGCTCTGAACATAGCATCAGGTAAACTACATAATGGATTTAAACATAATGGCCCAATGGAGAGTGAAGTACAAACAAATTCCTTTTCCATCTCCTTTCCCATTTGCTCTCTTTATTAACCTCTACTGCTTTAAGATACAAAATAATAAGGCCACATTGCCAAAAAGAGAAAGAAAAAAATTATTTACAAAAAGGAAAAAGGAGAGAGAAAATGAAATGCATGGTGTTCAGTTAAATTAGCTTAGAGACAGGTAAGTTTTTATCATGGAGTGGACGGACTCAATGAGCTAGTCCTCACTTGGTAAAATAAAAGTCAGGAGAACTCTGTTCGTATGAATGGGGCTGCTCTGATTTAACACCATCTAGCATTAAGATTCATATTTAGAAACTTTTATCTGTCATTGTCTTCCTGAAGGGAAGAACATGTTACTCCTGTAAGGTGCGCTGGTGTCTGCTGTCCAGGAAAGCACTTCAGACACAGGCATGGTCTCACATTTGTCAGTAGGTCTCCTATTCCAGTGTGAACCAGTGTGAACTGTGGACTGCACCCACAGTTCTTACTGCTCAGCAGGTTTGAGCATGTGGCTGCCTCCATTTACACATTGCGGCTGTGTGAGCTGAGTTATCTCCACTAAGAATAAATTAACAAATTGCCATTTTTCTCACTTTGTCTTGTTCAGCTACTTTAAAAAAGAAGAAATGTCATTATGGGCATACAAGCTTAACATTACAATAAATAACATATACTTGGTTTTTTCTAGAAATATGTTTGCATTAGTCTTTTATACGATATTTGCCATTCATTCTGATGTTTCTTCATTGCATAACTGAGGGTTAAATGGCAGGTTGATTTTTCTGAGCAGAAGACTGAAAATTCAAGAGTATTGGGCCAAAAGCCAGGACCTGGGGACAAAACCCGACCCATGGCAGTGACACAGAGACTTGAATTGTTCTAGTAAACCAGTATTTGCATGCTGGAGGGCTGAAATTAAAATAGACATAGGTATATTGGTGCTGAAGAACTTCACTGGTTTTTTGAGTTTGCCAGTTTCAAGTTTGCTTGAATGCACGTTTACAGGTTTATCTTCATTATTTTCATTAAAGCTGATCTGGTAGGTGATCAACACCCACAAAATCTGCTACCCCTACTTCTATCAGAACTTGGAAGATGTCTGCATTTTTTATATTATTCTACAAAGACTGGCTCCAAAATACAGTGCTTCTGGGAACTGCTAGACTTGAAAATGCTGACTGCTTGCACTACGGTTAGTTTTGTTAGAACCATTACTTTTCAGATGAGATTAATATTATTCAGTTGCAAATGAAAAAAAATAGTTTGGTACAGCATTTTTATTGTAGCTCTGAGTATATGCAATGGTTATAGTAAAAAAATCACATTCAGCATAAACCCCCTTTTATTAATTTATTTCTTGTCCACTGCACTCAAAATGTCTTTGTGATATTAAGTTCAACCTATTTGTGATGTGAATTCAAGAACTGATCTAACCTTTGAGGTCAGCAGAAGTAATATATAATTTCCTGGATCAGAACCCGTTGCATACTCTTATGTCTAGTATGAAAGTATTTCACTAAAAAACATTGAAAAGTACTAAGGTTTTCTCCAATTGATGTCTTTATTTCTGTGCAAGCCACTTCTTTATCTGTTTGATCAAGGAATAACTATGGACTACCTTAAAAAACATTTTTCTAAGATTTGCCAGAGTTTGGATTTTGGTTGGGGGCATCATAAAGAAGCTTGTTCAGTGGTGGCCTTTGATATGAAGAGCCCCAGAAACAACATGGGAGAAACAAAAGATCTGGTCCTAAAATCTGAGATTCTTAAAACTGATTAATTTCCCTGTTGGTTTCCATTTCAATTCTCTCTGGGATATTCAATTAAATAAAAAAGTGTGTTCATGTTTGTGTGCCTTGTTTCTTTTAAAAATAAGAGAAACTCAGTTAAATTCAATTTAAGAATTTACATAGAGATTTTTCACAGTGCAATAAGGGGCATTTTAACTTCATGTATTTCTTATTTTTAGAAGGCATTTGACTATTTTCTGACCCAAGACAATCCTTGACTGATCTTTATGCATGTACTTATAGGGCACACTGTGCATGGCATATTCGAACAACTATTTCACACAAAAACATGAATTACAGACACATAAAATTTTTGTGAACTGGGCTGTAAAATTTCTGATGCAGCATTCTCTATCTAACTTGACAGCTGGTATCTGATCTGAAAATAGTGTATTTTCCTCAAATGCTGTTACTTTGCACTGCATAGATATGAAAACATGTATGGATAAGAAATAATCTGGAAAAATCTTCTAGAAAAATGGTAACTGTGGGCCACTTTGGCATGAGCATACCCTGAGTCCGTGATGGTATGCTGGCAAATGTGTTTGCAGTGCTGCATGTGCTTAGCAATCCCCTAGATCAGGAGCAAATGTCCTGAGCCCAATCTTGCAAGCTTTATTCTTTAAAAAGAAAATCTTCTGTAAATTGATTTCCTAAACAAAAGCTTGAGGACTGAGCCTAAAGTGTGTATGTTGAGGGTCAGTGGATACAGCTGCAGCACTGCAGACAGGATGAACCAGAGTAACAAAACCAAGGAACAAATAAATGTTCTTGAAAGACAGTGTCAGACCTTGGAGCTGTGGTGTGTAACGTCTGGTCTCCCTGCCTTGACAACAGGCCTGATGTGGTTTTGATTTGCATCCCTGTGCCACCCCAAGCTTTACTGCTGTGTTTTGGGTGTGCACGTGGGTACAGAGGCTCAATTTTCTGGAAGTCAAGCACCTGCCAATTACAGCAGACATAGAAGGGAGACTGAATATTTGTAGCATCTACCTGGACAGGTGTTTTCCCAGAGCAGTATTTTCCTGTAAGAGATCACAGGTACTCAATCTTTTTGAATTACAGTGGTAAAATGGAGAGCCGATGACAGGCTGAATTAATGTAGTGTTCACCAGCCATTTTTATAGTCTGGAAAGTTGTCAGAGACACACCACTAGCCCAATGTAGGATGCTAGCTGTGGTTGCACTGAAGTGACAAGTAAAAGGGGATTTTCTTAGATATCTCTCTTAGAGTTGTGTTTAGTGAAATGGAGACCAGCCTCGAACGGAATTTGATTTGAATCATCATAATTAGTAATGCTGTTGTGCTGTCAGGGTACCCTTCATGTAAGTCATGAGCAGCAAACCAGTTATTGCATTTTTCAATTTATTTCCAGCAGTTTTTCTTCATAATTACACTAAAGTTGACTCCTGAATGCAGGGGAACGGGCAATGTTATTTCTGGTGTGTTTGGGATTACAAAATGTCTGTTTGAATTACAGTGAAGGAATGTATGTGTTTGTTGCTGTAAAGAGTCAATTAAATAATGTTCTTGAGGATAAGAAGAGTATGGGATTTTATAGTTCAAGAAAACAGTCACATGAAAAGCCACTCCAGTAAAGAGTGGGGGAGGAGTAGAAGAATAAAAATAGTTTTCTGCCTCCTAAATATCATCCTCCATTATCACCTATGTAGTGTGCCCCCTGTCCTGCTTTCTTCTCTCCTCTCCCTTTCCTAGAAAAATAACTTGTTTCAGTCCTTTTTTGTTTTGGTTTGGTTTGGTTTTTTTCAATTTTAGGATTGAGGGATTAGGGCTGTGCAACCCTTTATTTACACATTCCCTTGATTTCCTACCAGCATGCCTCCCTAAAAAACCCTTCTGTGAAGCTTTGTCAGTGTCTACCGGCCTAAGAGAGAAGAAGATGATGGAAATCTCCATTCCAATAATACGTGCAAACAAGCAAACAAAACCAGGCTGCTTTGAGATTGAACTCTTAGAGCTACGTTATGTAAAATTTCCTGTTCAATGTATTTGAAAATGAATGTCCCGGTTCTTTAGGGTATGAACTATATTTTCTCTGTGCTATTTGTAAAGTAATCTCTATAAAATATATACCCTTTATGTAAAAGTTGGAAAATAATGTGATAACTACCTGTATCTGTCTACATCTATCTCTCTGCCTGAAAGCCCAATTAATGTAACTTTATCATACCTACCTCCTCATTACAAATAAACTCTGACACTGAAAAATATCACTGTTTCCTCTCACAGAGCACCCTCAGCCTGTCTTCTAATCTGCAGGTTTCTAGTACAAGGAATTTTCTGATTCTGTGAAAATTCATGAGGGCAAATGTTTTTTCCAAGCTCATTAGGGATAAAAGAACGGAGAGTACTCAATATTTGTGGGGAAAACAAAAGAAACCCCACCCTATTAGTTCATATGAATTAAAGTGTTTCCTGTTTACTTAAAAAAAAAATCATTTTGATTTATATAATTTTTTCTTTCTCCTATGAGTTTTCTAAAGTGAGAACTAAAGCTTGCTACTTAACAAGAAAAAAAAAATCTTTATAAATAATTCAGATGGGATATTTTGGCAATTTCAAGCATTTCCTGTTCTTTTAACAAGCAGAAAATTGGCTACTGACATGTCTTTCTCAGGAGATACTACTTTTAAGAAAAGAATATCTTTCATGTTCTAAAAACGCTGAAGGGTTCCTCCTCTGTCACTCATGTCCTCCGAGCCTTATCAGATTTCCCATTCTCAGTGAGAAGTATATCTACCATATCTCACTGGAGCTCTCCATGGAGCAATCTCAGAGGAAGGTGACCTGCTTGGTGGATGAGGGAAAGACTGGATTTATACATGGACTTTGGTAAACCTTTGACACTGTTTCCCACAGCATTCTCCTGGAGAAACTGGCTGCTCAATGTGTTGGTTGGGTGCACTGTTTGTTGGGTAAAAAAATGGCTGGATGGCTGGACGCAGAAAGTGGTGGTGAATGGATTAAAATCCAGCTGCTGGCTGGTGTTCTCCAGGATTCACTGTTGCGACCAGTTCTGTTTAATATCTCTATTGCCGATCTGGATGAGGGGATCAAGGGCACCCTCAGTCCGTTCACAGACACCACCTAGTTGGATGGGAATGCTGATCTGCTGGAGGGTCGGAAGGCTCTACAGGGGGACCTGGACAGGCTGGATCAATGCGAGGAGGCCAATTTGTATGAAGTTCAACAAGACCAAGTGCTGGGTCCTGCACTTGGGTCATAACAACCCAATGCAGTGCTACAGGCTGGGTGAAAGGTTTGTTCTTCAGTTCTTTCATCTGGTGTCAGAATTCAGTCAAACAGTTTTAGTGATGGTTTGTAGGCTCCATCTGTTCATGCCCTCAAAGAGGTTTTGTCAGATTCTGTGTTTTTTTCAGACACAGAGTATCTCAGGAAAGACACTTCAATTCTTGATCACTCTCCTTGTGCTTGTTTATTTGCTCAAAACATTCAGGAGCTGGGTCCACAGGGAAGTGCCCAGAATGCACCAGGCATCTGACTCATCCAGGTGCTTAACTTCCTCATTCAGACACCGTGCAAAGAGAAACAAACTTGAAAGACCCTATTTGAAGGCTAACTCTCAGGTTATTATATTCTGCCTCTGGAATGTTCTAGAAAAAGTACTGTTATAAATATTTCAAAAATGTCCATTAAACAAAGATTAATTTTCAGAATTTTTTCAGAATTTCTGTACTTTCAGACATGTTTCAGGCATAATTGTGGTTCTCAGATTTGCAAAGGGATCCAGTCTGACTAAAATCCGAGTCAACTGCCAAAACTCTAGGCAAGGTGCTGAGCTGGCAGAATGTATTTATTCTGCTATCTGTGTATTCATCTGTTTGCAGGCTCCTCTTACTAAGCACACTGTCTCCATGAGACAATTAGTTGAACAGAACATTGATAATTAAATTGCTCATTGAATGTGTCCTGGATTTTAATTTGTTTTTGAAGTTTGCATTGAAATCCTATTTTTAACAAAACTAAATGCAGAGAAACACAGTGAAATATCCAGTGATTTATTTTAGCATAAATAGGCATGTATCCTATCATTACTGGCTTTTGAGATATTTCCAGCTAAATTAAAATAATGACTTGCTGTTTAACATGCTTGCTTTGATTAAGTATCTGGCTTATGAGATTTCACACAGAAGCTGACTTTATAACACTGTTAACAGCAAATGTTGATGGCACTCTTGTCCATTAATGCAGTAAGTAGACCTTCAGGTCTGTTGTGTACCTAGTGACTTCTAGGAAAGTCATTAAAAAGTCATAATATCCTTAAGCATGTACCACATACTCTATAAACTGGAGCATAGCTCTTGAGGTCTAAGATAGATTTTTCTTATCTTGAAAAATTGTGTTGCTGTAACAAGTTGCTCTTTATTCGTTCATCTATTTTACAGCAGTATCTAAATTACGCGTACTGCTTTAATAGACCTACCCAATAAAACACAGTCCTTGCCACAAAGTTTGCAATTTCAGTAAACCACGTATAAAAGAAAGGAAAATTAGAGCAAAAAATGACGTTGTCTTTTTTTTTTTTTTTTTTGGTTGAGGAACTGAGGTATAGCCACCACCCTAGGAGAGTATTCAAATTCAGGCTTGAAACAGTAAGTACTTGAATAATTCTTGAGATCTTAAATTTGTCTCTGTAGGGAAATAGACCTGCATAAAACAAGATTGTACTGGACTTTGGATTCTGAGAGTTATAAATATTTCTCAGTTAATGCAGCATTAAAACATAGTATTGCTTATGACTTAGTCTGTTTATGAAGCCCTCATCCTGGCACTGAGCAACTTTCCAGAAATTGACTTTGCAAATGTAATGTTCTTTTAATAAGCCTCTCAAATGTAATCTAATACTGAAATAAAATTTAAAAAAAATGTTAATGCTGGCAATACAGTCTTTATAATTGGTTAACTTCTCCTTCATTTACTTAACAAGGCATTTACTCGTTTATATTAAAAAGCTGCATCATAGTAGAAGACTTTATATGAAATCTGAACCCCAAGTGAAATTCAGACATTTTTCCCCATTGGCCTCACAACAGAAAGCAGGCTTTCCACAACAGAGTTTGAGTTTCAAGAAAGACATGAAGATATCAAGATTAGATATATGTCTGACTTTGAAAAATCTCACCTCTGCTAAATAAACAAAAGAAAAAAACAGCAAAAAAGACCCAAATACAGAGGAAAGACCAGAACAGTCGTATGTTTTACAGACTTATTCCCTAGAAGTATCATAAACAAGAAACTTTGATTCTTAATGTGATTGAATTTTAGTTGTAAAGTTCATATTTATTCTTGAGTTTAAACTCATACATAAAATGGATAAATACATAAAAATAATTTCTGAATTTTGTGATAATTAATTTCAGGAGACTTTAACATTAATTGCTCCACATTCTTCGTGTAACTATACTAGTCCTAGATGCTGCTTCATAACTGCAGTTCCAGGCAGATAAATAACACTAGTTATTTATAGTTAGTTATGCCCATTTCTAATTTTTAGACACATTTTTTGACAGAAAAAACACATAGTATGTGTAGTAATAGGGGGAAACAACGCAAGCCATTACTTATTTAAGAAACTCAGTTACCTTCCTTATCAAAATATTCTGAGCTCTCTTTTTCTTCTAATGTGGTATTATGATGCATATTCTCATGGATCAGGCAAGACAAAGATATACAACTACTGGCTTCCTCACCCCAGTGAACAGCAGGAATCCTTGAAGTCGGGCCAACACAGTGCCAAAGCCATTTTGCTGGAATAATAACTGCACAAAATAACATGCAACAATACCTAATCAGAAAATGTAAGAACTGAAGATTTAAGGTCTCCTAAGAGATGTTACTGTGCTCAGAAGATTTGTATTCCGGTGAGTGGGATAGTGGAGAAGGAGTCAAGCCATCTAAGATCAAGCCTCCCTTCTCTTTAGTTCTGTTGGGAAAAACAGTTTTGGTTTTGTCAGCCTGGGTTTTACTGACTTCAGTGCTCCCTCTTCCAGGGTCTCAGCACTTTCTTGTTGTAAGTGGAACAACTGATAATATTCAGAAGAATTCTGAAAAGTAGAATTTTCAGAAACTGTTCATTCGTATAGGACTTTACAAGCACAGTTCTGTTAAAAAAAAAAAAAAGAAAAAAGACAACACTGAGTGGTTTTCATCTTGGTACTGAGTGACTTAGAAAAGATGAAAACAGTAATAAGTGACTTGGGGAGGCAGGAAAAGGCCCTTCTTGAACCCATGGAGAGGATTTGGCTAACTGGGAAAATCTAAGGGTTTAGAATTGAATAAAGTAAAATAAAAGTAAGAGCACATAAAATGAAGTTCCTTTTACATGCTGTTCACTTTTTTATATGTTGGTTTATAGCTTCTAGTGTGTTAGGCTGGCAAACTAGATTGTAAGGGCATAATGTGGAGATATAGTGCCCTGGGAAGCGGATAGTAGCATTTTACGTGAAATCCTTGATGCTGTTGAACATTGTTATGGAAACTGCAATATTTGGACTAGATGACCTTTAAATGTCTCTTCCATCCCAAACCATTCTATGATTCTATGTTATTTTTGAGGTGAGGCTTCTCCATGCTTTGCCCCACTATTTTCCTCTTCCTTGCCTGAGTGCGATAGCGTTTCACTAACTCTGAGTTATGCTTTTCCACAATAACTCTTCACCTCCCACAGGTTATTTTACTTTATTGTGAAACAAAAATGTTTCTAAGTATCATTTTTCTTTAAAAGGGGAGCTTATCTGCAACATTTAGATTGGCAAAAGCATTTAAAGAAACATGTATTTCTTGTCAAGCTCAATTTTTGTATCTTTTAAGTGTATTCTTCTTGTTCTTCTGTTCTTCCACATATTTTAATACATAAATAACAACCTATTGATAGTCTTTTTATCTGACTCTTCTGTTTACCTCCTGCTGCATCAAGAAATTTTAGAAAAAGTCTATGGAGTGGAATATGGTTTTATCTCTATCCCATATTTAGTAGAATAAACAGTGTTGGGAAGAGATTAGCAACAAATATTAAAAGAGGGGAAGTTAAACATGTCACTTAAATGGAACTTTTACTCTCTAGTGCCTTAATGAAGAGGCCCTTTCAGTGCTTTAAAGCTGAAGTCAGATAATTCTACTTTCAAGCAAATAGCATAGAATTGTTTACAAAATCATTAGCAGTTTTGAAGACAGATGATCTTTCTCCAGGTCAAATAATTTAGGATTGTTGTGGGCAAAGTCTTAAGCACAGTTTAAGAAACAGCTTACACTAAAAAGTATGCATGACAAAGGAACAGGTTGTGAGAAGAGAAAGATGCCATGACCGTAATAAGGAGAGGCTTGGGTAAGGAGATGTGACTGTGGCTTGCTTGCAAAATGTTTGCATGTGGTATTTTTTTGGAACATTTGTTGCTAATTGAAGCTCCTTTGATGAACAACCACTTCTTAGCCTTACTCTATTATTTTGCTATGGTTTTCTCTTTAGGCAGTGCTGGTATTTTAACGTTTCTGTGTTTACAGAGTGTCTAGGACTTTAAGTTATGAAAAAATCTGGAAGAAAATGTGTTCCGAAGGGCTTCCTCAGTTACAATGCTTATCCAGACTTATGCAGACGACGACCATGATGATAACAACAACAACAATAAAAGAAACAACAATCCCAAAACCCAACATGCTGTCTAAAGAAAGATCAAGACCTTTAAAATGACAGTTTAAGTCTGAGGTGATCTAAATTGCTTCCTGGATGTATCCATCCCACTCCATTTTTTCCTAGGGGCGGTCTAAACGTAGGGGAGTACTGCTCTGAGTGCTTCAGTGTGTACAATTCAGTTGGATGAGAACAGCCTTTTGAGTGTCTCAGAGACAGTAGAAATGTTCAGAATAATTTCAGAAATGTTTTGTCTTCCAGAGATAGCCAGGAACTAGCAACAGTCACAGCCACTTGCATGCCTGTAATTGAGAGGTTGCATGGCCAACTGATTATCACTACAGCATTTCTGTAGTGTGCGCTACGCTGAAAATTACTCTGTCAGAAAGGCGCACACCCATTTTTTTCTTCTCTTTCTTCTCTTCTCTCTTCCTTCTCATCTGCTATTCTTTTTGTCCTTTTTCTCAGTGTAACTGCTCAAAAGCTTGTTATGGAAACTGGGCAGAGATGACTGCCCAGTCAGCTGTGGATTCTAGTTAGTATTGAAGTGCTCACTTTTCCCACAGAAGCACCCAGGATGAGAATACAAGATGTCATAGACATCCCAGATTGCTGAGATAGAGCAAAGGGTGTATATGATCGCTGAAAATTGCTCCCTAGATGCCCTTGGCATACTTGCGTCCGTGGTCTACTCGCACACAGCACAAGCAATCTCCAAATGTATGTATAGCAGCAACAGGAAAAACAGCCACTGAAATAAATTCACATGTGACTCATGCAGCGCTACTAAAAGGCTGATTGCCCTGTCCTGTATGATATCCATTTGTTCTTTCTTTGTTGTTTTATATAATTTGAAAAGAAAGTAATTTAGACTTTGCAATATGTATGTTCTCCAAGGTAGCCTTTGATAGTGAAAAGTACATCAAATCATAACACAGCTTTTATGCTATGTAAAAGAGTTTTAAGAGATATATCATTTGCAAAACCAGTAATGGAAAATTTAAAACATTCTTATAAAATTGCACAGCAGGCAGT
Organism: Cephalopterus ornatus; assembly: GCA_013396775.1. Classification (NCBI taxonomy): domain Eukaryota; kingdom Metazoa; phylum Chordata; class Aves; order Passeriformes; family Cotingidae; genus Cephalopterus; species Cephalopterus ornatus. The sequence continues at coordinate 191,256 of VZRE01000488.1, forward strand.
TTTAATAATTTGGGGTCTCTTAACAGTTCGGCTAAATCTGTTTGAATTCAGGATTTGGATTTTTAACATTAGAAAAAATGTCCATATTGAATAACTGATGGATCTGATCAAGCATTCAGGGATTTTAGGAGCACAGAAAGAAACAGACGGAATTTAATCCTAACGAAGAGGACTTTCTGTGGGATGTACATTAAATGCATTCCATTATCTCTGATAGAAAGACAAAGGGAAAAGAAACCTTAACAAGTAAAGCCAAAGTGCCTGGAAAATATGCTGCCAACTAGCAGAGGTATGCATGATTTTATAGAGACTAGCAGATAGAAAGCACAAAAAGTTTCTATAAGTTGGAAGAAGAAATTTGAGCTAGGATCCCTGAAAATTAAATACCATGGCCGTTTAAATCTAAAGTAGAGTGAGAGGAAGACTAAGCTGCAATAGTTTCCTTGAGCTCTTTCTTACTGTTGCATGGCTTAATATTCTCCAGAATGTTATGCAGGATATATCCACATGAGAGCAAGGGAAATAATAGTCAATTGGAAAAGTGGCAAGATAAAATGCATAAGACAGAAAATTGCTCTAAAATGTTCCTCAGAAAATGATTTTTAATATCAAAAGACATTTTCAATCTATATTTTAATTCGTTTTTCTTCTATATCTTGGGTAATTGGAATAAGGGTTTTAAGGCTTGCACATCTGTTTTAAAAATCATCCAAATATAGTTTGGAGAAAAATTCTCTCAGGTGCAGAGGGTCATCACAAGGTCTTTCTATCATTCATGCCAACATCCACCCTTCATGTGTTTTAAGTGGTGCAGGAAAAGACAGGTAGGAAGAAGAATTTCACTGAGAAAAATGATAGCAAAGCATCTACTAAGGCTTTGAAACACATTGAAACACATTGGTTCCTTTTTTCTGAAGGTACTTGGTTTGCATATTTTTCCCAAGAAATTATGGCAAGTGACATCAGTGATGCTTTGCTCAATAATGATGTGCTCAATATCAAGTGAGAACTTCATCTATAATATTCTAGGATTCCTATTCATACTTAGTTGTGATTTTTTTTCCTGCCATGTTCCTAATGAGATCACACACAATGGCAACAATTAATTAATCTTTGAATCAAGGGAAAATAAGTGGTTCCATATATCAGCACTTTGTGGGGCAAGAGACGTCAGGTATAATTAAAAGAAGGGACAGTGGACAGGTGCAAACTGTAATTACAGATGAAATTTCTTCTGAAAAGAAATTCCATTACAAGCTCTTTAGCAACACTCGATCTTACTCGATTACTGCCATTCAGGTTTTGTCACATACCCACCCATAAGCAGATGTGTCCTGCATTTAGATACAGGAAGGTGTTGGCACAAAGCCAGAAGATTAAAATGCCTCAAGGTGTATCAGTTGTCAGCATGGGGACCAAGTCCAAGGGATCACTGACTGCCCTGGACAAAACAGTATCTCTCCTTCACAGTGTTATTTAGGCGGGAAATACTCTGCAAAACAACATCAGCATTTCTGACGGGCTCTCACAGGCAAGGATGGAGTCTCCCACAGTATCAGCATCTCAAAGCAGCCTTCAGACTTTCTAATGTGTATCACCATTTTGGTGTGGATACACCTCTTTTTCAGTGCTTTATGTTACTTTTTCAGGCACCTGCATTTTCTCTGTTTGAAGAAGGGAACTGCTTCTTGATACTCAGTGCTTCCCATTCCTTCCCTTTTCACTGCAAGCTGGGAGTGATAATTCTGTACTCTACAATACAACTCCATTCAAAAGTAGCAATGGCTTAGACACCCAGCAACAGGAATTTTTTCACCTCTACTCTAAAACTGATAATCAGCACCAAAGCCTGAGGGGCAAGAGCAGAGGGTTAGCCCATTCTCTGGCAGGCAGGTCATTCTTGGGAAACCTCTTGCAAATTCTTTTGTAGATGATCAATCCCATTTACTATCTGTGCACTCAGAAACTCTTAAAGCTTACAGAATGTCTCTGAATTTTCAATTAGGTGCACAAAATAAGTGCACAAAGCTGTAATTTCCGTTTCTGTGTTTAAATTTCCTTCTGTTTATTCATGTTAGTGTAATTAATGCATTGTCTGGAAAACCAGCAAAAAGCTCCCTCATCCATTTAAAATCTCCAAGGACGTCCCTTACAAGGGGCTGTCTATAGAATGATAGGCAGTATGTGCTGAATGCCATGTCACAAAGCAGAGACAGATCCTTAAAGGTCATAATTAATGTTCATTACAGTTAGTGGAAATTTTATGTATATTCCAAACAGAAGTTCTGAGAATCTCCAACATAATACCAATGCATATGAAATTTAACTTTAAAACTAGGCAAGTCTCAAGCATATGGCTTTCCAGATGATTTTTTTTTTTTTTACTTTTTTTTCTTTCATTCTTTCTTTATTTCCTTCAAACTGCAAAACTGGCTGATGGGTGATAGCTAGCATTTGCACCTAGCATTTGATACAAATAAGAATTGAGGATATAGACTGCTCTGAGATCTGAAAAGTGACCAAAAAAACAATAAACACAAAGTAATGATAAATGGAATGCACTGAGTTGGAGAAAGTCTAGCAAGGCATGAGCGGGATTGATGGTTGCTGGATGTTATTTATAATTTTTGTTAAGTCATTATTAGTCAGGTCTATTAGTGAAATTCAAAGAGTGGAAGAAGTTTAAACACCTCAGAGACCAAGGAGAAATAGATGAAAAGCACTGTGTTCTCTAACTGCATAAACAAAAAAAAAAAGAAAAAGAAAAATTAAATTTGGCATAATGTATAATAATATTTGGCAGACATAATGCAAGGATGTTCATTTGATGAAGGAGATAAACCTGGTAAGTAATAATGGTTCAAGAAACACATGGGATTAACTGTGGACAGCAAAGTATTCATCAATTTGCAAACTGTAACAGCTGCCAGAAAAGGGCAGTGCAATTTTAGGCTGCATGCACAAAGACATCATATGGTGCAGGAGGCAAGTAACACTATCTCCACAGCTCCTGTGTCATCCCAGTTAGACTGCTGAATGGTGGTGGATTTTTTTTTTTGGCTGCACATTATCAAAAAAAGACACCATGAATCTGGAAAGGGCTTTAAAGAAGAGCAGCAGAAATGGTGAGCTGGCTGGAGGGATCAGTATCCTTGGGAAGAACAGCTTATTTAAAGAGGTGCCACCATCCTGAAAACTGCTTAGTTTCAAATAAAGAATTAAAGTAGCTTAAAGCCTTCTTATTCTTTCCCTTGGCTCCTGCTGTCAATCAGATTCTTTCTTTTTGCCTTGAATTTCATTCAGTTTTGGGGTTTTTTTTGTAGAATTTATATTTAGCATGAATAAGAATTCAAAGCAAAAGGACATTCAGCCAAAAGTTTCTGTTAAGCTGATGGTGTGATTTAGTACATATAGTTTAATTAAACCATAAATAAAAATGAAAATGGAGCTACATATATTTGATCTTCAACAGCAAGACTTAAAGTCAAATTATTTAATTGCAAGAAAGCATAATTAAGAGTAATGATGTGAAACTGAGAGAAGAAAATGATATTTGAATACCAAGGCACTATTTTCACTGCACAATTTTTTGCTATTAAAAAAAAGAGTGCTCCACCCTCGGAATCTGATAAAACTGAACAAAAGAAATTATACCAAATGTACTGTTAGGATCAGTCGTGTAGTCTCAACAAAGTTAGTAGGTCTTAAAACATTTCTGAGTTTGTCTGTGATTATGTAACCTCAGATGCTGCATATCATTTGTCAACTTTTACAGTCGATCTTTTCGGAGACCGGACTTGCTTCACCTCCTTTCTCACCCACACACACATGCTTTATTCACATTTCACCTATACAGAAAGAAAAGTTTTCCAAACAACATAAAAAATGTAAACATATCTTATCCATTAACAGTAATGAGGTATATACATTTAAATCTAATTTGGTGTAGGATAGATAGATAGACAGATATCTATTAATTTATTTTTTTCCCCAGGTATTTATTACAATTTGAAAATATCTAGTTTACCAAAAGTATAAGCCCCAAAGGAATAAACTGTCACTAGAACCTAGTATTTCTATTAACAAACTAAATGTTTGGCTTTATCCAGGGCTTTTGCTTTATTTTCCTCTAATTTCGAAAAAGATAGTCAAAGAGTGACTGGTAACTGTGGGTTACAGTTGTCTGAAACACTAAAGAAAAACTTTAGGACCTGTTAACAGTTCTCTTAAAGGGAATTCTAGCCATTTTCATTGAGGAAATACAGTATGTACATTTGCCTCTATGTATTATGGGATGAGCAGAGCCAGGTCCAAACGATGAAGGAGCTGTGCTCCTTGACACATCAAGAGTTTTGGGAGCAGCATAGCTGAAACTCATGCTACCAGTCAACAGTGTCTTGGTATAATGGCAACAGTCTCCCATGTTGGTCCTCAAACCCACGTTTAGACCTCAAAGCATAATCATTCTTGTTTTTCCTGCATCTTCTGCCCCATTACCACCTATATGACCACAACATTTTAGAAGTCCCTCCCTTCTTCTCTGAGTTTTGTTCTCCACTGAAGATCTCAGGGCTGAGCAAATATATAATGCAGCTGGCCAAACTGGATGGTAGGAAAAGCTGAAGTTCTAGCAATTATTTCAGTTGTGTATGTCCATCTGGGGTAATTTCAATGAAGAACAATAATTTGTTGTAGTCATTATTCAGATTTTAAATATGTTTGTTTCTCACAATATGTCCATGATTATTTTTTAAGATGGATAGTGACTTTTGTTAAGCTTAGGGAGAAGAAGATTGGGAAAAATAAAAAAGGATATTTAACTATTTCCTTTGCAAATAGCTCTAAAAATTCCCATTAAAATTACATTACTCCCTAAAGAGTTATTGTTTCAGATTTAGAAAGTCAGTCTCTAAACCTATTAAAAAGGGAGTTTGCTTCTGTTTCAGAGGTACATCTCAATGCTTCCTTTATTAGTCAATGCCTTCTGATATCTCTATAGCATAGGAGGTAACATTGTGAAGATATTATTTATTCTCTGTCTTCATACATGCACTTCAAACATAGTGCATAAAATAGTGTATGCACACAATAGATTTTGTATATGTATACTTATACATTTCTATAAAAAGCATGCACACATTATCTTACCGTTTTTGTGCTATCTCATGGCTATGGTAGAGGCTCAATAAATAAAGTATCCTTTAATCTGCATTGACCGCTTCTTTGATGTCAAGTAAATAAATGTTCCCACATTATTTAAATCACTAATATGATTTTTCTAGCTAACTTTCTACTGGCCTTATGATGTATTTCCTGTGAACTGCTTGTTTTGCACAGCTCAGGTAAAAGGAGTTGGCAGCATGGTGTCAAGAATAAACTTTAAAAGGACTCTCTAAAAGTAATGCTTGCAAGGTATTCATTTGACCTTCAGTGACAGAGCTTATGCCTTGCAAATTGATTAATACAGATACAATATCAAATCATTTTTCATACAATTTTTTAATGTTTGTTAAATGCTGGAACAGTATGTAAACAGAGTATTTGGCATTTTTATTAGGCTGCGGAACTCAGTCATTTCCTTTGCAACAACATCTCATAAACTATTTTGACAGTCTAATAAACTATAAAAAGCTGTGGTAAAAACTGGCTCTGAATGTTATAACCGTACAAAATGGAAAGAGCAAGAGAAAACATCTATCACTGAGATTATTATCACTGTTGCCATGACAACCTGGTTGCAATGGCAATATCTCCATGGTTCTGCTGTTTGTTATCATCTTTCTTGATTTTACATCATTGAAATTGTAGTAATTACACTCTGCCTGATGAAAAATGCATGCTGTCATGGCAACTAAGTCAAATATTCTTAATCATTTCACCTCTTCAATCTAAAATGTAATTGTTTGTCAGTAAAATAGGTTATACAGAAGGCTTCTATGGACTTATGATTGCCCTAAGTATTTTGCAAAAATTGTGCTTTTAGGCTCGAGACCCTAAGCTAAACTAATAGTCTGCAATGGTAAACAATGACTCATTAGAGAAAGTAATCAGCTCTTATTAATTGTAGAGTAACTGTTCTAATGTAATAGAATAATGAAATAAAAACCATATTACTTGAACAGAGAACACTGACAATATTGCTAGAATCTTGAAGTAAATTGTATGTGATTCAGATTCTGTATTCATTTCATTTGAACTTGCTTGCCACTTCCATCTCATGAGGATCCACCTAAAATTTAAAATACTTTTATTTTGTAATACATGTTGACTGCTCCCTCACCTCCAAAAATACTTTTATTTGTAAGTTCAAGGCTGAAGATTTAAAACACTGTAGACAATCTAAGGGAAAATAGTAATAAAAACATCAAAATTTTGAGCATTACACTAAAATTCAAATCTTTTGCTTTCCCCTCTGAGCATGTAGTGTGCATCTTTTCAGAGTGACTGTAAACCAAATTTTCAACGGGATCTCTGTCTAACCTGATAATTGGGCTAGCCATGTTGGTTCGGTAATGCATTGGGAACATTATCTTACAAGGTACCAATTGCAGGTACAAATGATGAAATTCATAAGTTTCATTTCCCAGATCATGCCTTTGTCTCCCAGAAAGCCTTTTTTTGCTCTTCTGACTATCATTTAAGCTGCAGGTAATTGTAGCTGCATTAAACTATAGTGATTATTTGCGGGGTCAGACTTGCTGAGGACTTTTTTTAATTGGACTGTTTCTTAAGTACCTTTGACAAACTTGTTCTCGCCACTTTGCAATGAACTGAATTCTACTGATACTTACTTATCACCTGGTTTTGACCATGTGCTCTGCTTTGTGGCTTTTTTCCAAGTCTATTACTACTGTTCATGCACAAGCAGATGGTTCTAGTTAAGTTGAGGCACAGCGTCAAAGTTTCTGCTTCAAGCACAATTGCTTGTCCTATTGATATTTTGTATACACTGAGATTTTTTGCCATCTGGAAAACATGGAAGAACTCTTCTTCAACACTCTGAATCAATTAGGGATGTGTTTGGTTTTCTTTTGTGCTGGGAATAATAGTGTGCACCCAGGCGCCCAGACCTGAATTGTTTCTTCTTCAGTAAGTTCTTCATTTAAATACTTCACAAATATTAATGAACTCTTCAGAACACTTCTGTTAGAGAAAGAAACATCGCTGATAGGTAACCAAGACAGAGGGAAATAAAGGGCTTTATTCATGGCCATGAAAGAGATTATGAGATACCCTGCAGTCACACCCAGAGTTTCATTGACATCTTACCTAAAAGATCATTCTAGTTTGCGGGCCAAATCATGAACTCTTCACCCAAACAACATTCTCACTAGAACGACTGGGACCTTCTCTCTTACGTGAATCCTCTTGTAACTCCATGGTGCCTCTATTATGTGTGGAATTAAGGGAATTTTAGGCAAACCATGATAAAATGACATGCCCACTGGGAATGTGCTGAGCCACTGGCAATTGTTCCCCAGTAGGGAACATGATTTCTCCCACAAAGTTACTTAAGTTGTGCCACAAGTCAAGCTGGGTAGAAAATTTCTCCTTTTGTGAAAAACATTCTGCTGTTTTTAATTTAGCTGCTCCTTTCTCCAGAAGAAATCAAAAGCTACATATGTCCAATTTCCCCAAGAAGGAATCATGCTGTCAAGCCCCATTACCATAGGGAAAAGAAGCCAAATTTAAAAAAAACAAAACCAACAATTGAAAACTAGCCGCTAGAAAACTAGAGAAATTTGTCTGCTATACAAATAACTGTAGTAATTTGAAATTGTCCACCAAATATGAATATCAGGCTTTAAAGCACAGTAGCCACAGACTATTCAGTCAGTGAAGCAGTAAAAATGGATCAGATCTCAAAGAGCTAAAATATGGCTCACCATTCACCCTGCACCAAATTTCTGCCCCTATTGAACTTACTGTCTTAGGAATCATAAGGACAAAGTAAGAGGGAAAAATGCATAAAGATCTTCAAGTGAAACATCTTTTTTTTTTTTTTTCCTCTTGACTGTCCTAAGGTTTTCATCCCAGACTTGGATAAGGTTCTGTCATTTGTTTTGTATTAATTTCTACATCAATTTTCTCAGTGGAACCTCCTCACATTTATTGCCAGCGGTAAGGTCCATTAAGTTACGGATGTTGCTCTTTTATTTTTAGGAAGCCTAGAGCCTTCCCATTTCTTAATGTCATCTGGGGTTTTCAAATGCTTCCAGATAGACATCTTTCCATTGACTTTAATGGATTTTGCATCAGGCTGTAAAACCCTCACTTTGTTCTAAATTTTCTTTAGCTAGATGTTTATTCAGGGTGCTGCTGCCTGTGCCTTAGACACCATCAGGTCTGCCTGCTGTCCTGTGCTGCCTTTCATCTTCTTAGCTCACTAGCTGTACCGTTAACAATACCAGTGTGAATCTGCCACATCTTTCATTAGTGACACTAAGCTGTAGCTTCCCCACCCACACTACAGCCTGTCTGTGGTCTCCTGCTCTGCACACTACCTGGGGGGTTCTCCAAACCCAAAAACTGTTCATACACTTACCTGTGAGATCAGGTTACTTGAGATCAGTTTTGGCCCTGTGGACTGAAAACCTGAGCATGAGGAATGTAGACCTTATGGTTTAAGTTATGAATTAACATTAGCCTGAAAAATAAAGTAGCTGACAAGGGAGGTGTTTCTTAAGCCTGTGTTCTGCTTTGCCTGAGCCACTGGTGGAGTGGGAAGCCTAAATTCCACTGCTAAATAATACAGGAAGTCCCAGGTGAACGCACAATCATTTCTAGCAGAAATTTAGCCAGAATTAATAAAATGAATTAATTGATTAATTAATATTTCATATCTGCCTTCACTTGCCTTCTCTACTGTTACGTATAATTTATCCTAAACAACTTGTCATGATTGTTTACACAAAAGAAGGTGTGGTCTCTGTGCAGAACTTGATAGTCACATTTTAAGCTTGGCCTGGGCTGGATGCAGGACCAAGACAGAAGGGTTAATACTAGTCCTGCCTCCGGGCCATAGGCCCGGATTTTTGTTTGCTGACAAGGGAGAAGTTTGTACTGTGACAACAAAAAGGTCAGCTTTTCCCATTAAGTGCAACAAAACAGTGTTTGTGAAATTTCAGGAGGTTAAGTATTTCCATGTGGTTTTTGAGATTGGAAAATACCTGTGAAGTTTACTGTGCACAACACAAATGAGCATGTAATACTGATAGTAAAGACAACCTACAGAGTTCCACGTAAGGACAATTAGTAGGTGACTTTAGTAGCTATCTGTTAGGAATACGCTTTTATAAGTACTCAGGAATACATTCTATGCTCTAAATAGCATTCAGTTGCTTTCCTGAAGAGGCAAGGAGTTAAGTTTTTCTCCCACAATGAAAATTACTGTTATAAAGTAGATGTACCTTGGTTTCTCATTTTCTATCCCACCTTTTAGTGAATATGTGTCATTTGAAAAAAATTAAAAAATAAATAAATTGGAAGATACTTTCATAATATGAAAAGGTTTTATCAGAATATGCTTTGTGATACCTTAAGGTATTTTTGATCAATAGAGCAATGTAACTGCTCAACCTAAGATAAGTAAATATGTGCTGAATGAGGGCATAGAGCATGAAACAAAAGTAGAAAAGAAACCGAATATGTCTCTGTATTTCTGGTATTTATGGAACCAAACAGATTCAGTAAGGCAATCTCCTGCAATGTATTGACAGACAAATTTTTGCTGTCCTTACTTTTCTTCTGCAATTTTGGTAAATATCATTTCTGCTGTTGCTTTCATTCTTACTGATTCTTTGCTGTTTTTTTGGTATTTATACTCAGATGCTATAAAACAAATATAGAAGTGGCTAGATTCTTTGCCGCAGAATGTCTTTGCGGTTAGTAAGGAGCTGCACAGGCCACTGACAATAATTGTTTGTTAAGAATAAACATTATGCTACAAAGAGCTCATTTTGGAACTGGATTATTATTATGTCCAGATTATAGACAGTCTGCTCAAGAAGAGATCTTAAAAAAAAAAAAAATTTGTTGTCATCCTAGAAAGCAATATTAAATATTTCCCCAGATCCTTAAGGCAGAAATGCTATTAATGTATAGAAGTATGGGAAAGAATTTACATGTCACTTTTATCTCAGTAGATCTTTCATTTCATAATGAGACCTGAGAGGTGAATTTCTATTCCTTCTTTCAAAACTTTCCCATAGTAGCCTTAAGGCTGTGTCTAATAATTCTTTTAATAAAAGTATGCTCTGTAATGTGAATCCAGAACATAAACTTAGTGAAAGGTGCCTAGAGACATCTGTCAATTCTTACTTCAGACAATGTAATTTTATCTTATTTAAAGATTTTCAAAATCAGCCTGGTGGGTTGGGACAACAACCACTGTTTCGCTGAAGTGGTGACAAATTTGCTGCATTGGAACTGGTTCTGGAAGAGAGGATGCAGTTCATCATGCAGATTTTGAAGAAAAAGGTGTCAGTAGACTCTGCTGAGTGACTACATATGTGACTATTCACAGATAGACATCGATACATATATTTTAATTGCAAAATAAAGTGCAGTTCATATCAACAGCAGATTCCTTCAAATGAAGAAAATCCAAGGCAATTTGTACTAACCCCACTTTACAATACCTGTAAGGCAACAGAAAATTCCAAGTGAAAAGTCTCAAATTGTGAATGCGTTGGAGGGTTTTTGGTGCTAAGCAGCAAGCCTGAAATTATTATAGGATTTTTTTTGTTCTGAAGAGAATCTTCCTTGAAGGCCGCACAAAGCTTTCAAACTACTGCAGCATTGTCCTCCTAAGTGCTTGAATTGGTTGGATACGCTGCTTGTCTCTTCCTTCTCATATTTCAGAAGCCAGCTGAAGCAACTTGGTTAATTAACAATAACGGTGGACCTTCAAGAATTAGAATGATTAGGTAGGCACAGGTACTGTTTTTTTATGAAAGGGGTTCAAAGATAAGTCAGAGTTTCTTGTTTTGTCCAAAGAGCTACTTCTCATAAAAATAATATTTTATTTGAAAAATTAAGGACCAAGATAATAATAAAAAACCAGGCCCTGAACTAAGATGCTTAATCTGATACTTTGCATTATTTTCCCTGCAAATTATGGTGTCAACTACACCATACTTTGAGTTTCCTTAAGATGTGGCAGAAGTTGAGGAGAAAAAAGAAAGTATTTCTGCACCTTTCCTCACACCACTCCCCATGTTAGTTTTCAAAGAGGGATCAAAACAGTTCGATGCAGTCAATAGTCTCTGATTGACCTCACCGTCTCACATGGCCTTCACTTGTATTCTTGCCAGCCATTCTTTCTCAGCTATGACGCATGTCTTAGTACTCTTTTATTTTCCTAAAGATGTATAAAAAGTGTATGATCCATGGAAAATTTGAGCTCCTGTCTCTCCAGGGCTGTATTTTACTAGGGTACCTACTAGACGAAGTACACAGAATTGTTTTTGTAGCAATAAGTCCATAAGTCTATAAGCAATAAGGGCATAAGTCATCTTGACTGTACAGCTAACGGTCTGAGATGCAAAGGCTGGTGGTTAAGCTTACACATCGAAGTTCACTGTCTTCTTATGAAACAGGAGCAAGCCCCTTCACTTTTAGCATAATCTCTGCATCCCAGTATAGACTGGTCTCACTTTACCTATTTTGGAAATGGAGAGCTTTGGAAAAGAAAACTGAGATAAAAGTGTATGTTTTTCTAAAAAAAGCAAATTAGCAAGTCCTTCAGTATTTCCAGTATTGCAAGACAAGTTGTTTGTCTTTTCCTTTGGATCTTTTGAGGTCTGAGAGGCTTGCTTTAATTAACCAGAATTTAGCAGTGGACTTAGCATACTAGAACTGATATATGGGCAGGTAGCATACACTTTTTAAGATTTAAACATCTCAAAGGTAATAATAAGACACTGGCAGAAGATAGTTTCAAATTGCTTTTCCTTTCTAATTGGTAATTAGGTCTAATTAACTTTTAGTTAATATTCAATTACTTCCTTTAACAAATGGAACCCTGATGAGATCACATCTGTTAAGACCACTTGGTTTGTGTCTCCATTTTCTGTGTATTTCTGTAGTATAAAATTAATTCAGCTACAGGCTAAAAGAAGATCATGTATCAGCTGCAAAGAAAGTATGCATTTATCTAAAGTTACCTTGAGTCCAGAAAACTGAAACAGTAATTTGAAAAATAACATTGGTATGTAATCCTCAGGGCTTGGAGTGGAAAACTTGTAGAGATCAAGCTGGAAGTTAGAATATATTGGGAGTTTCTTTGATAATAGCTCAATTATTTTTGTGAAATAATTTAAAATATTGCTCTGATTCTTATACCCAATGGATAGAAATTTAAAGGGTCATGTCCTCAATTACTAGTTTTGGGGGAAGAAAAAAAGACCACTGGATAAGAACTCTTTCAAAAGAAGCTGAGGATTCTGTCTCAGTGTATGTGTAGTAAATATATTTTGCTGATTTTGGATCTTAGAAATTAATGTTAAGATTTACTTGAGTCTCCCAGGATAAGTAACAGGAGATAGCAGATTACATTATATTAATAAGAGATGAACAAGCAAATAAGTATACTTAAGTCTTTTAGGAACTCCGCTGCAAAATTTTATCCTTACACGAACAGTCCAGTGAACAAAAATAGAGCTGTTTGCATGAGCACAGAACATTTGCCTAAGTAAAGGTTTGCAGGACAGTCATTAGGCACATTGTGTTCCCTTAGCTTTCCAGACACTGATTTAATTCAATATCTATTTTTGTTTATTGCTTTTTTATTTTCTCACATTGCACTAATATGTGTCATGGCTGGACTTTTTTTGCTACTCACCCTATGTTTTTCCTTCTGTTTCTGTCCCACTTTAAGTGTGTTTTGTGCAATCTCTCAGTAAAACAACATGCAAGTAAATCCTTGGAGACTGTCTCTATTTTAATCCTACTGATTAGAAAGACTTTTCTAACTTGTTTTTTCATCAGTGAAGTATTTAATAAATATACAGGTACTGCTCATCTCATGTGGATTAAGAGATATTTTGACCAGCAGAATCATACCTTTCTATTTGAGGAAAATTCATACCATACAGTCCACAAAATCAAAGTTTGGTTATAACTAGTTTGAGGTTTTGGGGGGGGGTTGTTTTGTTTGTTTGTTTGTTTGTTTGTTATTATTCGAACGTCAGATTATATTTCATTGAAAGAAAACAGGAATTTTAAACTTTGATGAAGAACCAAAGCAAAACAAAAATGTCGTTGCACAACATTTTTATTTTTAAAATGTAGTGCTAAAGTTCATGCATGTAATAAGCAAAATTTATGATGGTACAAAGCTACATAGAGAAGCTAGATGGAAATTGGAGAAATCATTATTCTTTGTATAAACAGCAAATATCATAAAAGTTTGTTTTGGCTTGTTGGGTTTGGTTTGTTGGCTTGTTTTGGGTTGCTACGTGTCAGACCTTTGCCACTTAATTTTTGCAATTCCAGGGTTTTTTTCCTGCATTTTGAATTGAACTCTAGTTGTTTGAATGCAAAAGAAGGGACTTTCCTCACAGTCAGCAAAAAAGTACTACTAGCTTCCATCACGTTATCTAATTTGCATCCCTAATTTGACCTTTCCCTTGGATATGACAGGCCTGGTCCATTTCTCATTTGCCATGGTGCGTGCTGTTGTGAGTACATGGACATTGTGGAATTACTTCCAACTTTTGTCTATGACAGTGAAATAGGAATGATGGCTGCTCAGTCTGCTGCCAAACTCTTCAGTAATGTAATCTCATTAATTCCAAAAGTCAAGTAAAACTTGGTTAGGTGGAATCCTTCCAAAAACAACTGCTTAGGAAAAGAGTAACTATATGATATTGTGTGATACATTTTTATCAAAAGAAAAAGCAAACCCTAAAACCTAAACCCAAATCTTGAATTCTTATTTTGATATTCAAGAGCCCTATGCAGATTCTGTATTTCATTCTTAAAAGCAAGGTTCTAGCATCTTAGGGAGATGTAGAATATGATATGAAAGGAGGGTTGTTAATTAGCTCTAATGCTTCGCCTAGAACAGGCATTTGTTAATTATATATATGTCTAGGTTAAATATTAATCGTTAGCATTTATAAAGAGCTTTGTATTTTTTTTAAGTACTCAGCAAACATAAACTAATTATATGTCACAATATCCTGTCTAATTAGATGACTATGTAATTTCCCCACAAGATACATTATTTTTCACTTCCTGTCGCTGAACTATTTTGTAGTACTGCTTTATATTGTTGAATGGTTTCTTTCCACTCCAGGAATGATTGAAGTAGAAGGAAAAAAAAAAAGTACCAAAAAAACATGAAAGCTGCCTGGGAAATTTCATTTTCTCTTTGGAAAATTCTAAGCTTGTTTTTTACTTGAAGGAAAGAGTCTGTTTTCCTGAAGCTTCTGAACAGAAAAAGAAAAAAAAAAAGGTGATCCCTTTGTACTATATGAAAATGTTACATATGGTGTTTTCAATAAGAAAGATTTTGGAAAGTCTTTGCACTCCAAAAGTTTGGTTTCTGTATACTAAATAAAAAGGAAACACACTTTACCTTTTGTGGAACCTTTTGAAATCTTTCATGCTCCTGGCTCAGTCTGCTCACTACTGCTGGGAAACATTTCTAACTTACGGTATATGTAGCCTGAACAGATTTTCTGTGCATCCTCCTAGATAAAATATGTGTTGCCTTAGCTCTTAGAATTATTAAAACATAGAATCTGTCTATTTGTCTATTTTTTTATGTTTTCCATTCTTAACATTTCTGAAAGCATCAGTGCTCTGATCAGTTTGAAGGGGAAAAATGAAATTTCTATCTTGTAAATTCATATGATATCATGAAATCAAGAATATAGTATCACTCTGAGCTCAACTTTATTGGAAACAGTAAATTTTGTGAAATTTACTCTCCCTTTCATTTGTCACATGAATGCTGAGATATGTCCTGGGAAAACTGATGTCACTACCCTTGCTGAATGGCAAATTTCTTTGGAAATGTGTTACTTCAATACACTAGGAATGACTTAAACATGAATTTCAGAAAATTTGTTTCTTTCTTTTTATGTAGGATGAGACCTGTGTCTTAAGAAATACCTGTCTGTCATATACCCTGCCACCAAATTGCACCTTAGTATTTACCATATTAGCTTGGAGGAGCCTCTTTCCTTCTGTATTCGTGACTCACATGTGTCAGACCCAGGATACTGCTAATGCTACTAGATTTGCTTTGCTATTTCTTATTGGAACAGGAAACTACTTGAGTCAGGACCTTTCCTCTTCCCACAGTGCACCATCCTGGATATTGGGCCATAAAAAGCCCTTTATGCACCACGGGCAGAATGAGCAGCCGTTTTCTCATAGGGCTTGCCAAGGTTATGAAGTTGTCAGTTTTCATTGTTGCTTACGGTTGTCAGTTTGCCCAAGCAGATCATTGGCACCAGAAGGTGACATGGAGTTTTTCACTGAGGCTCTAACAAATAAATACATCTACACAAGAATTACTCTTCTTTCAAAGAATGACTAATGGTTAAAATTCCTCATCTATGATTTTTTTAGAAGTAGCTATCAGAATGAAATGCTCAAATCCCACTGAAAGTGAAACGTATAAAACTCTCAGGCACTTAAATGTTAGGACTGATTGTTCTTAGGACTTGACAACAACTGTTGTTCAAATTACAAACTGTGTAAAAGTGAAGCATTGCTGAAAATTAGTCCACTTATTTAGGAATTCAGAGAAGGACTGTACTGCTGTGTTAACTTTGACTCTAAAATACTTAAATTTTTTGATAATACTAACAAAAAGGCTTATCATAAATTTACATTTCTGGTAATCTTGGCAATGCAGTTAAGTCATCTTTGCCACTCTACCTGAAAACAGAACTATTTCAGTCCTTGTGGGTATTGTGGTAAACATCATGTATGTGATGAAAAGAAAAAGGAAAGATCCATCTGTGCTCCTCACAACACCAGCTTCAGCAAATGCAGAAGCACAATCATCTGAAGTTTGTGTTTAAGAAAAAGGTAAAGAAAGAAGTTCCAAAACTTTGTTTCTAGGGGTTTTCTGGAGTACCTATGCAAACCTATCTGTTGTCTCTCTGTCTGTCTAATTTAGATTTATCAGAGGCACTGAGGTAGCTGTATGTCTTTTGAGGAGCACTGTCTGTTGAAGCTACAGCTCCTGGATTATTCAGGCCCCATATCTATTCTCACCCACCCCATATTCATGTTATGTATACTTTCACCCTTCCTCTAAACAGATGGATTCCCAAGGTTGTGGCAAAGCACAGCTGCTGCGAAAACACAGATATTAACATTCCCACAGCTTTAGAAATATGGTATTACAGCTCATGGAATTTAATAGAGTACCATCCATTCAGTTCCTGTGTCACTGATGTTATTATACGTATGTTAGAAATCTCATCTGAAAAGTACAGATTACTTCAGTGCCTTTTGTTCATCACTAATTCTTTAGAAACCATATGGAGGGGTAATTTTCAAAAGACTGTTCCATGGACCTAACTCTGCTCAAAATCAAAGTTTTGTCATTAACTTCAGTGGAACCTGAAGTAGGTCAGCACCAGTTGCTGTAGAAGATCCAATCCTTTAAACTTACTGAAAGATGACACAGGAACTCATCCTAGATTCAAGTCAATGGGATCTTTGGGTATGAAAGAAACTCATGGCTGGTTCTTGTGTAAAGAACATGACCTCATCAACTGGACTTCAGAGAAGTACTTTGGCTTCAGCCATGCTTCCATACTTGTTGACTTAGGCTTCTCAATTCAGTTTGCAGAAGCATATGCATTATCACATTAACAATCCTGCTGCAGGATTCAGTTCTGAAGGATGGGATGGGCTCTGAGCAACCTGGTCTAGTAAAAGTTGTCCCTGCCTGTGGCAGATGTTCTTTAAGATGTGCCTTCCAACCAAAACCATTCTATGATTCTGTGTTGTAATAATGAGCTCAGTGCCATTAATTTTAACTTTTGATACCCACATTTCAAGAGGATCTCACACTGTGCTTGTAAATACTGTTTAAAGTGAAAAAAACAATTAAAAGTGCTCAATGGATACCTTAACACTAAGATTCTGCTCAAGCCTTACACAAGTTAGGGTAGGCAAGCGAACTCTTTCAAACCTCCATGTATTATACAGCATTTATAATAACAAATAATTAAATAGGAATCTTCAAGACATCAACTACTTTTGTATCCCAGAAAAACCTTGGGGGCATGGTAGGCTTTTTGGAGGTGATTCAAATTCCCATATAGCTCTGCTCTCCGAGTGCATTTTGAGTGCAAAGTAGGTCTACACCATTACTGGCCTCTCTTTGCTATTCTAAAGTGTCTTTCCAAAGCTGGGTAATAACAAATTACTTAAAACTGATTAAAGAGTTACATCCTATTTCTAAATGTGCTGGAGAAATATATAAAAAAATTCCATTTAGATAAGAATCAGGCACTATCATTTTAGTCTGATAACATTTCACATCACTTGTAAAGCTGAATGACTACAGAGTGAAGGGCAATAATGAACTGATACTCTGCTTCAAGTGAGATTAAATTTTAAACAAATATCTGTATATAGATGGAGATTTATAGAGGAGTCTAAGGAGAAAAAGCTTGCTGTGCATTAATACAAATATACTCTACAAATCTTTAACTTAACCCCAAGGTATATACCTCATGTACAGGGTATTAGTATTTAATTTTACCTGAGTATTTCTTTCTTTGTTATTTCAGTCCTCTTCCAACCTCTTGGAATTTATTTTTCATGGTATTTTATTTTTATCCTATATGTCAGTGATGTGTTTTATTTATTTCCTGTATTCTACCCCTTTTCTGTGGTTAGATTTTGGAGGATTTATTAAGACTTTCTTGTGATAGTGACCCAAGAAAGCCTGAAGACCTGGTGACGCCACTTCTGTATGATACCTGCAGGAGTTGAAATACAAAGCAATCATCTAATATTAAATAGTATACTGTCTTCTTTTGCCTTCAATAATCATATTTAACTTCAGTCATCAGGTTATGTGGGGCTCCAATAAACACTTTCTGCATAACAGAATATTTTAGGACAAATCTGGTGTTTGGTCTGGCATCCTGCCCAGCTCACAGCAACAAAGGGCAGGGTCAGTTTCTTTCAGTTTTCTAAGTCCGCAGTATTTCTTCTGAATAGAGATGGCATGTATTTTGTGGGGCAAAATGCTAGAAAAAGTCTTATATGCTGAGCTGGGTCTGGGGGGAGGGGACGTCATCTACCAGCCATGCATTTAGCCCTTAACTCGGTCTTGGGCCATACCTAGCCAGATGGACTACCACAGGGAAACCAAAAAGTTATTATAGTTCCATGGAGCCTTTCTGTAAAATAGATGACAGTGAAGGTTTGTATCTGACCCTAAAATATAAATCAGTGTTGTGCTACTAGATTTACCTTGACAACAGAAAGCAAGTAGGCTATCATTATTCCAGCACTGAATATTTTTATTTTCATAAATTATAAATATCACTTTTTTTTCTCTCCACCTTCAGTCTTAAGAATGTGGTTTCACATTTCATTTAATGCTAAATGGTTCGTTACATAGAGTAGCAACTTAGTTCTCTTATTATGGTGTTATCTTTCACTTTGTCAAAATATGTCTACTTGATAAGAAATCTGACAGAAGTTGCTTATGATGGGATCACTAACAGCCATCAGTTTCTCTCTAGCAAATGAAACTGTAACCATGGAAACGGCCTTTTTTTGCCAGAATGAAAATGAGACAGCACTCTGCTGCAGCCATTAGTAGAATACACAAATGTCCCTCAAGGCAAACATCTAAAGCAAATGGACTGCAAAGTAAGGAGCACTAATTTCTATTTATTTAGGATTTGTAAACCTAGCAGAGCAAGATATTAACAAAGGAACAAACAAAAGGAGGTTAAAAAAAGATGTTTGTGTTTTTCTTTCCATATACAAAACTCCTCATTTTAAATAAAAATGCTTCATTCTGGTCTTATAAGTGTAAACTTAAACAGTACTATAACAATGCACTTAAATGAGGCTGTGGTTTGATTGTACCTGTTCTATGTGTAAAATAATAAAATAAATTAGACTAGAAGAATGGTTGAGGTTTTTTAAATTTTTGAGAATCTATATTTAAATGCAAAGGTACTAAAAATACTGAGTGTGAGACCATTTTTTTCACACTGTTTAATTTTCAAACAACCATGTTCGTACTGATAAGATACACCAGGGCTGATAATAAGTGTATTCTAAACACTATCAGCAGTCAGCCACGGGCTGTCAAAGACCTTTCAAGTGTCAGATTCCTCTTACTGTCCTCTTTATTCAGTAATACGCCCCTCTTGCTACAAACTGCTTATTGAATGCAGAGATTCTTTTGACAGACTCAGATTAGGTGAGGGGTCTTAAACCATCTGTGATGTACATCAGTAAGATATATCTTAACTTGTTTGCCTTCTCCTTTCACATCAGAAATCACGGTTACACTGGGAACATCAATATCTAGCTTCTGTTCTATTTCCAGCTCACTGAATAAACTAAAGATACAATTTTCCACTAGGATAAATAGTTTGCTAACCAAAACTGTTTAGATATTTAATTCATAGCTGGCAATGGGTTGGAATTATCATGCCAATTACTTACAGATACCTTGGGGTGCTTCAAATACCTGTGTGCCTATAAATATGACAAAGTGACATGCTGTGACAGCCACTTTCAGGGACCTCTTTCCTATAGTGTGATTAGAAATACCCACCGTTGTTCTGATATGTTTCATGGAGGTCAGGGTCAAGGCATACTTATAGAAGAAGTTGCCTACTTACAGGTTACTGGTTGTAGCTATGAAAAAATTAATAGGCAAGGACAGAGAGCCAAAGTGTTCAAGCTTTTTTAAACGTACAGTCCCTGACCTTTTTGGCATTGCAAGAGTTAACGGAAATGAACCAACTTGGGTATTTAAAATGGCGTGACAAAGACAACTGCCTCACTGGAAAGTTACTTGTCTATCTTGTCTGCAAAATGCCACTTAAATATTCCCTCTCAAATCAAAGGTACATGTTAAAATAAACACAAAAACAGAGAGGTGTCTTGGTTTTTGGTTTTGCTTGATATTGTCTTTTAATTGTCCTAAGCATATGTTCAGCCATATGTGTGAGTACATATGTATATTCACATAGATGCACACATAAAGTAAAAATAGTTTATTAACATTGAAGGTAAATTTGCAACAAGCTTTTTCAGACTTAATTAGCTATCTTCTTGAGTAGATGTGTGTCTGGTAAAAAGCAACCAAATAAGCAAATTTTGATATATTAGAAAAGCGGGTGGGGGAATACACAAATAGCTTTCTTTTCTATCTTCTACTATAAAAACAGGGCTGCACCAACCTTTAAGGTAAAGAACATATATATAAACATGGCACTAGTTAAATGCAGTGCTTGCACATACTAGTATACAAAATAGCTAATTAAAATTGGCAAAATTTCCAAGTAAATAGGGTTGTTATTGGCTGCTGGAAGCTGACAGCTGGAGTTGCAATTCTATTTAGTCCTGACATTAGAAAAAGCTTTAGCTGAATAATACAAACCTAGTCTGAAACTCCATCTTTAGAAGAACAAAAAAGATCAGTTAGTAGCTGAAATGTCTAACATCAAGATACACTTGATGTGAAAGGACATAAACCAGCTCATGTATACAGCCACATTCTCACTATTTGCATTACATTTTGAATTCAATCACCTTTACCATCATCTAATACAGTATTTTTGTAGTTTGGGGTACAGGCCTTTACTGGTTGCCCATGACTAGTTATTTCTCTACAAGTTGGTAAATTATACTTCTAACTGTATAAAAATAAAGAAATATATACAAATATTATGATTGATGCTTGAACTAAATGTGACAGTGATATTCTGTTGCTCAAGTGCCTTGCTATCCTGTATTGTTGCCATGCATTCAGTGGAGCTTATACAGTGGGTAATTTGCTTCTCAGCACTCAAATGAGCATTTATATTTTTGCAATAGTCCTGAATTGATGCAATCTACTCAAGGCAACTAAAGTGAGAGAATACTTCTCCCAGGTTTTTTCAGTATTCAATGAGATGAGAGAAGCTCATGTAGAGAATGATTCACCCACCTAAAATCTAAATCATATCTTGGATGTGCTTCTTTTCATCATTGTCCATATAGGGAGCTGACAACTGAGTTCAGGTAGTGCCTAAAACTGAGTGGAGGAACTTTCTGTGGAAGAAGTAGTTGCCTTGTATCCAGAAAAGAACAGACCAAATATTTGAAGTCAGTCTGAAAATGCAGTCTTGCAGCACATTTTGTCACAGCAGCAGCAGCATCACTATTGATATTGCTTGTACACCACTCTTTCTGTTGGAATAAAGGCAAGAGAAAGAAGAAAATGAGAAGAAAAAAATCAGGTCATCTAGCAGGAAAAAGAGAAAGAGTAGTGTTCCTTTTAGCTGTACTATAGATATTTTTGTCTCCCAAATTGGCTCTGAAATAATTTTGACTGTGCCAGAAGAAACTGGTATGGCTGGGGCTGCAGTAGCATCCACAGTCCAGACCCAGCAGTGGGATACATAAATTTCAGCAGGCACGTGCCATTCATCTATTCAGTGACAACCAGTCACTACGGGGCAGGTAAGAAAGAGAGCTGCTAGCACAGCGAATTCAGTTTTACCTGTCCTTATTAACACTATGGTTCTTAATCAAAGAAATGGACAAGTTGAAATGTATCTTAGGAAAGCTTCTAGATTGATTTTTTTTTCTCCAACAGATCATTCCACTCTGAACTGAATCCCACAATGCTATCAAGCACCATGGCTACAGTGCACTACTATATATGATTATATTGGAAAAAGAAACTTTATATGTAGCAAATGGCCTTTGGCATCTTCAGTTATTTCTCTCCTTGAAGAGATGGTTGTGTCTATATGACAAAACTGAAATGCACTTTCACAGTTACAGAGACAAGTTAATTTAAAATGGGTAATTCTGCCTCACACAGAAATGATGAGAAAAGTTCCAGATACTGTGTGCTCTTCACATTCAGAAATTGCTAGTTTGCATTTTACTATTTTCCTGTGGTCCTGATGCTGACCTCGGTGATGTTTGTTGTTGTTTACTATTTGATTCTTATAATTTATTCTACTTTATAAAGTAAGAAAATTCTTAAAAAGAAAAGATATGAATATGTGTACATGTTTCAAAGTGCAGATGAGAACAGGACGTTTATCGCTTTAAGAAAATATTTTTTAAAGATCTAATTACCCCTCTTATCAGTCCAATTCCTTGGGAGCATATCCACACTGACTAACTTTGCCTGATTCTAGTCTCCCAAGATTCTTAGATGAATTACTTCTTACAGAAAACCATCTCTTCCAGCAGCTCTAGAGAGACACTTAAAGGTTTAACTTCTTGTTTAAAGACTTACATTAGCTCAATGCCTAAAGATAGGCAGTCTTAAAAGCAAACCTTGACAAAGGTCATTGATTGTTGACACTGTTTGTCCCTTTCAAATAGCCCATTCCAGGTTAGGAGCAAAGTTTTTTCCTCATGTATGTATGCAAATTCTTTGTTTTCAAATCTGATTTCAGTTCTTATATTGGCAGATACTATACTGGCTGAGTCTATAAGGCAAATATCTGCATCATCTGAACCATTAAAGACAGGAATTGCACTGAAATTACTCATGTTCATTCATTTGGGTAGCATGACTATTTCAATGAGTGTAAGAGTATTCTCCTGACTGATTTTGTGTTTTTCAGTATATGTATCTAATGGTACTTCATAAACTCTACTTGTCTAATTTGTAGCTTGAAGCATTCTGTGCATCATGAAAGTGTGTCTTATATGTTTTCCATAACAACTGAAAGCCTCCCAGTTATCAAATAAAGTATAATTGATAAGCAAGTGGGATCTGCATAGAAAACACAAAAAAAGCAGATTGATCATTACATCTGGTAACTCCTAACTGCCGTAGCACATGTACTGCAGAAATATGTTCCCTGACATAAAATAAACCTGGTTTCAAAACACTAGGATAAATTACAGACAAACACATTGTTTCAATTGCTGTGAGCGTAATTTCATGTGATTTAAAAAACTTTTATATAACCAACTGAAAAAGTAATCATGTGAAGAATCTAATTATAGAAGTCTAATATAAAATTTTGAAGATCTCCCAGTCTAAAATATGTCAGATCAGTACAGTTTGATATCTAATACATTGTTTGGTTCACAGTCAGCACGTCTGTAGGGATCTGATCATGATAATCCTTGGTTTGCTTCAAATAAACCTCTCTTCTCCTGTACTGAGCTTCCTGCAGCTGTGCAATAGCTTTTTCCTAGAAACACTGCCAAGAAGCAGCACAGTAACAGGGGTCAACTCCAACCATGAACTTTATGAATTGTTTAGTTGCACATTAAAGGACAGCATCAAGTTCACTTACAAGCTTTGAAATGATATTTCTAGCCTGTGCCGGTGGATGATTCCCTGTACATTTGGTTCACTTGGCCAAGATTTAACCCATTATCTCTTGCAGCCCTCCCCTTTGCAAAAGTGTCTGCCTTCTGCTTTTTATATTTTATCCCTGTTTTACCCAAAAAAACAAGTGGGTGAGAATCTGGACTTGTGGCAAAAGGAGGGAATGTTGGAAGCACGAGACTTATAGGGGCTTCCATCTTCTGCTGTTGCTGATACATCATTCCTCCTCAGATAGGACATAGATTCTTGGCCAAAGTTCTATTAACATTTACAGAGCAGTAACACCAATACTGGAAGCTTAGGCACGTCTCTCATGTGTATTTAATGAAGCTAAAATGGGTATTGAGCCTATCAAAGTAGTCTTACAGGAGTGTTAGAGGAGAACTATGTGACTGACTGAATTTTTTGAACAAGCCGATAAAGAATAATCAATTGGAAAAATAATTTGAATGTTTTTAATATTCTCAAAGAAAAGAGATCTGAGACTTTATTTTCAGATTGACCAAAATATTAAATATTCAGGGGAACATCGAAAACGGTAGTAAATTTTTCTAAATGAAAAGTTGTTTTGAAATGAAAAAAATCAAAACATTTCACTTGAAAATGTCAGAGTGAAGTGTTTTGACTTTTTAAAATGTTTTTGCTGAAAAATGATAAATTATACATGAATTTGTGAATTGTTTCATCATCTCAAATATGCATTTTAGTTAAAAGAAAGTTACAGCTCCCTTCATAGAGGTTTTTTTACCTCATGTCTCTGGTCTAAATAAGCAAGTGTTTCTTCCCCAGTTTTTGTCTTTAAATTTGTTTGACATTTAACATGTATAGTGATCATAAGTCTCAAAGATCTGAACCATACGGTTGTGCTTAGAGTAGATCTGACTTCACTGAAAAGTAGTACTTATATTCATAGACACTTTCACACACACAAGCACATGCAAAGAGAGGGGCATTTTCAGCTCTGAGTTACAATAATTTCAAACTGAATAATTATTTGAAGTTGAATTGAGTTATTTCAGAATCAAAATGACAAAAGGTTTAGATCATTGTGCTGGTAGTGAAAAAAAACTCTGTGATAAATCATGGCATCACCTATTGGATGCTCAAGAACATCTGAATAATTACTGCAATGATTTTTGCAATGCTCTCTGTACTGTATTGCAAGATAAATCTTCCATAATAGAAATTAAATACTGTCATAACATTATTTCTGTTTTCAAAGAATTGTTTGGACTGCTAGGGAAATGAGGTAGCATTCAATTTTAGGTTTTAAGTTAAAATAAAATTGAGATCAGTGATTATTAAAAATCATTAATCAGATTAAACCTGTTATTTCCTCCTATATTTCTTAATTTTTTTCTGATTTATATTTGGGTAAAATCAAATCCTGAGAGGAATAATTTATTATTGTATCATAGCTGTTATTTAGTATCTGTGGGGGACTCAATGCAATTGCTGCTAATTCGTGAATTTTGGCCAAGCAGTAGTTAACATTCTACAGATGAATTGCAACAAAATATCTTCTTTTCTCTCTGTACAAAATGGAAATACAGGGACTATAAAATGTTATATCGTTTTGGTTCTAAAAAGTATTTACTTTTCTTAATCCACTTTAGTACATTTTTTCCATTCTTTCCAATCAATGACATTTATTTGAACTATTTCCAAAATTACTTTAGGTCAAATATTGTTAAGAGTTACTGACTAATATAATTTTAAATTATAAGGAAAACTTTTCAGTCTTTAAAACCATTAGGAAGAGAAAATAGAAGTGATACGACATTATTTATTTAGATTCAAAGTGAATTATACCTCTGCAGTGAATGTTATTCCTCTTTGGGTCTGATATAAAGATATTTTTTATTTCAAGCATAATTGTTTAAAAAAACATAACTTTCTACCTTATAAAGGCTTTGGGACATGGTCTCTGCTCTGGTAAATGGCTGCAGCTCAGTGAAGGTTCTTAATGCTCTTTCACTTGTTTACATTGGCAGAAAATTTTTGCCTCCCAAATAAATGCAGCCATAGGACCCAGGTGAAATGAATGATCAAAAGACATATCACACTGAAATGAAATTTCAACACGTTGTTTTGTTTTTCCGTTCTGAAATGGAAGAACGATTCAAAAGAAGAGAAGTATCACATCAGGCATCGTGATGTGTTTGTGTTAGCTGACATTTTCCTGGCTATTTCAAATAACTCTTAAACGACTGAAAAGAGCCTTCCAGTAACTTGCTTGTATCAGCTGTGCTGGGGAGACAATAGCTTCCCAGGCTGTAATCTGGGTAGTACTGAAACCTCTACACTTTTCCTTGAGTTTGAATGTTATAAATAGTGACTAACTGGAACTTCCAGACTTCAGAGCAAGATTTCATTTGCTAGCGAATGGTGTGGGAGTAATGTTCATGCAGAGGTGCAAAAAAACTCCAAGATAATTTAACAATTAACTGGTACTCTTTGTTTAAACTATTCCCAGGAGGTGCATATGGTCCGGATTTGTAGCCACAGCTTCAGAAACACTGTAAGATCTTTCTGCAAAAAGACATGTGCCAACATAGCTTACAACAAAGAGGATATGAGTTGAGGTTTGATTTGGCATCCTTTTAGCCTTCATCAGTTGGATAAAACATAAAAAAATAAGTTAAAGGTTTGTATTAGATGATGACAATATCGAGGTTTTCAAAAACATTAGTTTGTTTCTCTTCAAAATGTATCAATTTTCTTATGTACTGTATCGAAAATATTTCTGTTTAACTTGATTACGTTTCCATTTACCTTTCTCTCAATGTTTGGTTTTATTTTCCAGTAAATATCTCACCAACATGAAGATATTTCTGAACTATTCTCTGTTTCTATCAACAGAAATGTTAAATATAGTCTGCAGCAGTGGCTGCCTTCATTAATATGATTTCAAAACAACAAACATGATGCTCAGTGCATACTTTATTTCTGATAGGAGACATCACATTTCTAATTAAACTGAAATCATAGCTGAATGAAAATACACAGAATTCATCATGATTACTTCTGTTGTACTTTAAATTGTTATTACCTTTTTATTTTTAACCAGGCAGAAGAAAAAAAATCATAGGACAGAGGATGACGTTTGAAATAAATGTATTCTTTCTATGAGCAGGCTTTGTTGTCACAAGTACCACACTGCCAATAGGATCTTTAGGGAAAGTCTGTTTGTATCACAACATGTAGCATTCATCAGGAATTAGTAAATTCGTCCAGAAAAGGACCCAAAGGATTCTTTGTTATAGATCTCCATAGTAGTGCTCAGCAAAAGTCCTGCTATTTTAGTCCATGGAAAATTTCTTTGTACTTAAAATGAATAAAGAGAAAGAAAGACAGAAAAATATTATATTTTTTTCCTGAAGAGCAGTAAGGAAGATGATGGATTAAAGCAGATACGGACTGTTTGCAGTTATGTAAGACTATTAGGTACCCTGCTTGTTCTGGCTTTTGTAATTTGTCCATGTCCTACTTTATATAACTCAATCCATTGTGAGCAAAAACATGAAATACCAGAATAGTTCATATTTCATTTTGTCAGCAAATTAGAAAAAAAATATAAAAACAAGCACAATAGACATCATATTTGCTGAGTATAGAAGTGAGTATTTTTTCATATCAAAGGAGTCTGAAAAGAACAGAAGGTTAAGAAGATTTCTTTTTACAATGAGCAGATGTGCTTGTTACTGTTGATGGACAAGCTTATCCATTTACATCAATTAATATCAACAGCAAGCACATCAATATGGAAGCTTGTCCTGACGCCTTGATTTTTTCCCATCTGACAGGTAATAGTAGGGCTGGGAAAATGTCACAACAATTTAGTCATGCTTCACTGGCTTTAACTAGTTCAGTGACAATGGGAATGCATCATGCTAAGATTCCTTATGATTCATAATGGTACTGCATTAGTCGGCTATTGCAGAGGATTTAAACTAGTCTTTGTCAATTAAGGGTTTAAGGTCAAATCCTCTTTATGGTTTTTTCATTCGTGCATTAAGTAAAAGCAAGTTAAAATATTTATGAATGGCACTGAAATGTGGAAACTTTCTTTAGGAACCTGTCTTTTCATATTGAGTCATAACTGAAATCAACTATGTTTGACAAAGAAAGACTATTTCATCACATGGCATGGCTTATCCCTCCCCTTCTCTAAAGGCCCAAGCTAAAATCTACTCAGTTTTGGCAGGAAAACTTCTGCGGTTAGAAACCTGCAGTCATAAACTTTTTAGATATTGAGATGAAATTATGCCTCAGCACACTTGACAATGATCAAGATATGATCATAATATTCCTAAATAGTATTTTTAAATTCTTTGAGTGTTCAGCAAACCAGAAGGGAACACTGTATATGGGTCACTGAAAGGGATGCAGTGTAAGCTCTCTGCTGCCCAGCAGGAAAACCACAACAAGGCCAGATGAGCCTAGAGAAGACGTGCTGTCCCCACGGCTGCAGTGGCTGCCCAGCCCACCATCTGCACAGTGTCCATTCTGACTTCCTGGGGCCAGCATGTCCTACTCTGGGACTAGTTCAGGGAGCAGGAAAAAGGAGGAGCTGCTGGCTTCTCGCCTGGAGGCTCACCTCTGGTCAGCCCATTCAGCTCAGGGGGACCTCTGTGCCTTCCCCTTATTTTACGAATTGAAATCTGCTGAATATCCATAGGTTTTCTTCCTGAGGAGCAAGCAGTAATGGGCCATCTTCTGCTTATTTACTTAGGTGCTGTCTCACTGTTTTCTCTGAGTTGTACCAGGGTAGCTGAAAGCATGTCATGTCCAATATAAACATATTTTATTGTTATGCAACCTTTCAGTGCTTTGGGCTAGAAATGGCATGATGAATCCTTGTATGTAGAGACACATACTTGCACATACTTGCTCACATTCTCCATTCAAATATTTTTAACTGAAATTGCCATGTATTCAGGTAGTTTCTCTTCTGCTCAGTCCTTGCAAAGGGAACTATACTTGAAGTAAGAGAGGATCCAACAGTCAGCTATAAGTCATTGATTTAACCTTTCTGTCATGAGAAAAGTAAAATCAACTTGTTTCCAATATAGTTAAATGTTTAGTTATATATGAAACTAGATCTTTGGAAAGGATAGGAAATTACATTTTCTATAATCAATCAATCATCTGTGAAGAGAAGTTTATTTAAACTGACTCTTTTCTGATTACTTGTAGAAGAGATAAATAGAAAATTATTCATGAAGAACTCAATGTATTGACAACTGAGACATTGTGCTCTTCAATGAAGATCATTTTATGAATTTCTGTGAAACCAGACAATGTTATCTAAATAAATTTATACTAATGGTGTATGTGTATTGGTTAGAAATGAAATAGCAGTAATTAAAATTTTCTGGTCAGTCTATGACAACTCTACATAAAAGTATCAGCATGAAAAATACATAAATACTGAGGTTATTTTTACTAATTTAGAAATTGATGCAATAGGTTATAAAAACAGATAATAGAGCTATATATTCACTGAGTATTTTCGATATACTTATCAGATGCCTTAGTCTCAGACGTTGGTTCTGAAGTTGCACTAAGATGTGTGGTGCTACCCCCATGACTCTGCCCTAGCCCTGGGAGATGTATTTTGTAGATACAAATCATATTTTTCATCACAGTACCTTGAAGAACAGTGTATCTCTGTGCCCACTGCCAATTTGATGGGCATGTAGCAGAATGTTTTGTGTGAGGAAACATGGAGAAAGATGTTCAGACCTTAGGGAAAGGATTTCTTGGGACAGCATGATGGCCTTGGAGGAACTAATGAGAAGAAAGTTACAGAAATTTATCACCCGAAATCATGAAGGTGGCAGTTTTTGTGTGTCCAAGTCATGTGCTTAGTATGACTCTGAGAGGAATAAAGAAGGCATTGAAATCTCTTAAATATCATCAGTTTCTCCTTTTCCTCCTTGTTCTGAGAAACAGCTTCTTCTAGAATCTCGAATTTCTTTGGGGAAGGTAACAAGGCTTAAGTCATTAAAATACATTACCTGAATGTTTTTAACTAGATTACTTAATGTTCCTTTCTTTAGCTGTAAATTTAATCAGCTTCCTTTTGTGAAAAAGCTTATGTGTTTGGGGTTTTTTTAATGCGAAAATGGTAATTTTAAGAGAAATAAAAATTCGCATTCAGAAAGTTCAATTTTTCTGAAAGTTTACTTTTCACTACAAAAAACTCTCCAACATTGCTATGAAAAGCTCTCAGAAAAGTTAAGATAAAAATCTGATCTTAACGTAGTTAGGAGACACCATACTCAACCTACTGGAAATCTGTTTATCAAAATCAGAAATAGTTTGGACCTATTTCTTCTTCTAATGTTAGTGGAAATGGCAATTATTTTTTTTTATCAGAGTATTTGGTGGTCTAAGTGTTCAGAAACTTAGTTTTTCATATTTTAAAAAAATCTCTTATGCTGTATATGTCAGGTGTACATCCCACAGAGACACCTGGACTGAGAAAATAAGATTAAAAGTATTTTAAGGAATAAAAAGTAAAAGTTTCTTGAGACGCTTTAAAAATTTCTCTCCTGTTAATAAAGAATTTTGTTGGCAGTATTTGTGGACTAGGCAAGAGCCAGCACAACAGGGATGGTGAGCAAAATATGGTGAGTATAGCTCTGTACTAATCCCAGATTTATGAGGTGATCTCCCTGCAAGAGCTGCTTTAAGCAGAGAAAAAGACCTGATGAAATGTGGGGGAAAAGAAGGAATCTGAGAAATAGAGTGAACACACTGAAACCACAGGATTCAGGCACAGGTATTGCCCAAGAGATTACTAAGAAAAAGACACCCAAAATGTCATTTTACAAGAAAACAAAGGGCGGGGTTTTTGCATTTGGTCCACCATAGGAATTTATTTCTATTCAAAACTTCAATTCTGATGCCCACAGATGTTTTATTTTGCTTCACTCTTTGAC
The DNA here is from genome assembly GCA_013396775.1 of Cephalopterus ornatus. NCBI lineage: Eukaryota > Metazoa > Chordata > Aves > Passeriformes > Cotingidae > Cephalopterus > Cephalopterus ornatus. The sequence goes on from VZRE01000488.1 coordinate 221,736, forward strand.
ATATTAAGGATATGTTAAAGGATACATATTTGGTCTAGAAAGGGTAGCTCTACAATTTGGAGCCGGCAGGTGTGCTCATACAGAAACTAGGCTTGGTTTTTCCCTTTGATACACTGATCTCAACAACATCATTGCTAAATTATCAGCACAATCCCATATGATAAGTGGCTATTGTTAAGCAGCAGCAGTGTGTGTGGCCAGTAAGACCTCTGCTTTAGTGGCACAGATCTCCAGGAAGCAACTTTCTTCCATTTCATTAGAAAGAAAATCAAGGGTTTTGCTGTTCTTGAGGTGCTGCAGAAACATCTTGAAACGATCATGTGATCTGTTCTACAAGCCAAAAGAGGTGTTTCTTCGAGGCCTTTTTTAAACTGAGATATGCTGCTGCTTGCTCAAACCCTCCTACATACAGATGAGGACATAATATAGGGCTATGTCTCATTATGCAACCTACCTCCCACATGCATGTTCTAAAAGAAAGCACTGAGCAGCTGCATAACTCTCCTTGGGGCATGAATAGAGTCTTTAATACCAACTCTGAAATGAGAGTGATTAGTGCTGTTACTGGCACACGCACCACCTGAGCATTCATATTTCAGTTCAATGCAGCTGATGGAGCATCTTGATTTTTGAGGGGAAAGAGCTGCCAGATTTGCTCATGGGATATGCCGTAGTGACTTATGGTCCAGGCGTTAGTAAACTTTGTGCATGGCAGTCTGATTCATGGTGACTCTGGCATCAATGTCAACCCCTCATTAATTAGCAGTTTATTGTGATTGTTTTACAATAATAAAATAACAGGGATGATGTTACAAGCTAGAATCACCTGGATGCTACTGGGATACCGCTGCCAGTACTACAGTGGTCAGTGACAGCTTTGCCTGACCTCCTCAACAGGCACAGCCCTGAAAATAACAGTCATGAGAGGTCTACATCACACACTGAAGAGAAACTTGCTGATGTAGATGGATATGTTCTCTGACAGCTCAGAAAGAAAAAGAGAAATAGATTTAGTTGTAAGCAAGGATGGTATGCCAGTAAATTAGTACTATTTGTATTCCTTGGCAAACTGAGCATTTTACCCACCTTGTCAGGATGACTGCCTGACCCCAGAAATCTCAACTGGAGCAGCTGAGGCTAGTAACAGGCAGTGTGAAAAATTAATGCTCACAGCTTATAGCTCATAGCTCATAGCTCATGCAACAGGGTTATTTATTTATTTATTTAGATTTGTGCAAAAAAAAAAAAGAAGTTCTCCATATGGCCTAAATGCCATTGATGTAATGTGAAAATACCAGCTGATAGAGCAATTTAAGAAACATCTCTTCACATACTGATCCTCCCTCCCTGCTTGATCAATGCTCTGCTTTTACAATAGCTATTGTATACACTCATTTTCAACAGAGTGAAAAAAGATGAGCCTTGCAATATACCCTGCAGGTCAAATTCAGGTTATATTAAGTCAGAGAAGGGGAAGAATCCATTTCGATGTTAGTGAGGAGTGGATCTATTTATAAGGCCTTTTTAAACCCTTGCTTCATTTCACAGCATATATGACAGCTGATTTTCTCCAGCCCAGATGACTATGGCTGCTAGGATATTATCTTGTCAAGGAAACCAGTCTATTGGTTTCTGATTCTTAGAAACAGAATAAATAAAACAAATGAACAAGGCAAAAGCCAAGGAGAACTGAAGAAAACATCAGCAGAAAGATTTTCCTCCAGTCAGCATAAGGTATTATGTTTTTATTTCTGTTAGTGTTACAAAAGTTGTGACATTCTTTCATGATGTCTAGTATGGCATTTAGCATTGGACTTTGTTCAGTATTCCAGCAAATAAGAACACTTGGAAAAATGTTACTACCTTAGTGCTCTGTTCCAATGGTAGGAAACAATATTTGTGGGAACTGGGCTACAGATTTCAAGACACTTACACAAGTGTGGGTTCTCACATTTGTTAAGTATCAAAAATCTAACATTTGTTATCTAAAGATCTAGCTTTTGCAAATACTTAAGTACATGACAAACAGTAATTTCATGAGTAAAAACACACCAGCGTTTAAGCGTTTTAGAGGGTTAGCCATCTTTGTACATACAGTATTTTCACATAAATCTCACCATCCATTATTTTCACCATAAGGTTTTATACATTCTCTCCCTACCAAATATCTGTTATGTTGAATCAAAATATAATATGCAGATCAATGCCCATTTTTCACAGTGCACTAAAAAACTGTCCATTTAACTCTTTGCCTTGCTAAAAAAGAAGCTTTTGGAACCTGCATAATAAATTGTTTTGTGCTTAAATTCATTAGCTAAATTAGCTTCCAGAGAAGCTATTATAATCTGAAGGTTTTAAATCATCCTCTCAGATTATATCACAGGAGCTCTGACTACTATCCTGGACTGCCCTTTGTTCAAGAAACACCTATTTTTGTATTAGAGAAGAACATTGAAATTATGAACATCTGAAGGTAATTTCTAGTCAAGGAGTACCTGGCAGAGAAGCAGAAGTGGTAGTTTGTTGTGATTTGTTTTTCAAATCACAAATATTTACGTATTTATCTAAATTACATAGTCAGAGCAGATACCTGTCTATGGAAAGGGTAGAGAGAGTATATTTGCAAATCAGAATCAAAACCTCATATCAGATAAGGTTTGCTGTTACGTTTTGGAATATTCAATACTCAGAGAATGGCTATCTGCTACAAAGGTCTGATGGTTATGTGCTGTCAAGTGCTGGTGTAAGCAGGAGTCAGAGTGACAGAGCTTTTCTCAGACAAGTGACAACAAACTCTGTATCCAATCATGCTACCACAAATATGGCACTTCTCACATATTTCCTAATGAGAAAGTCATGTCAGAACTTCTTCTGGAACTATTGACTTGTAACTAGGAGGTTTAAAATGTGTATCAAAGCCTTATTTTCTGACTGTGTGTCAGTTAAACATGTCTTCCCCTCTGTATGACTCACAAAAAAGTTTAAGAGATGGCAACGTGGACCCTAACTGTGAGTTTCCCTTAACTGCAGCAGTCTAAAATATAAGCCTCTGTTTTAAAAGAGTTGTCTAAATTCTTTCTATAGGCAGTGGAGAAAGAGCCATATCTCAAAAAGATTTATCTTAGATATCTCTCTTAAGTTCAGTGAAATAACCCCTGGAAATCCCTATATCTCTACCAGTTAACACAGGTAGGCAAGAATTTTCAATGGCTACAATTAGGAGAGCAACTGATGAATTTCTTAATCCAAACAGCTACTCATATGTAGAAATTGCAATCTAACATCTCATAAATTACTGGAAGCAATTACAAGCTGTTAAAATAATAGAGTTAGTAACAGGATATAGAATACATACACAGTATCTCCTCTTGCTTTGCAGTTACAAAGAAATATAAAAACACATACAGGCAAATAAACCTTGCAGGGTTAAAAATGGGGGTTTTTTTATATCAGAAAAGTGAGATTTTTCTTATTTAGTTTGGCAAATAGCTGGACAGTGTGTTACAACAACACTGTTTGTTCTCAGTTCTGAAGGGGTATTTTCAAACTGTTCCAAGCCACTTATCACCACACTGGAGACAAACTGAAAGGCTGGTCTTACTTAGAACTCTTTGTTAAGGATTTTCTAATGCTTAACTTTGCAAATCCTTGAGGCTGCCACTGCCGATGTTTGTTGAATGGCTTGTGCAAGTCCCTTCACATCCTCTTGCCCCATGTCCATGCCTTCAGCACAACAGCAGTTACTGTTTCTTTCAAGTACTTTGACCCTTATGTCTGAAAGGTAGTAGTACTCCATGAATAAACTCCAAAAAGGGTGCTGCAGGAGTATTTTTGTTAGTATCATTATGACTATTTGTAACAGTGGACTCTAAATCACTGTGCTAACATTTTGTAAGCAGGATGAGTACAGCATTTCCATCCTAAAAATCATTCTAAATGGAATAAATAGTTCCGTTTGTTGGCTGGAGTCAGAAAATTTTCAAGACACTTGTGTAAGTGTCTTGAAATCTGTAGCCCAGTTCCCACAAATATTGTTTCCTACCATTGGAACAGAGCACTAAGGTAGTAACCTCACGGATTGCAACCTCACGGAGTTACTTTTCCCTTCCATACACAGATCTGTGTGTGAGTAGGCACAGGTACTACTGAATTACTGGGAGGTGATTTGGTAGATGTTTACATCAGATCAGATTTTTATAGCAATGGCGAGAAGTGAAGGGAACACAGTTGCACTATTTATGCTGATATCAAGTTTCACTGACTACCTTGTATTGTACTACAGGTACGGTAGTTTTCACTTCCAGAAACTGGGAATAATTCCAGAGGAATGCGTCTGGATAACATTTGCCTGTTACCCTCCTCAGAAAAGAATTAGTCACCAAGGGCCCTATTCATAAAAATTAATTCAGGCCCTTTCCGCATGAATATCACGTCTTTATGTGGAAAAAGTGTGGTGCATGGTTTTTTTCTACCTAAAGAATCCTTTTCTGTGATTAATGGAGTTATTTCCTGCTGTCTGTAGATGGACACCTCCCTGCTTTGTTAAGGAGAAGATTCAAGTCCAGAGCAGAACTGGGAGTGGGATAGACAAGATACTCCTAGCTTTAAAGAGTATATATGAATGGCACTTGAAAATGGTTACAGTATAAAGGATTTGGCTACTTGAGCAGATGAATGCTGAAAAATGTAAAGGAAAAGGGATCAGTCCTTACACACAGAGATTTTTATGAACTGGCCTAACATTTTTCTTAAAGTTTACAGTTTCCTATTAACTTTGCAGTGTTAAGCAAGCCAAAGCTTCCACTTTGTGTTGCATTTTACAAAATCCTACTTCCAGCAGTTAATTCATAACGGTGTGATTGCTTTAATCAGCCCACAAGGTTGATAAGTTGGATTGACTGGAAGCACATCGTTAGCATGTGAATTTTGGTGGAATTTTAATAGCCACCGGGGGTTCACAAGATTTATGGGAGAGTCAGCTTATGATTTTCTTTTGGTTGAATGCTCATTTTAATGTCCTGTAACATACACTAGACCTTGCCTACTGTTCAGTTTGTGCTGTGACGAAGGGTTTTAACATACTGCAAGTTCAGATCATTACATTTCATGTGAGATACAGTATATAACTAAAATATTATGTTTTACTTCAATCACTCCAGGGAAAAGTACAGTTTTATTAAAGACATTCAATGCAGTTTCAACTACAGCTGCAGAACACTGCTTGAATGAGTCTCACATGGCAGTGAATATTTCTGGGTTTTGATGGATACAATCCCAGTCTTGGTTTTACCAAGAAAATATTTAGAGAAACTTGCATAGGAGTCTCCTAGATGTTTATGACACTTCCCAATGGCAGTGAAATACAATGTATTACATGCATTAAAGCTAAGAGAAATGCAACAGAAAGGAAAAAAGGGCCCAATTTTGAGGTAGTGGTTCAGACTGTGTGAGTGTACTGATTGAATGCTTCTAGTGAAGATGACAAGGAGGAAAAAATAGACTATTAGGGCTAACTTGATCCATATGATAAAACTCTGATGCCACTAGATAGACATAATGAGATAATGTAACCCATTTGAAACATGAAGAAACAAAATGTTTCCTGTCATAAGACCCAAGCCTTCAACTTGTTATGCAGTGATGTGTACCCCTTGTCTACGAAATAGAAGTGTCTGTCAGATTGTGAGCACTCTCCAGATTTTCATAAAACGTAACAAAATTTTCAGCCATAAAGTGTCCATTCATTTAAAGACAGTATAGTAAAATGGTACCACTGTCTTCTCCATTGCCGTCTTTACTGTGGAGCTAACCCTTCCTGTAACAAAATAAACAAAAGTACTAAATATCACTGCAGACTTTTCTTCATGCACTGTTTTCTGGTTTGGTTTTTTGGTCTTTTTTTTTCCCATATAGTTTTACAATACTGTAGCCTCAGATTATTTGTCATACAGTTAGGACTTTGAATGCACAAGAAACTATTTAGAACCAGAAGATCCTGAGAACTAAAATTCCTGAGTCCTTCAACCCACTGTGAAGATCAGCACTGCCACAGGGGAAAACCTACAGAACTAAGAAAATTAGAGGCTGTAGTGAGTTTTTGGTGGTTTGTTGTTTTTGATTCCTCTGATAATCTAAGCAGTTAACTTTACTTGTAACTGACTATTAGCAGCAGTATTTTCAGGTGTAGATCCAAGTGTTCCCTATTTAGCATCAGGTGTTCGTTGACCATTAAGCAACATAATTTAGAAGTACAGTCAGTTAACACTGTTTTGCTAGAAGAATGGTCCTCTGAACTTAAATTTCTGAGTGCACAGAGGCTCCACACTGGAGGGCATGTTTAGTGATCATTTTATAATGGTATGAAAACATTAGAAACACAGAAATAAATGGAGCATTCTTGGGCAAATTACATTAGCTTGAGCTCTTTCCACATGTGATTGGAGATGATCTAATTGGTCTGTGGCATTAAGTAAGTTACACTGAGTGTTTGAATATAATGCATGTTATGTTTACAATAATAAATGTATTAGAAGCATTTTTATTGTTCATCTTTCTCTTAACATACTTCCTGTTAGCATGAAGTGTACAGTACTTGCCATGGCAAAATGAAATACTGTTTAATACCAGTGTAAATTATTTTTCCTCTGCCTGCAATTTTACCTCTTCTTGAGTTCTGTCCTTGTTTAAAGGACATATCCTTCATAGCAAAACACTGTTGAGGAGTAGAAGCTACGTAGTACTGCACTGCTATAGAGGAGTTTCCTTGGCACACTTTAAAAAGTTATAAGCATTAAACATTTGCCACCACTCTAATTACAGATGTATATAAACTTCTTTCTATTTTGGCTGACTTCACACACGCATTGTCTGAATTAAGGTCTTGTTCACCCTTGCAGACATCTGTGAATATGCAAAGAGTATCCTTCTACAGCGAACAATAGCGTGATTGTTTTTGTATGGATCTGTTTATAACAACAAGTTACAAAGTTAGGCAGCCTTTGTATATATATATATATATACTAATACCTTTGTATAGAGCAGAGAAACTTAGGATAGCCATCACACATGAAATCATGACCCTATCAAATTATTTGAGTTTATCCTAGGTTTCAATGAGGCCAGAATTTCCCCCTGCAACCTGCTGTGGTTGAAATACAGTTCATGAAGACATCAATTAGATCCTCTGAGGACTAAAAAACACAGGGATTTGTTTTCGGTATAGAAAATAATAACTCCTAATAGGCCAGTTTTGTTATAACCTTGCAAAACAGTTGATCAACCACCTTTCATCACGTGCTTTTGATGACTATGAACACAAACAGCTCTAAAAAGATAGATGGTGGGATGACAAACCAGAAGGCTAGAGGCAGGATCAAACACAGAATATTGCTTTGTAATGCTTTTCTTTAAGCTAATAAATTTAATTTTGTGTTGAAATGAAGTAAAATACTAGACAGTATTGACTTGACTGTATACTGTAATAACAGTACTTTTGAGTAGTAGAAAATAGCATCCAGAAAAAAAATTGCTTCTCATATTCAGCTTCCCCAACTGTTCTCTATACCCCTAAATCTCATTTGGCTACATTATCTGCTTCATAAAAACAATTAGCTGTGACTGAATGTCTCAAACCAAGTTACAACAGGGATGAATTGGGTTGTTAGTTACAGAGAGCTTTCTCTGACAATGATTTCAACCCTCAGAACAGTTTTCTAGGCATTGGGAAGGTCTCAGATTCATGATTATAGTTTGGCCTGCTATAAACAAAAAGCAAATCACAAAGCCCACTTCTGCAGATGTACCCTATCATGGATCTCCTGGTCCTGACATACTAGTTTTAGCCTAATCGCTAAATTATATTTCCTATAAAAAGATGACTTTTCAAACTTTGTATTCAACAAATGCATAAGCAAAGACAAAAGAAACAACATGTAAAATAAAAAATGTTGCACTTCTCATCTCTAAAATCCCTAGAAAAATGTTAATACAGAACATATTCCTTTATTTAATTCTGTTTAATTCTCCATTGCCAGTTTTACTTTTTACTTTAGGTAAAAGAAGCTATTACCCATACAAGTAACAAAGATCACTGTCTTTTATCTTCACAAATGTAAGAAGAATTCTCCATGCCTGACCTGAAGGAAATTGCTTACTCATTGTAAATAATTATACACACAGAACCAGCTACCAGAGACAGTATACTTTTTGCATTTCCCCACTGCTGTACTTTGTGCATATGTGCAACATAATTTGAGTGGGAGATGAAACTTCCTCTGATATGCTATCTGCCAAAATATACAGAAAATTTCAAAAAGGGAGGAATGCCACCCAAAAAAACTAATACAGCACCAGCAGACCATATTTATTTTTTTTTTAAATATTGTTAGATTCCTCTTCATCTGTTTTCATCATTGTATCCCTTTGACCCAAGGGTAGCCGCTGGGGCTGGGGAGGAAGGTAAGAGTTTTGCAATTTGCTTCCTCTTTAGATTAGGACTCACATTTCTATGCATGTTTATTCACGTTCAATTCTCTGAAGATGGCATTGAAGAAGCAAGAGGAGCCAATTTACTCCTTCCTTCTTCCAAACCTCTTTTTAATGTCTCTGTCTAGAAGCTCTTTCACTCCTGGCTGTTCCTCAGGTTTTGCTTCAAGTGTCTATGAGGCTTCCTGTTGCTTGCTCTGCATTCTTCTGCAGTGTTTCTGCTCTGCTCTTTTCCATCCAAACCCTCACACCCACACCCACCCCTATCCTCAACTCCTTCTTAGTAAAATTGGAAAATCCCCTTCAAACTGAGGTCAATTCCTGAGTCAGTCCCAGTTTGCACATGGCCTGTTCAAGCTGATGATTCCTGTTGTTCGTACTACTGAGAAACTTTATTTGGCTGTTAAATTGTATTTCTTATGGAGAAAGCATACTGTTGTGTGTACTAGCTTCAAAAGGTTTCTTCAAGCCTGGATGCAATAATGTTAGGCCAAATCACAGCTCTCCACATTTTGTCACTGAACTAAAAAAGGATACTATTTTTTTCCTCTATAGGTTGGGCCTCATCTCCAATCCAAGTTCATATCCATATATTTTGCAGGAATATAGACAAAGTTCTTCACAAAATGATCTCCCTTATGGTTGCTACTGGAGATTTTACTCATCTTAGATTTTTCTTAAGAGAAAGTGTGAGACATGTACGCATGTTTATAGAGAATCACAGAATGACAGAATATGCCAAGTTGGAAGGGACTTACAAGGATCATTGAGTCCAGCTCCTGGCCCTGCAGAAGACCATCCCCAAGAGTCACACTATATGCCTGAGAGTAGCATCCAAATGCCTCTTGAACTCTGTCAGGCTTGGTGCTATGACCGCTTTTCTGGGGAGCCTGTTCCAGTGCCCAACCACTCTCTGAGTGAAAAACACTTTTCTAATATCCAACCTAACACTCTCCTGATACAGCTTAAGACCACTGCCTCAGGTCCTGTCACTGGTCACCACAGAGGAGAGATCAGTGTCTGACCCTCCTCTTCCCCTCCTGAGGCAGCTGTAGACTCCCCGCGGTCTCCTCTTCTCCAGGCTGAACAGATGAAGTGACCTCAGCTGCTCCTCCTACGGCTTCCCCTCAAGGCCCTTCATCATCTTTGTGCCCTCCTTTGGACACTCTTTAATAGCTTAATATCTTTCTTATATTACAGTGACCAAAACTGCCACAATATTCAAGGTGAGGCTACACCACCTTGTACTTGTTTCTAGCAGAGGTCAAGGTAAGAACCTGACTGTATCAGTTTGCTTTGGCTCCACAGTGTATATTTGTGCTCCTGCGGGTTTCAGACTTTTCAAGGGTATGATTCTTATCTCTGTGAAGTACAGTCTAGATTGCTCCAGAACAGTTAAAAAAATAGAAGTCCCGAACCTTAGTGTTTTCATAGTTTCTCCTTTGAAACTGTCCTACATTCTCATTTATATTCTCATACAAATAAGAATCAGGTCCTAATTTTCTAATGGGATTTGACGTTGAAAGAGCACTTCACATCAAAGATCTAAATTGGCTGCTTTTGAATTCAATTCTGAATTAAATGGAAAACGGCTTTGTCTCTTGGTATAAATCTCTAATGGTATCTGGCCTTGCTGACATTTACAGGACTGCTGCTCTATATTTTCACTGATACAAGCACTCTTGGGAAAACACCATCACACTGTAGCTCTTCTGGCAGATTTCTTCAGTCAAATTTCTTTGCATCTGCTTCCATTCACATTATTTTGAAGTGGAAATCCCATGGCTGTAAACTAGAAAACATTATATCAAGTCAAATCATGACTGTAGTTACTGGATCTTTCTAGCTCTGGTGTCTCTGTGTCTAATTTAAACTTCATGTCTTACTTTCTGCTTGATACAACATTTTCTGACCAGAAAGCAAGTCAGAAAACTAGTCAGCTTTGCCTTATTTATTTTAATCTCAGAAATTTAATGCTTCAGAAAAAAAAAAAAGGAAAAAAAAAGGATGCTCATTTCCCTTTTGCAGCATGAAATGTAGAAAGTTTAACATAAAAATGTAGTATACAATGCCCAAATCTAGACATCTGATTTGAATCTATAGAGGATCCAGATGGTCATTAATGGCACGCAAGTGAAGAACGTGTGACTGCACTCTGAATGCTGCTTGGATATGAAACAGGGATCCAGGAACACAGGGACCAAAATGTATCACTAGCCCATCTATCCAATTTCCTATTTCCAGAAGTAACTGTATCAGATCCTTCAGCTGACTCATAGCTAAACACATGGAGCCCTGAGCTAAATTGCTGGGAAATTATTATGCAGCAAGGAGAGTTTCTTAATTAATCCTCAATGAATGATTGAGGGTTTGGATAACTGTCTTTTTTAATCTTACCTTTGGTAACTGAGTACAGTTGTTACATGTTCAGCCTTATGTGGGTGTTAGCAAGCTTTGCTAAAAAATACACAACAGTAAGTTCAAAGGGCCAATTCAATTCAATATTAGGTGAAAAGGATTTCGCTTTATTAATGTTAAACTCACTGCATTCCAGATTCTGTGTACAGCTTGTTCAGGCTCCTTTTTGGACCATCAGTCTCTGTCAGTCTATGAAGGCTGAAACTCTTACCTTTGTGAAAGCTGGAGTGCAGGTAAGTACAGGGCTGTTTCATAATCAGGTCACAAAGTACCTGTGCTTTGTTTGTGGGTTTGTTTGTATTATTTCTGAAGGGTTTTGCTCTTTTCAAAAGAAATTATTCTAGTGCTGTCAAGGCAGAACCACATTTTCAATTTTTTTACCCTTTCAACTATTAGAGAATTTGAGGATTCAGCAACATTTTCTTTTCTTCCAGTTTTCGCTGTTGTTCATTCTGTGGCTGTTGTTTATGAATGGAGAATGGTTATAAAAGGAGGCTGATAAAGCCTCATCTGAAATCATTATCAGCAACTACTTCCTGGGTTTGGGAGTACAATAAATGAATAGAGTATTCTGCACTTGAATGCTGCTCATCTTATATAACGAATAAGCTTTCACCAAAGTGCCAAAACCTCTCCCCTGCATATTAGTCAGTCTTAAGATGTACCAAAAATTTAAAGTAATTTATTCAACAGATAAATCATTCGTTCTGATTTTTTTGAAGAAAGTTTCCATGAAATGTGAAATGTAGCTTCTGTTGAGCTATATATATCCTCCCCTGCACGAGATTTTTAAAGGTTGATTTAGGTTTAAAAATTAATTCAAGGACCCCGGGCTAAATTCTGATCTCACATTTCACCAATGTCAAGCTTTACCTGGCAAACAACGGAGTGTCTCTGGGTTATATCAGTATAAGCAGGTCTGCAAATTTGGGGCCCAGTTACTATGGCAATAATTTCTTTTTACTCTGCAAATGTTTATGTACAGTTTCTAATGTTTTTGGCACATATATTCTAGGTTTGTTCCAAGGTAAAATGTAATAATTTCACTGAGAAAACACAGATTTTGAGACAAATATAAAAGTTAACTTCTCTACTCAAAGATTTGCATTCAGAAACACCATCATTGTAACAACAAAACAAGCTTCTATGAGCAAAAAATAAAATAATTTGCCAGTGAAAAACAGTGACTGACTGCACAGCTTCCACTGCACAGCTTCCAATTCAACAGCAATTAGTGGCATACACTAAAGACTCCTCTGAAATCTTTCAGCTTAAGGCTACTAGTCTTTATTGACAATTTTACTTCTATCACTCTTGCTAACAGTGAACTGACAATATTCATCCATACTCTCAGTATTTCTGCTTCTTTCATCATCAGTTTTAACATAAGGGGAACAGAAGTACAGCAAGTATTAAAACCAGAATATTTTTTACTAGATTCACAGACTTCTGTTATAAAACAAGGAGTTTATGATTAAATTTGGGGGAACTTTATGGGCATTTTCGTTCTGTGTTCATTAGTAAGAAGCGGTGAATCAATGTATTCAGTTTCACTGAGTTTACTACAATGTCTGCAGTCTACTAAGGGCAAAACAAAATGATTTTGTTTCCACATATGTATTTTCACTCACAATATATGTATTTTCACACACAACACCTACTATTTAAAAAAAAATAACATTTCTCCTTTATTTACTCAGATGAGCAAAGTTGTATTTATTTAGCATAAATCATCAATCAAAAAAGATTGTGGCACATTTTCAAGAATGCCTTGATAAAACATGCTCTGTAAATATCAAGAGTCACTTCCACAGGCGTTCAATTATGTTATTTTCCAACGTGGAAATATAAATCCCAATGAGACTGCGTCCTGAAACATGGAAAAATGGATGGTGAAGCATTGGAACAGGTTGCCCAGAGAGACTGTGGATGCCTGCATCCCTGGAAGTGCTCGAGGCCAGGTTGGATGGGGCTCTGAACAACCTGATCTAGTAAAAGGTGTCCCTGCCCATGGCAGGAGTGTTGGAACTAGATTAACTTTAAGGTCCCTTCCAACTCAAGCCATTCTATGATTCTACAATTCTATGCTTCTATGAAAAAAGAAAGCAGATTAAATGATTTTAACTTAAAAGCCTGGATGTGGGTGTCTCTGCTTTGGTATATCAGAGAGATCAGTCATGCTTTTTAACTGATCTCTTTTTAATCTTTGAACAAAAGATTGGAGTGGAATTTGGACTCCTTGGAGTTTTTTCATTATTACTTTATTTATATTCACAGAAGTGGGTTAGGGATATAATTGAAAATAAAATGTATTTGGTGCTAAGCATCTGTAAGCTAAATAAACAACACTCAGTGAAAAAGAAGACAATGACATGACAGAATAGAAATCAGATAGTTTGTAGGATAATATATAGGGTAATGGCCTGTAGCTAGTGTTCTTATTGCCTTATTTTTAACAGTTCTTTGTCAAAAAGCCTAGAGTTGCAGGTCACAGGGAAAAACCTCATGATTTAACGAAAGCTTAAAACTGTAGATCTGAGTGCCTTATCATAGATCCACTCATACAGCAAATCCTATACTATTTGTAACATCAGTTAATGACAGGATTAAACATGGTGGCCTGGATCATTCTTTGTCTCAAGGAGACCATAAATCATAAGTATTTCAAGCTGGGAAGGGGAACGATCCCTCCCCAAAACCTCTCATTTTCACAGTCATTTGATAGTATCTGGCCCTCTGCTAGAGACAGGCAAGATAGACCTTTGATCTTATGCTCTATGAGGTTGCCCAGTCTTTGACGATCATTCTCTGAAAGTTTAGCTTCAAATAGAGCCTGTTCTCACTGTGTCCTGATTCTTTGTCTACCATTCTCACTTTTCCTTAAATTCCCTCATATGTAGCCAGCATTAGCAAAGAATACCTCCTTGCATGGGTTTTATCTAATACTGCTTCCTATGGGGGCTGAATGTGAATGGGGAAAGGCATTTGATAATCTCTGACTCCATCGTAAATGAAATTTAAATTAAAAGCAGCTGTTTCTTTTAAAGTGAAAGACACATCTGCATTAAATATAACACAACTTCATCTGGTTTGGTCTGCCGACACTTCAGTCATATGGTTTTTGGTCTTGTCACTGACTGCCATCCATTTCCTAAAGCTTTTTATTTCTTTTCAGAAAGGTGGGCAGGAATTAATTTAACTAATTTTCAAGTAGTTAAATAATGACTTTCCTCCCTCTTTCTTGCAAAGTATGCAGCTTGATGAATTTGTATAGTCTAGTACTAAGGTTATCAATATGTAATTAGTGATTGCATTTGATGCTGATGTCTCATGAGAGCTGGACTAGCTGACAACAAAGGAGGCAGTAGGGAACCAGTCAGCCCCAAACCCAAAGCCACTCCTGGGAAAGACCTTTTCTGGAGGTTGGCATGTGTGTGTTGCAGCTGTGAAAGCTCAGCATATGAGTGGTTACAGGTATTGGCTTCCTTTTTTCTCTGCATATATTTGCAGGAAAATGGGCATCAGTGCCAGAGACAAAGAAAGGTTGAGCCAAGCTGTTTCAGGAAAAAAAAAATAAAATTCTTGTGGCACAATACAATCTGTATTGCTTGCATGACAGTTATATGGTGTTCTGGAGGATTCTGTTTATGAATAGTAATGGGGGTTCTGGCAATGTTGGCGGTAGCACTCAATGGAGAGTCAAACAAAGGGCATTTTGTTTAACGTTCATATCTGCAGTAGTCAGGCATTTTGGAATTCTATAATCAGAGTGTTTTCCTTTTCTAGTTTCAATTAGGTCCTTCCAGTCTTGTATACTTGTTTCCCCTAGTTTAAGCAAGATTATCTAACAGATTTTTAAATTAAATGTCTTTAAAATTATTTATTCTGATGTGATTAATTAGGTTTGCAAAACTGGCCCCATCTTTTGGGGAATGGGGTGGGGAAGAGGAAAGGAATGGAGACAAAACAAAAAAAAAATGGAGTGGAAAGTTGTTTAGAAGGAAGTTTGTACAAGCATTTTATCTGAGGTGGAGGCAAGGATTACCTCCTATCTTTACATTATACTGATGAAGCAGCACAAGCCAAAAATTCGGCAGATTTAAAATAAGGGCATGTTTTTCAGGGAAAAAAAAAAAGGAGATCTTTTTTTGTCAAATCAAATATCTCTTATTCTGGAGAATGACCCCATAATTTTGAAACTGACCTTGAAATCTTTAAATTCTTGAACAAATTCTTTGTGACATGGAAAAGATGTCTTTTCTTCTTTGTCCCTTTCCTTGCCAGTTCTTCCCTGCTTTTCTGTATCCTCACAGAAGGAGACGCATGGTGCAAATGTCTGAGTAGCACAGAGGAAGTAGGATTGGAGGAGATGATGCTGTGGAGAAAGGAGCAATCCACTGCTCAGCCTGCTGATCCCTGGCACAGTGCTCAAGAAGCAGAGCTGGGACCTTGACATCCACTCAGATTCTCAGTTCGCAATGCTCCCTCCCTGGGATCCTGAGAAGAAGAACCACATTGAAAGATAAAATATCCTCTCTGGAATAATTTCAGACTATTTCTCATTCTTTTTGGCCTACTTCCTTATTTTTTCACTCGATGTTTTAAAACCAGATCCTAGAAATAGTCCCAGAATAGCTCCTCTAAGTCACATGTCACATGCAAAAGACAGACTGATGAGAACACTGTCTTCAGAGAATTAGGTGGAACTTGGATTCCTTTGCAGACTTTTTTCTTTAGTGAAACAGACAATATGAACTGTGGAAAGTGGAGTACCTTTCTAATCCAGTCTTCTATAGAAATCTTCTTTTAAAAATAAATGTCCTGGACCACAAAGAGGATAATTTTGCACACAAATAGCCCCCTCTCTGTCTATAGATATTCCAAATTTGCTATTGCTTCTCAGACTGGAAAAAGTTTTACTTGCATGCTTAACAGGTCTGTTTAAGTAATGCTAAACAAAGTAATTAAGTGGTTTGTGGCATTTGCTACACTAATTTAAAGTATACTTGATTTTGGCTTTGAGAAGGGTCAGCGTTTGACACTTCTCAATAAACAGCAAAAAGAAACCACAAATGGGGAGTAATCTACCTACCAACACTGGGTTTCTCTCTAATCTTTAATCAGTAACAACAGACTTATACTTTGAAGCATGCAAATTAGTGTCGCTTTCAGATTCAAAATTGTGACAGCTCAGAAGATATTTACTAACAGTAAGTAAACTCTTATAGCAAATGACATCATTCTTACCAAGGACCAGTTGGAGCTATTCAGTTAGGTTTTGGGTATAGTTAGATCTTGTTTCATCTCTAGCCCAGTTTTGCAAAGTAATGATCCTTGAAGTTTTTCTTTGGGGGTGGGGGGGATTAACTGTACATATACAGAACTTTTTGCTGTTTGTTTGGAAAGCAGATCAGTCTAATTTTAACGATTTCTCACTAAAGGCCTATCCGGTTTGACCTCTGGTTTCACTCTGACTTCAGGTCTTTTTATTTTCTTGTATGATTTCTCCTTATTACTAATTAGCTTGCCAGGTGATTGTGCATCGAATCAACTTGGTAATTCCTCCTATTTCCCCCACTGCTTGGATAGAAACCCTAACAAGTCAGCACCTTGTTGTAAAGAAATGTCAAGCTCTCTCTGAATGCACATGCTCAGTCTCCTCAGTTCAGCAGTCTTTGTTAACTAATTTGCAAAATTTTCTCTGCTGAAACCACCTTTATAGACCTGCCTAGGTTAATTCTTCTGTTTAACACAAACTGAGTTAATTTCTGGTTAGCTCATGCAAAGTGTAGAGCCAGCGGTCTCTATTCTTTCTGGTTCAATGGCCACCTGGTAAAGGAAAGCAGGATTACTGTCTAGTTTCTATTGAGGGGACCCTGGCTGCCATCCTTGGCCCTGCCCCATTCCAGGTGGTGGGATGGGGTCCCTGTCAGTTAGGCCACTGCCTCAAATAGACTTGACATTGCACTCGAATGTGGTTACCTGGCTCCTACTCCTGGCCAGCCATCGCCAGCTCCTGACAATCTGTTCCTGATTGGTTCTCTTCTTATGGTTTTCCCTGGATAATTTGGACCCGACTAGATTACAATTCTGTCACATTTTATTTCTTAAAAGTGGGTCACATTATTAACCATTCATCTATATTTTAATTAGTGATAACTAGTACATCAAACCAGATTCCTGCTACTCAAAACTTTGAGGGTTATAGGTATTGAGAAAAGTAAGACATTTTCTGACAGGTATTTAAAATTTTACATAGATCAAGAAACTTTTAACTCCTCTGGGTTTTGCTTTTTTTTTTTAATCCTTTTGTGAAGTCCATTCTCTGTTGTGTCAGCTATCACATGCTCCAAAAGCGCCAAACTATAAGCCAACACATCTATTCCCATAGAACTCTGTCAGAAGCTGTGATCAAGCCAGTGAAGTACCCCGGGAGCAGAGCAGAGCTGGTGCACAGACCTGCAGCAGCATGCTTATGCTTCATGCAGATGTGCCTCAGAGTGCCTGGAGCCCCATCCCATGGGAGACTGTGACACATGAGACTTGTCAGCAGCTTCATCTGTCCTACCTGTGTCAAACAGCTGAATCACCAAAGAATCATAAGTGGGATTTGCAGGAATAAATTTTATTCTTTAACACAATGGGGACACCATCAGTGGACCTGTTTCTGTTTTGTACAATACTAGAGCTGTCTCCCAGTGTACAGATGCTTTTTGAGATATTTCTCTAAGTGTCATCCTATCAGATGACAGGATATACATGACATTTTTAGATTATATACCTAATGCATATTAGATAACATATGACAGGCAAAACTAAAATGTTACGTATTGTGAAAATTTGGAATAAACTTGAATACGTATGACTAGTAGAATGTGGAAATCTGATCTGTGAGATAATAGAGGAACTTAATTACTTTTTTAAAAGTTAGATGGAAATAAATGAAGATGGAGAAAGGGATGGAGTCACTAGTCTATTGGCCAGAAAGTCATCAAAAGCTTTTGGAATTGTTGGTAGGTAGATTATTCCCACGATCTTGTGTTATTTAGCCACACACTGAACAACCATGTTTCACAGCATTACACTCTGAGGACCTCTACGGTAACTGCCTCTGAGAAGGAAACAGGAAGGTTAATTCTGGTCTAATATGAGAGTCTAACAGGGCAGTTGTCCAGGCAAGAGTTCATACCTCTGCATAGCTTGGCTTGGCAAAGTCTTTAATTATGCAGGTTAAAACCAGCCTCATTCTGTTCGTTGTGCCTCACATTGAACCTCTCCTACTGGTATGGATAACCAGGAACATCTAGAGAATTCAGTCTCTTTACTTATTTAGAGCTTATATAGGGCTTTAAATATAACATGTTGCTGCCAACAGTTATTCTTGGCTTGTCAATGAAAACAAATATCTCTATATGTCCCTCTTGCCTCCTTTCAGCATTCCTCTTCCACAGTGCTGAACGAAAGCATAGTCAGCCATTGAAGAAGAGAGCCAAGGCAAATCTAGGTTTTCATACAGAGGACACAGAAGTAATCAACTGTTTGGAAGCAGAACTAGATGTTTTAGTTTAGAAGAGAAATATACTCTAGACGACAGTGATGTATAGCACCCTTTTCCCATGTATATTCTTGGGAAATCAATCGCGTTACTGTGATACGGCCAGCCATATGTTACATAAAAGGATATATGTTATGAATTATAATAGAGGTGGAATGCAGAATTTCTACTGGCAATAGAGTATAACATTACCACAGAGAGCTTTATTACAAAAGTAAACTGCAGTTTTGCTAGTGGATTCCTCATTTCTGGAGGTATTAACTATATTTATTTCATGGAAGAGATTAATGGAATGTTTAAACAGAGATTTTGCAACCTTCATCCTTGTTGGTAGGTGCTTTTGTCTTTCTGTCTTAGCTTGAAGCATCATGTGTCTTTCAATGGAGGTACTTGACAGTTGACATTTTCTGCTTTTACTTCTACTCCAGCTGCTAATTGCATATTTACAATCCTTCAATCAAGAGGAAAAGAGAAACAGATTAGAAAAATTTTCAGTCTATCAAGCAAACCATATATATAATGAAACATCCATTCATTAAACATAGAGAATTTTATAGCTTTAATAATAAGTGTTATAAAGGGCACAAAGGTAATATTAATTCTGAAGGAATGCAGGACTGGAAAAGCAGTAAGTCATTTTGACAGTTGCTATGAAGACTATTATCAAATGTTATGTTTATTTGACTAGGTTCAATTTATAAAACAAGACCCATAAAAAATCTACAGTCTAATCAATTGAGATGCCCTGTTACAAACAACAGCTAATGGAGTAAAGTTCTGATATATTGATTGATGATCAAATTGTAATCATGGATTTTACAAAATTAAGATTATTAGTAACATGGGCTGCTTATGTACATTAAATGAAACACTGTGGCAATTAATTAAATTGCTATAATGAAGACTTAACATTGTAAATGTTTTTTCTTAAGGAAGTGAAATTTTCTGAATGTGTGATTATCTTTCTAAAAGGAATTCACAAAGGTGTGTTTATTATGCAAATATAAAAAGATACAGAAGCTTTTGTTCCTGTGCTGTAATCACCGATTAATTCCTCCATTTACGTCTCACAAAAATTAAATTTGAGGGACATAAGAAATTCTTCTTTGTTTCTGTGTGTGCTGCTTGCAATCCCGAACATAATCAAGCAAGCTGACAGTATGTATGATTATATATGATACCACTCTGCAGGAGACAGTTCCAATATTGTATCTGCACTCCTCCATTCATTATTGGCAAACATGTGCCTGGAACTCACTGCAATGTTACAACTGGCATTTTAAAATACTGTGATTTCTTTTTTTTTCTATCCAGGACTTGGATTCCCATAGGATTCATGCACACTACATTGTATTATTCAGCATATGTTCATTACTTCCACTACTATTGGGAAAAGCTATGTGTATACATTCAGAGTAGAATATATCTCATAGTGGATTTCAGAAAATATAACATACAGTTACTTTAAAACATGAAGTTGACAAAATAGGAACTGAAAGACCAGGAAGGGAAAAACAAGCAATTTAAAAACCATTCACCCAATACATTTGATCCTGTTCCCATTCTTTCCATAGTAAATCATGAGTTACTTTGCAAAAGTCAATGCAAGTTGGCATAAAGCTGGTAGGAAATCAAACCTGAGCCCATCCTGCTTAAAAACCTGAAATATGTTCTTCATTTTAAAGCAGCCATTGCCCTGAAACCTGAAAACTGATAGACGCATTCAAACCACTCATTAGGTAACAAAACACTCTTTATGAGACTATAACTGAGTGTGGCAATAATAGCACCTCAATAGACTTGCACAGAGCTAAAAAGGCTAACTGGTGTTTGGGGCACCATAATGGCACTTACTAGCTCAGTTTCCATTTCTGCCAAAATAGTATCGGCAAGGCGCTTTCCCTCTCGGAGGCTCTGTTTCCATGAACTTAAAATGCAGATAGTGATAACATTAACAGCTTTGAGATCTACTGACAAAGAGCAGAGGGAATTATCTCAATACAGTTTGTTAGTTCTATCAGTTGGACAGGGATGCAAGCAGTGGATCCAAGCCAGCTCCCAGAGAAGAACAGGCTTCTAGTAAGACCAAATATCTCTCTGGATCACAAGGCACTCATAATCACCACATCTGCTGCTTGTGTCTGTTCAAAGAATTTTTTTTCGCTGTCTATGAAGTGGAATAAAATATGATTTACTAGTAGTACCTGCTCCCTCAACCTCATTAAGCAGAGGAAGGGTTAAGAAAGTATGTTCACCTGATCCTCTACAGGCAGCTGCAAGCTATCTTTGGCTCTGCACGGAGCAGATGTGACCTGGGCACTTCCAAAGGCGAATCTGAGAAACAAAGATTAGTGCTTCCCTCAGTGGGATCAAAGAAACCTTTGTCAGAGCCATTTCAGATCTAGCTAACATCGAATCAGGGCAGAAGACTATGTGGAGATCCTCAGAGCAGTTAGTGCTGATCTCCTTCAAGACCAGGACATGCCACTACACCCAGTCTATGCTGGCCTGCTCAGAGGAGAAAGCGCTGCAGTTGGTTTGGGAGGTCTCCTGAACCAAAACCCAAATCTGGAAATCCTTTGGGCTTCCAGAATTTTCCCGGAGATTGATGAATAAAGATGATGAAAAATAAAGGAAATAAAAGGCTACAAAATGAAATCTAAAAGCAGTCTCTAACTTTGCATACAGCGCCTGTCAGAAAAGGTCCTCTGTTTTACAAGACAGGAAATGCAAAACAAGAGCGTCTGTAACTATTTGTAAATAGTGTCAAATTTATGGAACTGGTTTGACACGAGGAAAAAATATCTCTGGAAAAGAGTTGCAAAACATTCTAAGTAGTTTATTCTGACATTTTAAAAACTTTAAAAAAATGTTATTCTACTTAAAAATTTATCTAAATTTACATTTAGACCTATTTTGCAAGTAAACGAAGGACATCAAAGTGAAATAAAACATGTCACTTGGGTTCAAACAAAATGTTTATTTGGATCCAAAATATTGCCTTCATTTCAGCCAGAGAACTGAAAAAATATGCAGCTAGTTTTATAGCTTTCACTGTAGCACCATTTTTAAATTTTATTTCTGCCCTATTTCTCATATTTTCTATAAAGAGGACTCACGTGATTCTTCCTCTAGTGAAATGTAAGCATTTGATTTTGTCAGGGTGCCATCCTCTTATTAAAATGTTGCATTCACTGATTGGTTGTCATCAGTATTGTTAATATTGCTATTACTTAGGGTCTTTCCAATGCAACAATCTCATTTGCTTGTCACTATTCTCCTTTATCTTCTGTTTTCTAAAACTTGATATTTCTTTAAATCATACTTCCTCCAACTACATTTTTACTTTATATTTAAGGTAAAAATGACTGAAAGCTAGCAACAGCAACAAAATTTTTCACTAGCTCAGTTTGGGGGGAAATGTCCAAAATGTCCATTGAAACACTTAATTTAGAAAACTATTAAAACCTGTAGGTAACAACTGAAAAGGAAAAGCCTGAAGTTCATAAAAACTTTTCCAGATTGTTTTTTCCTTATTTTAGCCCTAGTTATCTTTTTGTCCTGCTTCCTTTTTCTAAAACTGTTTTTCCTTCCTTCTCTTTCCTTATAGGTCTGAATCAGAAAGGTCTATCTGCAATTTAGATTTATTGGAATAGAGGTAAAAAAGAATAAGAGCAACTTTTCACTGTCAGATTTGCACAAAGGAGTCAGTGCAAGTGAGAGCCAAGTTCTTTACCATTCATTTCTTACTCTTCTTTATCTCTATTCACTTTCTCTATTTCAGTCCTTTCCATCCCTCTTCCTTGCCTTTCTTTATACTTTCCCCCCCTCTATCCTTACTTTCAGGTTTTTTAACCATCCCTCACACATCCCTACTTATTATCCAGGGACCTATTCAGCCACAGAAGACTCGAATGTTAAGCATGAGAAAGTGAAAGACACTGTTGCAATGAGCATGATGATAGATGATTTTCAGTAGGTTTTTTTTACTGAAATGTTTTAATATTTTCAGCCAAAAATGTTCCCATCCTTTCAATAGGTTAAAAAATAACCCCTGAAGTGTTGGTGTTGGTAGTATATATTACTATTGTTACAGAAGCCAGCCAGAGGGAGGAAATGACCTTTATAATGGGAAGAAAATTCTCATTCCTTCTTGCCTCTTCCCTGCTTTCTGTTTGCTCTGCATTTTCTCATTTTCTTCTTACTTTTGCATTCTTCTCTTCTGCCAGTTCCCTCACACTTTTCATTTTCTTTTTTTTTTTTGGTGGTTAATGAATATAAGGCTTATAATTGACTTAAAATCCACTTTATTAACCTAATTTGAAAGCAGAGCATAAGGACAAAGGTGAGATAGTCTGTACCTATCTCAACTCCACAAAACCAGGGGAGAAATTAACTCAAAAGACAGAGTGTGAGAAATGTATATCCATAGTTACCCTCTAGGCTGCAGTTTCACAAGTGTAGCTCTTAAGCACATCCCTCACAGCATCCACTCTCAGCATTTCAGGGTGTTGCTGTATGACACCACTTTTTCTTTGGTGTCACACTGAAGGATTTTCTTGATGTAATCACTCACATGAAGAAGAAGGTGCAGTGGATTATTGCTGCCTTCCAGAAAGCCCTTTTTGCCCGCTTTGCTGGAGGCAAAACCAGAGCCACTGCATGCCTGCTCCCCTAGGACAAAGCTGGTCTGGACATGGCTGGAGCAGACAGAAGGGTGCTCTGCTATGCCCTGTCTGTACGTGAGATAGAGAGGAGCAGCACCCAAGGGTTCCTGAGGGAGTTTCTCTCTAAGCAGATCAGCTCATGGAACCACATCCTTTCAACTTCCATGTCAAGTTCATACTTAGGAAAGAACTATATATACATATAAACCCCCTGTGCACTGCAGCACTAATGTAACTGTATCTGTGTTGCAAACCAGATCAAGAAGTGCTGAAGCATTTCTTATAAATACACTTCTTTGGGAACAGAATCTGCAGAATGGATTCTTTGAAAAAAGATTCAGACATATGCTTCCTCCTCTGCTAAGTGCCCTGAGAAACAAAGCTTCAGATGTCAGCAGAAAGTTAATATATAGAGTTGAGAAACCTTAAAGGAAGGTTGTAGAACAAATTCCTTAAGGAGTTTGCCTTATATGAGCTTGTATAATGTTGCGGGAGGAAAATGAAAAAAAAAAATCAAGGGAAAGACAGTAAAACACCTAATATCTGTCCAAAAGAAAGGAGAAAAATCAATATTCTAGATTTACTTAATGGTTTTGTTTGCAATAGGTTTCAAGGAAGAGAGTCTTTGCTTTATCTCAATATCTCCTCATATGAACACAAAAGAAGGAGACTGAGGGAATTATTTACCTTTCTTTTGTATTTTATTTTTGAGCAATCTAGTGAAATAGCTGATTGTCATTCACAGTTTCTGGTCCAAAACTATTCTACTGATGGCACAAAGAGAAGTCCTGCATGGCCAGGAAACTAAGAACACAATACATATAATTTGAAATATTTATCTTCTGGGCTTTTTTATTAGCCTGAAGTGTTGATACTTCCCTGGTCATAAGGATTTGGGAACTTCACTTTTCATAGTTGTTGCTCAAACTGATTTAATGAATTTACAAAGCCCAATCTTACTTGACACCATTCTTCTTAATATTGAAGTCTAGATTCTTGGGATGATAGTCTTTCACGGGTTCAGTTTTGCACCTCATGTAGGCTGACACCACACAGACATGCGCTCAGTCCAGATTTAGCCTGAAAGGACCAGAGAAGTCTGAAGAATATCGCCTTCCTTGCAGTTTTATAGTTAGATACAGATGTTCTGTGTATTCTCTGAACCTTTTGCAGTCAGATGAGAGTAAGATCTGGATTTTGTTTGTTTGTTTTCAAAAAATTACTAAGTCAGACTGTTCTTTTCCTAGAAATATATTTGTCCTGTACATGCAAGAAAGTGGGGAGAGGAGGAGCTGGCTGGCATATTCTTAACCACTATATATTGCAGAACAGGCTTCCAGTTGTCAGCGTCTGCACCCTGTAGAAGTATGGTTTCAATTTTACTTCTGAAATCTGAGTCGAGCAATGTTGCCAACACATATTTTTCCCTGTCAAAACATTTCACTTATTCCTGAGTCTGTAGACAGCTTTTTAGGTTACATCTTTTCTCCAGTCTTATTGAAACAGGATCTTCATTTCTTTTGAAATCATTTTTCATTAGTGTGGGAGCAAAAAGTAGATACTAGAGTAGATAAGTGGCAGCACCTGGCTTAAAGATCTTCCATCAGCTCTTAGTTTCTGTGTGATCACTTCTGATAATTGGAGGATGAAAACCAAAGCAGCAGTCACACTCAAAACATGATAGGTGAAGACATTATCTTCCTTCCTTCTCTATGCCCTTAGCGCTGTCTGTGCTCCCTTGTGTTCTGCAGAGCTGATCGAACATGCAAAACACAGACTTAAGGTGTCACATGTTGCTTCAGCAAAATATTTTTTTACTAATTTGGTCATGATGAGGCCTGGTTCACTGATTAGTTGGATTTAAATTAGCTTTAAAAGCATATAGTTTCTGTGTTTGTGAACAACAGGCTCTCCAAGGCAATGGTCACAGCACCAAGCCTGGCAGGGTTCAAGAAGCATTTGGATGATAGTCTCAGGCACATGGTGGGACTCTTGGGGATGGTCCTGTACAGGGCCAGGAGTTGGACTCTGTGATCCTTGTAGGTCCCTTCCAACTTGGCATATGCTGTGATTCTGTGATTCTGTGACTTATTCCCATGTTTTTAGTTGCTTTAATTATTTTCAAATATATGCACACATTTTTGTCTGGAGGATTCATGCAAACAATCGCCTCAGCTGTTTGCTGTTCACTAGCTATTGTTCATGGCATGTGGCAAAGTCATAGGAACTACATCATATGATTCCTGCTTCCTAACTGGGTGTCTAGCAAGACGATGAATAATGATTGAACACTAAGACAATGCAATTTCACCCTCTCCCAGAACCCAAATTCAGATTATAAATGCTTTACATTCAAACTAGTATATGCTCTGGGAACAACATGTCTGAGAATTTTTAACCTTTAGCAGGAAATAACAATTCCCTAAATAACTGCGAAAAGGAATTCCTTACATTAAAGCACAAAGATATTCAGAATCACTCTTTGTATTGTTTACCAGCTGTATTTATTTTTTTATTCATGTTTCTGGATAAAAACCATCCATAGTTCAAATATCAAACTCCCCAACAATCTGATTTTAATCATTTGCCTCAGATCAGACTGTAAAGAAGGAGCAGATCTGAGCAATACAGAGGAAAGATGACACACTCTTCAAATCTTCAGCTTTTATTTCTATTTCAGTTCCCTAACAAGATGAAGCTCAACAGCTGTACTGTTTGCAAGTCTGTGCATCAGCAACAGATTAACAAGCCAATAGAAAATGTGGGTGGCAAGAGAGCCCCAGAGCTCACGTAGACAATTCTTTTCCAAGGCACGATCAGCTCTTGAACAATTCCCATCCACCTGAGCCTAGCTCTGTCTTAAAGACTTTCTCTGATGGCAATTTTTCCAACCAATCTATTGCAGTGATCCATTTTTGTAGTATTAAAAATATTTCATACTACCTTTTCTCAGCCTTCCTTGATGCAATTTCAGGCTATTGCTTTCTGTCCTACCAACTAAAATCTGACATAAAATTTTTCTGTTCCTCTTTTCTATTTACCCTTTTGACATCAGACATCATATCCACCCTCAGGGCCTCCTTTATTCACATATCATCGCCTGCTGAGTCTTTCCATGGAGTTTGCGTTGTAAAGACTGATCCTTTGTTTTGCTCCTTGCATTTTCTTCAAACATTCCATAATTGTCTTCAGGTGGAGAAAGTATTTCAGACTGTCTTACAGGAAGTATTCCTATTTATTCAATCTAATATGTTGTTTGGTTTTCTTAATAACAAAGAACTATTTATAAACTGTGATAAATTATCATCTATAGATCTTCTTTTGCTACCTAGTTAGCCTTTCTTCTGCTTATCTTTGGACAGCTGATTATTCTTTACTAAATGTAGCATTTTGCACCTGTCCCTGATGAATTTTCAGTGAGCTCACCATACTGACTTCTGAACCTGTTGGTCAGTCAGTCTCAGCTGACCAGGCTTCAGTTGGCAGAGCTCAGCTGACACTCAGTAATTTCTATCTCATTTTGTGAAAACAGTCAGCTAGAGGAGGGAGGACATCCCCATGGAGGGGAAGGTTATGACGTGAACTTGATGCTTCTTAGATGCTAGAAACCTAGGACAGCATGGCTCCAAGGGAAATGCAGCTTCATAGAAATACTTGTTTTAGATTTGAAAAGCTGTAAGTTTACTCATGTACTTATGGTCTTATGTCAAATAACTAATTTGAGGTGTTTTTCCTGTCATACATCTGTTAGCTGCTAGAGAACTTACCACAGGGCTTCATGATCCTGGGGTTATGTTGACTGTAGTGCTGGGTCTTTCCTTGGGTAATACACACTCCTGGAATTAAATTGAGAGGTCTCACATTTAGCGATTACTGCTACTGATTCTGTCAGAGGCTGTGGGCTGCAAAATAATGGCCAGTAAAGGAGACGCCTGCTTAGACAAAGTTGTTTTAAAGAGGGATTGTGAATGTGTGGTGTTACAGGCTACATCCATATCAATGGTAGCAAAGAGTTAAATCCTCAATTGCATCCATACTGCGAACAAAGTTTTCATGGTGTTGTGGCATAATGAAAGCTCATTAAGTACTGAACTTCTGAATTAATACAATACAGAATATCACTGCACTGCAACCACAATAGAAAAGAATTTTTAATCCACAGTATTCTGTTCTATGAGACAAAATTCGGTACCTACAGCTATGAGAAAAGAAATAGGCAATTTCTTTAAATATAAACATTCCTATAATATTGACAAAATGAAATTGCACATATTAAAAGTGGAGTAAAGACAGGAAGAGGATCATAAGAAATATAAAGTGAACTGGAAAAATAAAGATCTCTTCGTACATGACCATTATTCCCATCAGTTATTAAACTGCAGCAGAGCTACACACAAAAACAAAGACAGTAATTCAAAAGCTATAGTTAAACACCATGATGTTCTGTGGTGACAGTTGTCTGAAGAATATATAATCAATATGATTGTCTTTTCATCATTTCTATTGAGTTTAAGAAAAAGTTATATTAAAAAATATTACTGGGAGAAAGAATATGAAAATATTTTCCTCCTGTTGGAAAGATATTGCATTTTGTTTTGGGAGATGTTTGGGCTTTTTACTGAAAAAATAAACACTGAAGATAGAAGGTATCATACTGAGGGGTTGTTTTTTGGGAGATCCTGAAGTGCTGGTAAAAACAGAGATCTCTGTGATTAATTACAGACTATTCAAAATTGTTTTGTCCTGGAATAAAGATTGATGATGAATTTCTGACTATTTCTTAGTCTTGAATGCCTAAGTAGAAACATACAAGCTGACTGCAGAGAAAGAAAACTGAAGGAAAAATTGACTGACATATGATTGGAAGTTGAAATGTATGATTTGGGGATTTTAGGTCTCTTTCTTCTATTTGAAATGAGAAGCTTAATCCCATGAGAATGTATAGGAAACAGAAGTGAGCTGGCTGAGAATTTTCTACTCCACATTTTCTTTGACAGAAAGATGCATTTTTGATTAAACAGAATTTTTTTTCATGGAAAGTGTCTGCCTTCATTTAAAATGTAGCTTCCTTTTGTCTGAAAACAGAAATTCATAACTTTTATAGCATAAAAAAGGAAGTAAAGACTCTAATTTTGTTTTGTTTTGTTTGATAAAGAGTCAAAACGCTAAGCCAAGCTCCTTCAGTTACCATCCTAGTTTTATCTGTGGTTGTCACCTGAGGTAAGTAGTCTTACATTGGTAACCCTTAACAACGTATCCCATGTGATTTTTTTTAATAATACAAACAAATGGCACAATAGGGCACAATAGTACAAACAAGAAAACAGAAGAAAGAAAAAAATCAGGAAAATATTATTATTTAGAATAAGATTTAAAAAAATAACAAATAAAGCTAAGAAAAAATTAGCTTACTGTCCTAAGTGGTGGAAATATGAAAAAAATGAAAGTTTAGAACAATGTCAGCAATACTATGGCTAAATACAAATGTTCTAGCTGTGTCAAAATTCACTTTTTGCCTTCTCCTCTCTCCTCAGTGTCCATAACAAGTGTCCTCATAAGAATCCAGCTGCTGACTTAATTTTACATCTAGCCAGCTGAATATCATGCATACATCCCAAATTTAGGACTCAAAGTTAGTCTTTTGCCTTTAAATCTAAAGCTGCTCACCCAGCCATTAATAGGTTTCTTTGTATTTTTTGTCTTTATGTTCCGATTAGTCTGCATTTTTTAATTCTGTGAATGTCAGAAGAATGAGTGGATAGCAGAGCCATGAATAACATGAGGTAACATGAAGTGTATAGTGGTACTGTTGCACAGCATGGTTGGGAAGGTTCATATGTTTGCCTAAGGCAGTGCCTCTGTCTCTGCTACCTTTTGCTTGCAAAAAGGGCCCTGTACTGGGCATGCCAGAGGGAATATATGCCCAGCAATGCAACACTGACTTCTGATGCTTATAAAAAAACACTTTAACATCTCTCAGGGTACAACTTCTCCGAGGTATCTACCTATGTGCTTGTATTTGGAGCAGCTCATGTCCGTGAGCAATGCATGAACATCCTGGCAAGTATAGACAAGCTCAAATAAATGAAAAGCCTACATCCCCATTAACAGGTTAAATTCTACATTACAGAGGTGAGTCATTTGCACGCAGACAATTCAAAACACCCACCCTTCACTAGAGACAATTGGTGCCATTTATAAAAAATACTGCCTTGGCTGCTGCCTCTTCTCATAACTGTGTTTCTTGGTCATGTGCTCATCATAACTACACCCTTTTTCACTTTTTTTTAATGGAAATGTTTCAGATGTAGTGAGGAATGGCCACCTCTGAAACTGAGAGCATTCCCAGGGTTTCTGTGTCCGTCTCTCATATAATTTTAGGAAAAGCAAATACATAGCCAAGTGAGCGGTTTTTCTGTTTGAGATGGTATTTGTGCACATGTAAAATGTGTTTTCAAGCATTATCTCTTTTCACCTGACACATCATAAACATGTAAGTGTGTAGTAATATGATCTGTTTCTATAGAGACCAAGCATAGTACTTTAAGAATACATACCAGAATTTGTAAGGAATGTTTATGACCTTTCTGCTTCTCCAAAATTCCTATCCATTGCAGGGGTACTTGGCAAACAACAGGTTTCTAACTAGGCCTTGAGGCAGCATCCAAAGGATAATTCCTTTATCTCTGCCATCTATGGCCAAAGAGAAGTTGAGACAATATCCATTCCGCCCTTCACTTCCAAACAGCACCAGATCTGTGTGATTCTTTTATCTTTGTCCTAAAAAGCTTCCCATGATGAATGCTCACTAATTTCAATTAATTCCAACACATCATTACCTTTGGCAATGCCTAATTTTTTATTTAGTGCCCTGTTTAGCATGGTGTTGTGGTTTAACCACAGCTAGAAAAGCATATTCTTTTTTCCATAAGTATATTTTTTTGTCTTGGCTTCTCTTTTTCTTCTCTTTCCTTCTTATTTTTTTTTAATATGTGTTTTGTATTGGGTTTTTTTGTTTTTTGATCTTCATCACCTGAATATCATGCTGTGACTAACCTTGACTCTACCATGTGTGTATATAGCTCATTGGTCTGCTGTAGATTTAAGAAGAAGAAGAGCTGAACAAATCCCAACATAGTCAGAACACTTTCTCTTGCCCTGGGGCTGGAGATAGGCCAGGACAATGCCTTTTATTGAAGAACAAAAATATAAAATGTATCACGTCTCTTGAACTGACTGATATGTAGAATTTACCAGAATGGAAACCATATGTTTCTAAAAATATAAAACACAGAGGTGGCTGCACTAGCATTATACTCACGTCTGGAAGCAGCCATCTCTCACAGAGGCAGCTTTGTAAATCTTTTCTGAGGGCACCATCCTAAATTTCATTTTGCCTGGGATAAAATACAATAAGATACACTAAAAAACATAAAGCTAATGTAGGAACATTATATGACATCATATAGACATTGACAAGAACAAAAGGACAGACATCAAACAGGAAGGGAAAGTAAGTTGTGTCATTTCAGAAAAAAAAACGAGTGTACCTTTTGTTTTTCCTTCTGCTTATGAAGTCATTCGGTAGAACAGTATGATTCTTACCCAGATTGTCTTTGTTCAGCTTGCAAGTGTATGCTAAGAGTGACCAAATTAAACTATACCTTCTTA
The DNA here is from genome assembly GCA_013396775.1 of Cephalopterus ornatus. NCBI lineage: Eukaryota > Metazoa > Chordata > Aves > Passeriformes > Cotingidae > Cephalopterus > Cephalopterus ornatus. Next base: position 252,531 of record VZRE01000488.1, read on the forward strand.
CTCAAAAGAACAATTTCCTGTGTGTACTCAAAACCACAGCTTCTTTATTGACTGGAATAAGTTTTTACTACTTTTTGCCACTTGACAGCCCTTTAGAGCCCAAAAGAGCTGTGGGACAGTGAGGGAGACTCTGCCTTGTGCATCATTTGCAGAGTTGGTAACTACGCCTGAACTTCAGCCGCTTCATTGCTGGTGGCACAGAAGGCAGAAGCACCGTGGCTTGGCATTTATATTCCTAGTGGATCTGTATAAGTTTAGAGAGAAGTACTGCTAATAGACATCTAGTGTGGAAGCGTGATTCATTTCTGTGATTACCAGAATAGGAAATTCTTCAACTTCCAGGTTAAACTGTAGGCAGGATTTCCTGATCTTCATCAGAGGTTTCTCTGGGCCTCTGATTTAGAGAACAGGGCTTAGGTATAAGAGCACAAGGAGCAAAGAACATATTATGTATTTCTCTTTGAGTCTTGGTTTCTTTACTGGAGAGATTCCTGGTGTGGAAGTATCAGCAGGAGGCAAATGCCATATGGGTTTGAGGTCTGTAAAAGAGAAATGGGTATATCAAATTTTGCAATAAGGAATAGAACCATATTTTTATAAGGAGCAACATTGAAAACCTACGCAGCAGGCCAGAAAAAGATTACCCATGCCCTTGACTGTCCCTCAGAAACATGCCCCTAGCATTAAACAATTGGGAAGCTCCACTACTGCGTAAATTTCAGTCTTAGAATCCAAGGGAAGCAAGTTCCAGCAGTGTCACATAGTTCTTCACAGAGTTGAAGGTAGGTAGATCTAAGTAGCAAAAGGGCTTTAGCTTTTCTGCCTTCTCAGCTGTTGGAGACAGATTCCTGCCAAAAGAGCCAGCAGTTGGGAAATGGCAAAAGAAAAAAAATAGTTATGTCCTTTCAAACAGGTGCACTATGCCTGCAGCAAAGAGAGAGACACATGAGAACATGCATTTGCACAAGGAGGCATTAGAATAAAAAGGCTTGAGCTGCAGATACTGAAATATCTTTACAAGATGGCAGGCAGCCAGAAAGCTGGAGGGTGGGGGGATGACTGCTTTTTCTTATTTTTCACATTTTTGATTGAAGGCACTTGATTCTGATTTCAGCTACGTGGTTACATATTGATGCTTAAAATGTGAAATCAGCTGTTATTCAGAAGATGATTTAACAAGCTAGGCAGGAATATCTGCCAGCGTAGCTAAGTTCAGAAATCAGGCACAGGTTTTCTGCCAAAAGAATTGGGAACTAAGAAACCATAACAAAACACAACCACCACATCAGCCAGAATATCTTGCTGCAGATCAGACCCATATTAAAAATATTTTCTCAATATAACAGGAGTATTTAGGTGTCTTTTAAAAGATTTTATTGAGTTTAAGATAACATATTTTACATTTTACTGCACAAAATGTTGCAATGCCTTTCAATGGATGCCTCTATTTTTGTCCTTATGTGCAATTGAGTTCTTTATGCCTGCAGAATTCTAAAGTAACATAAAGATAGCTGTATATGTACAGAATATCTGTCAAAGGATTTGGCCTTTGTTATAACAGCCATGAGTTTGCAGGATGTACATACAACCATCTGTACCTTTCCTTTAAGTGCTTATCTGTGTGATCCTTCAAAAAATTAAGCCTATTCTTAGAGTTACACAAATACGTGTTTTTCACTCACATGTAATTGGTGTTTAGAAAATAAAAGCTGTTATTCTCAGTTCCCATTTCTCAAACAATTTAACATTTTCAAAGAAATATATACTTTATAAGTGAATCCAAGATCCCTCTAACTAAATATGTTCCGTTTTCCTCACATCTTGAGAATTTTATTCTGCTTCTTCATTGACAAGTATAATGAAAAAAGTGGCACAGCAAGAGCTCTGCTTATTATTTGCTTTGATAGACATAACTGGAAGGAAATGTTCTAAACTCCAAGTATCTCAGGTAGCCATTTTAAAAGGCAATATTTACAGAATGCCTCTCTGAGCTAGAGAAAAGACTTAAAATTCAAAACTCCTTTCTGATAACATCCTATCCACTTATTCCAGTTTATTTTGCTGAGGCTTTATATGATGATACAAAACAAATATCACATAGTTGCAATTTTTGGGTTAGAAATTTTGTGTCGGTTCTCATTGCCTATGGTTTCAAATTCTTCACATTTTATGACAATGCATATGAAGGTTTCTAACAAAAAATCAAATCTTTTTGTCATAATTTCATTGCCATAATATCATCACCTTTGGCAATCATGTCTGACAGTTCATGAAAATGCAGATTGCCATCAAACCTACAAGGAAGGAGCCCTCAGATGCCAATGCATCCTTAGGGCAAGGAGTCAAACTACCAAGTTTATTGCTTTTCAAGTGCTCATATCCCTTTGGCATTTTTCCCAGTCTTTCTCCTCCCTGAACCTTAGCACATAGTAAAGATAATAAAGATGTCATACAGCAAAATTAACATTAGTATGTAGCTTTTTTTTAGAAGCCTAGATTCTGGATTTTGATATGTTCTAGATAGGAGACAAATTATACTAATAGTTTCCGTACCTTTTCTTTCAAATGGTATATTTTCTTAAGGCTGAAACTGTATTTGCATTTGTTTTTGTATCCTGACTCTATTTTCTGAGGAATTCAAAATTACCAATAGTTAAATAAGTTAAAATGAAACATTTTGTTTAAATAGGTGGTGGGGGGAAAAAACACAAATAAAGAAAAACTGAAGTGGTTAGTGTCAGGAGTTGAAAAAATAGCAAAATTTAAATTCAATGCCAGTATATAAGAATTATCTGTGCATATTATACGATTGTTAGGTACTGTTAAAGAACAGAATGATCCACAGTGCCTATCTGAACAGTAAGAAAAATAGTTGTCTGACAAGGTCTACCCTGTCTAGACATGAATGATGCCAAAGAAGATAAGAATATGAAATCTATAATGTATACAGGAACTTCAGCATCTCAACCCACATGAATTTCCCCAAAGCTCTTTGTCTGAGGCTGAAATAAATCAGCCAGAATAAAGAAAGATTCACTTCTGTTAGTATTTTTCCACTTCTGTGAGGGAAATACTCTCTATTTTCCCCAAAAGTCAGTCTTTTTTATGTCTTGAAGGCAAAAAATTGCTAGTGACCAATAATTGCATGCCCAGTCAACCATAAGCAATGTGTAAACACCAAAAGCATAAGATTCATCAGGATATCAGGATAAGAAATATTTCTGAGACAGAACATGAAAACCAGAAATTTACTGAGGATCAGAGGTAGAAGTTACTGACATGTATCTGTTAAAAAAGAGATAATCTCCTCTGTCCTTCAATTGAATATATTCTGGTGTATTAATTAAGTCTCCATTGATGAGGGTTGATCCTTGAGGGTACTTTGTGTTTAGAGCAGCTGTTGCAATCTTTGACAAATGCAGTACTGACTCTATGACTGACTCAAGTCTGTTGTTCACTGGTGACTTTGAGTTTCCTAGGAGTGAAATTAAATAAGGATAAACTGAGAAGCACAGCATGGGATAAGAAAAGGATATGAGGAAAAAGATGAAGACACCAGAGAGAGGTGAAAATCTACTGTCATTTTAGTAATGAATTCATTATTAAGAGCAGGTTTGCTTTCTGATGTCACAGTTTTGCATTGTAAGGTAATGAGAGGGTTTCAGAAGAAAAACAAATAATACAAAGCTGAAGTGATGAGATTAAAAAAAAAATTCAATTATTAACCATTATACCATTGTGCATAATCATGTTATTTGCACGTGACTAGAGGACAACATGGTCTCCAGGGTCATTAGCAAATATGTAGTAATGGGCTGAATTCTGAGTTACAGAGATTATGCCTCAAAACCAGGCTTAAACTTGTAAAATGTAGTGCTGTATCATAAGATGGTACATTGAAGACTGAGTACATCCTCTCATACAATCTGAACCCAGATCACACAGACACGCCTCAGGAAGATCAGAGCTGATCCTGCCTGTTTCATCATTCCTTAAATTGTTTAGGTCCCGTCCTAATGCAAGCAGTAAGCTTTTTCATTCCTCTAAATTCTTTTATTCTTATGAAGTTCATTCCAATAGTGAATATTTGTTTTTGCAACCATAGTGATAACAGATAGTTACTGGACACAATACACTCAAAGTATTTTCAACTACTCTTTTTGAAATTTGACTGTGTTAGGGTCTGTCTGTGGTGATGGTGCAATAAAGATACAGTGCTGATATAATTCTTACATCAGTTTCCAGTTATGACATTAAAAACTGTTCTGTTTAAGACTTTTCAGAAGTTATGAAGACAGATCATTCTTTCATCTCAGCATTTCCCTGAGAAAATACAGTTTCTCGGTATCTGCTTCAGAACTTCATTTGTGCTTGAACTCTTCTGGGAAGAGATCTACAGTATCTAACACACTCTGTGTGTAGGATTAATTACCAATATTTTGTTTTACATGACTGAAATAAGTAAGGAACTTTTCTTGAGGGCACATCGATATAGGCAAGAAGGGGAATTTGTATGACTTTCACAGAAAATCTATTTCTTTCACATGACATAAAAAAGGCAGGAAAAGCAAAAGACGTGAGTAGAGAAGAGAATAAAAATTATGAGGAAGGAAACAATTTTTTCTATTTTGGAAATAAACATGAGTAGAATAGATTTTTATGGACCCAATGAGATTTTGGGGTAAGATATGGACTCTAGAAATATTAAATTATTCTTACATATTTCTATTTTTGTATATTAGACTGTCTTACGTATTCTGTTGCTTACATGTGTTTGCATGTATATGTAGATGAACATATATTTGTACCTGTGATATATATGTATACATATGATAGACACTTCTCACAAGCTGTTAAAAGCAGAACCTATTTAGCAGGAAGTGCAGCTGATCCAGCAAACAGCTTTCCTAGCTTTGCAGTGTGCCATTTGTGTATGACAAGGAATGAAGCAGAATAGCAACTAGATCTGTGCAAGTAACGGAGAATAGATCTCAAAACTAGTAATCAAATTAATCAGGTAAATTCTCCAAGGAATCACTTCAGCAAAGGTGTTTAGCATGAAAAGGTGAGAAATAGGAATGGCAAAGAGGGATCGAGAGCTTTATTGAAACGCATAGCAGGGTTAGTAGTCCCTTAATTGGGCCCATGGTAGGAAAGCAGAGCAGAGAGGTTGTTTTGTTTGGATGTATGAGAAATTCTGGAGATGGAAGATCAATGGAGCATTAAAAGTTTGAATTTTGGTAAGTATAGTAAGGCTGTGAGCTGGCTAAAGAAAAATAGAGTAGGAAATGTCCAGCTGGAAGTTTTAGCTTAAGGATTAAGATTGAACTTGATCTTCCTCTTTTCACTCCTCAGTACTTAATGCACTAGAGTTTCTTTGCAACTCACTTTACCAAGTGAGTTTCTGTTTTTCCTACTCATATATACAATTGATTGTTTTAATTTTCTTTTCTGAACAGACCAAGTAAAAAGCATCACATTAGAAGATACCTACCTTGCTATATTTGAAAATACAATAGCCATAGATTAGAAAATACAAAAACATTAAAACATACTTTAAGGAGGAGCAGCAACTCCTATTAGGCATATCACCCTCTCCAGATTTCTTGTGGTGTTTGAAATTAATAGGAATTGCTTAAAAGTGGATAAAATTAGTAAAGTAAAAAGAGGAAAAATTGATCTGCCGGATACATTTCACTGTGAAGATATGACAATTTTTAACTGGAAAATGCATAAAATAGTTATCATGTAAAATGATAACCCCTCAGCCTGCCCAATCCCCAATGATACAGGCAGAAAACTCACAATGATACAGGCAGAAAAATAATACTTCAAATAAATTTTATTTGTTTCAATGAAAAGATAATCTTCTCTGGGGGTTGGGGTTTTTTAATTTTATTTAAATTAAGAGGAAAAAAAAATCTGGTATGCAGAATGTTTCTCTTTTAGATCTTTAACTGACTATTAGTCTGGTATAATGGTAATAAAAGATTATCATCTGGTTTATGACCTTTGCAAAAGGCACTAAGTGGTCCAAATGCATTGTTTTCCTGTCCATATCACAAAAACAGCTGCCCTGCACAGTATTCTTACCCTGAAAAAGAAACTGCTTAAGGAGATCCCATGTAAGTCAGTGGGATGATGAAAGCTTTCCAATGAGCATTCCTGCATGGATCAGTGCAGAAGGGGCACAGCGCTGATCAGCTCTCAGATTTTCACTTAATCATTCTTCAGTCATTTAGCTAATAAATTTTTAAGAGGAGGAAAATCAAAGCCTGGGTGCAAACACAGAAAAGGATTATTCATTCTGAAGCTGTGAATGAATATTCGGGTAATAAGACATATGTTTCAGTTCTGCTCCCACAATATTAACTCCCTAGCATTTCTCAAACCTGACTACTGTGTCTTGGCAAATTCCCTGAAGTACAAAGTTGCAACCTTTTCTTTTGTTGAATAAAATAAAAATGTTTTCTCAGATTTTTTCTAGGCAATTGTTTTCCAAATTTGCCAAATATATCAGCTACCTCCATGATTTCCATGCCAAGGCTGCTCAAAAACCATCATCGAGACATAAGTAGAGCTCAGCAGCTCCTAAGAGGTTAAACTTGCTATTCTGAGCTGAGCCAATTTCACTTTGTATGTTCTGCAGTGCAGTGAAAGTTAATTCATTCTAAAGCACAGAGCTTTCCAGCAACATTGTTAATATTATAATGTTCCTTTGCTGCAATGTCCTAGCTAGTTTATTAGATGAGAGAAAAATACAGATGTGCTGACAAGCAGAGTTATACCTACCCACACTAGCAAATTTTTATTAAAATTACTTTAAATCATTTTTATGCAGAATTATAAGCTCCTTTAGAATTCCAAAGTAGTTACTTTGATTTTTAGTAGTACCGCTGATTATATTTGATATAGGCTGTTGTTTGTTTGTTTTCTCTTAATAAAAAGACATGCTCTTCTGATTGTGCGAGGATAATTTTTCTCTTCTTTAAGCTGCAGTAGAATTTCCTGAATTAAAAGGTGATTGGGTTAGATGGGTGGTACATTTAAAGATACGGGAAAAAAATGAATATATCAAAATAGTAACACAAAGACAGACATTATGTCTGCTGTTTCTAACAGGAAGGCAAAACAATCCAATAGTCCTAGAGTGATTGCTGGGGAAAATACAAAACCTGGTTGATCCCACATGCAATAGCTATAATGAAACAAACAAAAAAAATTCCTGACATTTCTCTGCAGAATGGAGTGAAGGTTGACAGCACATTCAAAGTCTAATGCATTTATTGGACAGTCTCTTTCCTATCTGAGCTCTAGCAGTCAGATAAAGGCAGAAACAGTTTATTACAATATACAAAGGGCTCAAAGAAAGTCATCTCACTGGTTAAACTTTAGCAGCAGACAAACTGGGAATAAAGGTACCAAGACAAGATTTAACACCTTTTCTTCCATTTCACTCAACGCAGCACTGAATTCTAGTGGCTTTTCATTATTTAAAGCCTACTTTGTGCCTTATCTTGTTGGATATTTAGATCCCCTTGATGTGTGTATGAGGCAGCTGCTTTCACTTTCAAGGCCTTACCTTGAGCTCCAAACACACATAGAACAATGTCATTACTATGGAATTGATACACCTGAAAATTCACACAAACAGGTAACACCCTGCTGTACCTAGCAAACTACCTGGCTTATCTCTGAGAAGTGCCTGTCATCACCTCCGAAGGCTGAGCTCCTCGTAAAACCCACCACTGAGGAGAGTGCAGCACAGCCACTGCACTTTCCACAAGCCCGTGCAAAGTGAGAGCAGGAGCACAAAAGCCAGAGTTAGGAAAGGTGGTCTCTGCTCAGCAGTCGTTCAGTTGAGGTCAGTGCCAAAATCAGTGCGGACCCCAAAGGCCAAGCTATGAATGGGCTGGAAGGGAAGGCAATCCAGATCAGAGGAAGTCGTGTACAGTGGAAGGTGGGGATGTCGTGTTCACTCTTCTTCTTTGTCTCTGTTACCTTTTGACAGTCCTCCTGGTTGACATTAGTTTTACAGATATGCTGCTTTCCTAAACTATCACTGTCTTTGGAATATAACTGTCTTTTTAGCACCTCAAAAACAGCTGTGGATCCATGCTTCAAGGCACTCTTGTAAGGCAGTGTTCATATCTTCCTTGGTTTCAGATTTTAAGAGTTCAGCCAGATGATTTGATTTGACTGCTCAGGACACAAAGGAACATTGGGTAATTTCACTCAAGAAAAGGTTAAAAGGAGATTTTAAAAGCTTCTAGTATGTGTAAACCACTCACACTTCTCAATTTATGAATTGATATAAAAAGGGAATGAAATAATGTTAAATATGCTAAATATGCTAATAATGCTAAATATGTAAAACTAAAAATAAGGATTTTTTTTTTTAAAGTGAAAAGAGGGTGAAAATCAGATATGTGGTAGAATCAGCTTATAAACTCTTGAAAGAGTTATTTCACTGAAATAGAGACAGTTTATCATTCTTTATCCCTAGCTCTTTGTAAGTATGATCATACAGACAAGTGAAAAAGCAAGTGCAATATTTTAGAAGTAAGAGAGTAAAATGTTTAATTGCAATAGGAAAATAGGAGACGCTGAAGGAACAGGATGTCTTTAGAGGAAAAGACAGAGGAGATGACAAGAGAGACTCTCATGGGGAAGAAAGTACAAGATAAATGCTGAGAAATGAGTAAAAGAATAAGAAAATCCAGAAAGTGACATATTAGTGACATGTTGAGTGGAAGGTGAAGAATGCTGTCCCTCATGTGGGACGTTTGAATAGGAAAATACTGTGTCTAAAATTTCCCTAAGTTGAAAAGCTATTCCTTGTGTTCCTATAAGTCTGCTTTTTTAACTGACTGCCTAGGTGTCTCAGGACTGACGTTCTTTTCTATTACTTCAGCAGTTCCTAGAATTATCTAAGTGCAGCACAATAATCTTGAAATGACTTAGTGTGTAAAATTAGCTGCCTTGTCTATATCAGGCAGAATAGTGATTCAAAGATGTTATAAATTTGATCTGAGCTGGAGATTTCTCAGACGAACAAGCAGAGACAGAAATAAAGTTGGCTAAGAAACGAGTTTTTCTATATCATGTGAACTTAATCATGTGAATAACTGTGAAAGGCTAATTAAAACAGTACTTATGGAATGAGCAATCATAGACATGGGAAGGCATGGCTAGCATACCAGTTCTGGGTCTTTGGACAGCATTATAAATGTTCAGCAGGGAGATTGGAACTAGATGATATTAAGGTCCCTTCCAACCCAAGCTACTCTATGATTCTATGTTTCTATGATTCTATGTCCAAAAATGAGAATCTGACCACGTTTTCAAGCTCTCGGGTTCACCGTGCATCCCAGGCACATGCCAGCAACATATCATGGTATGACACATTGCTCCTGCCTTTGGAGGCTAGAGCTTTCAAAGAGGGGAAACCAGCACCTCATGGACTCGATCAGCTTCAACCGAGGCCCCAGCAATCTGCATATATTTGCAAGCCCATTTAGATGCTGCTTTTCTGTTTGTTCTGGTTTGAGGTTGTTGTGGTAGGTTGACTCTGGCTGGACGCCAGGTACCCGTCAAAGTTGCTCTATCACTCTCTTCCTCAGCTGGACAAGGAAAAGAATATATAATCAAAAGTTGAGACAAAGACAGGGAGACATCACTCACAGATTACCATCATGGGACTCAACTTGGGTAAATTAATTTAATTTATTACTAATCAAATAAGTATACAATAACGAGAAATAATGAGAAATAAAACTAAATTTTAAAACACCTTCTCTCCAACTCCTCCCTTTTTCCAGAGCTCAACTTGACTCAAGATTTCTCTATCTCCTCCCCACAACAGCACAGGAGGATGGGGCATGGGGCTGTGATCAGCTCATCACACATTGTCTCTGTTGCTCCTTTCTCATCACTCTGTCCCTAACCCAGCATGCAAGTCCCACCCTCTCCTGGTCTTCCAAAGGGCTACAGTTCTTCAGGACCTGGTGCAGCATCAGTGCCTCGCATGGGTGAAGTCCTTCAGGAAGAGACTGCTCCAACATGGGACTTTGAGCAACCTGGTCTAGTGGAAGGTGTCCTTGCCCATGGCAGGGGATGATCTTTAAGGTCCCTTCCAATCCAAACCATTCTATGATTCTATTATTCCAATTTATAAATTCCATACATTTTGTTTTTCCACCATACTGATAATATTTATTATATGCAGGAGTTGACGTGTGATCTTCTGTAGCTTTATTTATTAACCACCATTTTGGCTTAGTAGTGCTTTTGCTTTTACAACCTGTTGTTTAGGTTGAGCTTAGGCTCATGGAGACACCAGATGAGAGAGACCTTTACCCAAATATTGTGGTTTTAATGCAGCTAAGTGCAAAATTAGAAATTCAGAGGCAAAAAAAAAAAGATGATTAGAGGGAGAACCAGAGGGCAGATATATATATATACGGTGAAGGTGTTAAAGTAAAGTGGATGTGTGGTTGCATATGAGTTTGTATGTGTTATGATAGAAGAAAGGGCAGTTCATTATTTGGGATAAATAATGGGAAAGGTAATTAAAAGTAGTCAGGTGACAGCCTGGTGTACAATTCCGGTGAGTTTAATAGGAAACTAATCCTTAATTCCACACGATAAAATTATAGAGATTGGAGAGGAAAATTACAAAAATGTTATATGTCCTGAGAAGATTACCTCATAGCAAGACATTTAAAGTCTGGTTTATTCACTTTAACAAAGAGAGTTCTAAGTTCTTGATCACAAAACCTAGTACTGGGGAGAAAGTAGTAGATACTAAGAAGTAATTTAATATAACAGAGAAAGGGGCAACAGGAACAAAAGAGCTCAAAGCATAAGGCAAGCAAAATTTCAGTTAAAAACAAAGCACAAATGCTTCTGAAAGAATGTTATAAATTGTTAGAACAAAACCTTAAGAGGAATGGGGGCTTTTCTATCTCTGCATATCTTCAAATAAATACCCCATATCTCAGCAAGAAAGGTATTTTAGCAAAACAAAAGGTATTTTAGCAAAACAAAAGGTATTTTAGCAAAAAAAAAAAAAGTGTTGGGCTTGATATGGGGGAAGATGAATGAAACCTAATGACCTACGATTTACGAGAGGTCAGACTAGACCATCTAATAGTCCCTTCTGACCTCACATGCTGTGAATAAATCTATGAAGGGTTGAGAGGACTCACACATTTCCTTGGAGAAATCCATTTTCTCCTTTTCTGTAAAAATAGACAGATTCTCCAGTGCTTTGAGGGTAAATATCTGCACTGGTCAAAGCTGCCTCAGAAGACATCATCACAGAATCATAGAAGATGTCGAGTTGGAAGGATCACTCAGTATAAGTTACCCTGTCATCTTGCACTGATTTCACACTGACTAGTTGTGTCAAATATTTGTGCTGGTAGCTGTTGTGGTTCTGGCAACTTTTGGTTGACACTAATTGTTGCAACCATTTCTGCTTCTTACACAATGATTTGGATCGCATATGTTCTTATTGTCCCTGTTCTGTAAGCCACTCTTTGGTCTCTATCCATCACGGAAAGTTGGTACCGCAGCAGATGTGTTGGAGCTGTCTAATTCTGACCTTATCAGAGGAAACTGTGTTGATTTTACTGTCTGAAGAGAAATGTAGATGATAGCCAGCTGGATGAAATCCATCCAAGCCAAATCCTTAATGTCTCTGAAGGTTCTGAGGTAGGAAAAATAGCAAACTTTCATAAGTAGAATAATGGGCCAGATAAAATGAAAGAGAAATCTAACTTAATTCCAGACACATGACATCCTACATAGGTGTTTATAGCAGAAAAGTAGAGTTCCCTGAGTGGAAGACTTCTAGGGAATATGGTCAAAAAGATAAAAATACTGACAAGTTTTAATCAGAGAGCTCTATAAAGTCAAAAAGTGAGCAAAGTTGGGTGAGAAAAAGGCACTTCTGGGATAAATATGGTGCTCTATGTTTTACCAGAAGGGCATCTTTTAATTTCCAATTGAAATGTGGCTGTTTTTCTCAGAGAAAATGCTGAAAGTCAGTAGCATCTGAAATTTGCTCTATTCTCTCAGGATGAATGCTTTCTTGGGATATGAGGGGCAGGCAGCTGATTTGGAGAGATATTTCTTATATACCTATGAGCTGGCTTTGGTGCATGGCTTTTTTTGGAAGGTTTCTGTGTAAATTTTACAGCAGTGTATCACAGTTTGTTTAGCAAAGAAGTAATAAAGTTAAAAGCATATCACTGGGGAAAAAAAATCTTTTCATATGTCATGATTATGAATTTGCGTTTAAGATGTTAACACCTCTATATGTTCTGTAATAATGATTTTACTCTTTCTTATGACCAGCTCCAAACCCCCAGAGTGTTTTCTTTATACCCTAAAATATCTTCCTTTGCTATTAGAGAAGATTAGTTAGGAAAAAGAGGGAGATATTAATCCGGTAAAGGTCAAATAATCTTGATTACAGAAAGCTAGCAAAGTGGAGTTCTTATCTCTAGCAACAGGGAATTGTACAAATCTGAAAAGTTTTTATCTCATTTAAAAATTAATAAAATTAAAAAAAATAAAAGAGAGGAAGATTTCCATTTCTTTATTATTATCCCTAGAAAACTGCACAGCTCATTTTAATGCCATGCTAACTAAATGGAATTAATTTGACAATGCCCATCCTTGAACCTCCAACCTCGGGATTTTGTAAAGCAAAACAATTGTTTCCCTTGTCCTCCACCTTTCATTTCTTGAAATGTGTTCTCTGTGCATTTATCTACAGGCAACCTGAAATTTCATTTCCTTGCAAATTTCTGCATCCTATAGTTAGATAATTGTGTTGTATTATTTATCAGGAGCCAACTGTCTGTTCACACTGCAGATGTAGACAAAGACATGTGTCCTGCCCTGAGGAGCTTGTAGACTAATTCAAACACTCTTATACCATGAACAGTATACATGTTTAAGATAAAATCAGCAGGCCTGGTGTTGTGATTAATCTCAAATAGAGCCTACAAGGTTAGTATTGTTGACTTCAAATGAACTACTTATATAACTTAATTGTAAAGTGCAGAAGTGCTTGCAAATTAAGTTCTTCAAGTGCTGATTTTTAGTGAGATGCAGTAACTGTATTATATTTGACAAATGAATTATCCCAGAATGCTTGGTAAAAATATGATACAAAGAATGGAAATGAAATACCCATCCAAAAAAGGTGAAGAATCAGAATTTGGGATTTTTTTATGAAACCAGAATATCCCCCTCCTAATATCGAAATGATTGATTAATTCAATTGTCTTCAGTTATTAACATTAAAATGTAGTTAAGACACTTCTAGTGGGAAATTAAAAGTTAAATTTCTTGGGCTTCATTTTGAGTTTAGAATTTGGAAACTGACAAGTAGCCATTTTGTCTTAGAGTTTCAGTGCAGTACGGAGTGAGTGAGAAAGGTGCAAGAATTTGTCTCTTTCACTCAATCATGCAGAGTACTATCCCTTAGAAGTGAGATGAAAAGGCATAGAAAAGTAGAGAACAAGGTGGCTGAATGTGAAGATGGAGCCTTGCTCTTGCCCATCAGGCAGTATGGAACAGGCTCCCCAGGGAAGTGGTCACAGCACCAAGACTGACAGAGGTTTGTATGAAACTCTCAGGCACGTGGTGGGACTCTTGGGGATGGTTCTGTGCAGGTCCAGGAGTTGAACTCGATGATCCCTGTAGGTCCCTTCCAGCTTGGCGTCTTCTGTGATTTTGTGATTCTTCTATGTCCAAGCCTTTTGCAGCAGTTCACAGGGACTCAGCAACATTCCACTGTTTCAGCAACTGCTGTGTATCTCAGTGGAAAGGAGAATAGGTTTAGTGGCCCTTCGTCTTGTGTAACAAAGCACAATCATGTTGGAGAAAGCTGCTAGTGTTTATGGGTTGCCACTGCTTCCTATCCCACCTCTCATCAGTTTTCCATCATCTAATACTCTTTCTAATACAAAGAGGTCATATTTACACTGCAGTCTAGCACAGCACTGGGATCCAAAATCTTATACTGAACGAGCTATCTCCAATACTTGAAAAAAATACAGTGGCAGCTGTGCAGCAGGAAGGTTGGACCAAATGGCATTGTTAATAGGAGGGACTAAGCACCTCACTGTGATGCTGTAGTACCTTATATGCATACCGTGGTTCAGAGCACCCTTTTACTTCCCCAGCTACTCAGGCCATATTACACTGTGCTTCCCACAGTACCACAGAGATCTGATCCCTCTTTCTAGCAAAATGTGGGAGTCCAGACCTCACCACCTCAGACTACAGTGACAGAGCATCTGAAGCAGGGGTTTCACATAGGAAGCAGGCTTGCAGTCAGAATCGTTTTGTCTTCAGTGGCCTTTGGTCCCAGCTGGCTGTAGTATGCTTTCAACAATATTTTTGCTTGTTCTGAAAAGGTTCGACTAAGATGTTTGGACTTAGCTTGAATTCTGGAGAGAATTGATACAGTATGTTTTGGCCCTTGAAAAAACTCTGTGCTTCTTTGCTTTTTTCTCCTTAGCTAATTTTTTACAATGCTTACCCTGGAATTGCCTTTCATGTGTTTTAACACATCTGTTATTTCCATATAACAGATCACAAACCTTCACTAATTGTATTTAGACAACTCCTATATGACACATATTTTTTCCCAGCATCTCCAGCAATGAAAAGCTGCAGTGATGGTGTCAAAGTTAAATACACCACAAGAGCACTTCCTGACTTCTCAGAAGATTTACCTTTAAAAAAGACATGTTTCTTGGAGATAAAGATAGTGACATTTTTTCCAATATGAGGCCTCAGGCTAACAGAAGTGTCCTTTCCACTTCCAAATAAGCATATCCAGATACATTTCAATGGTTGGACAGCCCAGACTATAGCTTGCTGCTGTGATGGTTTAAAGAGGCAAAATTCTGTTGACTGAGGATCTCTCAACTCTTTATTTGTTTTCTCCCTCTTATTATCTGCTGCACCCAAGCAGCTGTACCACACATACCCTTCTTCTTAATTTGCTGTGTCTAGTGTGCCTTCATTTCTCAAATTTTGCCCTGAAAACTCTTAAGAGATTATTTCTACCTAATCAGTTTCCACTAGAGCTAACCTGTGGGGCAGTCCAAAACACAAGGCTGCTGCTGCTCAGCCTTATGCTGCCAGTTCTCAAGGATCACTGTTGTTACCCAGGCTGTGGCTGAAACTGGCACAAGGATAAAAAAAAATGCCTTTAGGATGTGCTGCTACTGTACTGCTTTACTGCAATGTTTCCAGTGTAGAAGGAAAAGGCAAGTTTTGGGGTGGGACAGTGAATTAAATGCATAATTTATGACCCGTAAACCATAAAAAATATCATCCCAGCACTGCAGTGGGGGTTACAGAAAAAGAATACTTGTCTGCTATGTTGAGAGAATCTCTGTAAGTACTTTCACTTCCTATTATTGCTTTCACCAAACATGTTCTTTGCTCTGATTTGGGGCTGCAGTCAGGCACATCTTCAAACAAACAAATTAATAAGCTCTTCCTCATGAGAACAGACTGACTTCAAGTATGACTTCAAGTGGCTACACTGAAGCAATTTTAAATGACGCATAATCATCTAAATAAAAAATAAATAAAAATAGGGCAGCATGAGAGAGTAGTGAAAATATCCCAGCACTAAATCAAAATAAAACTAGAAACTAAAGGTACAATTGTGAAATGAAACAGAGAGAACAAAAATCACCTTACAATAAAACACTGAGGTCAGAAATTGAAATGGAAACACTGAAACAAGATGGGAAAAATTAAACAAAATGTCAAATTCTCTCTGGGGTCATAGAGCCGTAACAAAATAGAGAAGTAAAAATGGGTCTATTTTAAAACATGCCAAAAACCTTTTAGTCAAAGGTTTGCCAAGTTTATCCTCTATTTTCAGATGATTTTCTGTAGGATTTTGCAAACACAAATTAAAAAGGCTGCCCTAATGGTAATTAGGAAGCAGACTGAATAAGAAGACACACGAAAGCAAAAAGTAAAAAAAAAAAAAAAAAGAGGAATCTTTGAAAGGAAACTGGAAGAAATGGGGACATTTCAAGGTACATACATAACACAGTACCAGGCACATATCATTTGGTTTATATCGAAAGAGTTGTTCCAGGAACCAGATTTATCATGGAAACAGCCCTAATACTACAGTAAAAATCCCTACTTTTGTTTTTGGACATAACACCCCGGGCACAATGTAGGGTGCTGATGTAATATGCTGATATAGTGTGCTGCTTGGCCATGATGCCTGAGTCAAGAGTAATCATGAATAGATTTTTCTGCATGACTAGCAATATACACGTGACTATAAAGCTGAAATACAGCTAACTATATCATAGGCAAGACAGAATGGAAAAGCGTCTAGTATTCAAAGATTTTAGCAAGTTGTGCTAAAGAAAGTAAAGGTATTAGACATGTTATACAAAACCGAGGCTTTGTTGTAGTATATTATGGTGTTGGCAATCCATCACTTCAATACAGACATTTGCTTTTCAGTCTGCAAGTAGAGAACCACTAGTATTTGTTATATGAGTTCAGCATCCTGAAGAAATAATCCCTTTTGTGTCTGATACAGCATTCATTCTCTTCACCATTAAAGTACATGTGCACGTGAAAAGATGAGTCAAACATGACACTGGTTTCACAGGAGGTGTGGTAGCTTTATGTTTCCTCAAGGAGAGGTAGACCGATTTTATTGTACCCTTTCCACATAGATTAGCAACCAGAGTTTGCGAGAATTCTTAGAAGATAACCACGTAAAGTAAGTTTATATCAAGTCTAACAGAGTTATATATTCTGAATTATGGCACAGTTTTGATTTGAAATTTAAGTAGCAAAGAGAACATTTAAAGAACTCTTTAAAATCTTTTCTGAGCCCTAGCTTTTTCATATCATAGGTTTAGGTACTACAATATACGTGCCAAACTTATATCTTTAAAATATACTTGGCAAATCCCACTGAACATAGATATGGACTATAAGTACTCTGGTGTGGCAAAGGATGGAAACAAAAAGGTTTAAGTGCTGCACCTGAAAACCTGGCACTTCTGTCTGATGGTTTTAGACCCAGGGAAAAGCCTGCTTCGTATCTCTAACACAATGCAATGTATTATATTTGTTCAATTCAAATGAGTCGATTCTAATCATGAATATGGTAGCAAGGCATTCATGAATTTTTGCTTTCTTCCCCCTCTTTTGAAATTTTGCTCACGATGTTTCATGGTAGGCCTTCCACAGTATTACAAACTGTCCATGTAATTTTCCAACTATAGTGCACCCCAGCACATTTGTTTGTAACAAAACCACCTATCACTTGCATACAAATCAGGGCTGATTGGAGACAGGGTTCATTGAAAGAAGAAGTCAGATGACCATGATATTTGCTGGAAATGCTGTTACCCATCACAGGCACAAGCTATGTGCCTTCACAACTTCTAATTCCAGTGCTATGTCAGCTGAGGGAGCACATGGCATGGGACTGGCAGGGATGACATTGCTACTTGGTGTGGGAAAACCTTCGGTGCTACAGGCAACGGGAAAGCATAGGACTAGTTCTGCCTGGGGCAACCTAGGCTTCCCCTTTTCCCTCCCGCTGAATTTCCTCCTGGTTGGTTACTTTCTAGCTACGACTAAACACACGATGTAAGAATTTTTAAGGCAGTTAAGACATATTTAATTTTTCAACGGTTTTATTTTCTTCTTAATCTTTTAATTTCCTTTATGCCTCACTTCATCTCCCCTTCCTTCTGTGCTGTAACACTGCTGAACTTAAATAAAACAGTCCTGGATCCAAGTCTAGACAGTTATATTCAGATTATGAACACTCAGTCAAAATTTTTGCTAGAAATTGATAGGTTGGTTAACCCAAAAATTGAGATAATCTGTAGTACCTCTAAAAGCAGATATTTGAACTCTGCTTCTACCCAATCTACTGCATAATGGAATGGGTTGAACTGGTACCTTTTTCTTTCTGCACCTATTCGCATTGCAATTGTTCTCTCAGAAAGTGATTTGTTTTGTGCTGCTTTCCATTCACATCACGACCCAATCAAACCACAGAATATAGGAAAGATCAAAGTAGTACAGCATACTCGCCTACAGTAATTCACAGAATATATGAGGCATTAAAATTTTCATTCCTCATTCTCGTAAGACTATAAAGGTAACAGAAAATGATGCAGAATATGAATCTGTTCTTGAGACAATGATTGTATCAAGAATGGGAAACAGTATAAACCAACAGACCCTTTCTTGTTACTATCTTTATCACACAGAATGCAGCTCTCACTTGGGTTGTTCACATTTTTATTTCTTTTTCATATTCTCCTGGTATATTTTTCTTAAACAGAAAGCACAATTGAAAAAAAAAATCTGACACAATTATTACCCTTTGCAGAGGGTAATAATTTCCCCCCTTGAAATGTCTGGTTTTACTTAGAAAAATTCTGCCCAGTACCTAATAGAAAAGAGGTGGACAGGAAGGAAAAAAGTTGTAATGAAAATGATTTAACACACAGTCCAGATCTGAGCTGCATCTACAGATCAGATCTTACAATTCAAAAGAAGTCTGGAATTGGAAATAAATGGAAATAGTCAATGAAAATTCAAGTCTGTTAACACTTCACAAAGATGTGATCTGCAAGATCTAAATGCTATATTCAAAGACGTGTACAAATATGAAGGTAAACCTAAGAAAGTATTTACAAAATTCTTTTGTAATAGATTTTTTTCAAAGTAATTGCTTTTCTTTTTCTCTCTCTCTTTTTTTTTTTTTTTTAAATTTTAATTCAAATTAAAATGAAAAACAGGTGTCATTTGAGTTCCTGGAAGATTTTTGTTCATTACAAGGTATTCTGGTTTGCAGAAGAATTATACCGAACTGTGATAAAAGAACAGCATATAACTGGATCGTGATGTGGCTATGACATTTCAGCTCCATACCACTTGCACCCGAGGTGCAACACTGTGCATTAACACTGAGCTTTAGAAATTGCTCTTGTAAAGCACAGATCAATTTGGTCCTCGTTATACCAAATCAGTTTAACACGTGCTTACCTTTAACTACAAGGTTCTGTTTAATCATGACTGGTGTTTGAAGATCATTCATGTACTTGCTCATATGAAACTCCACTGTGAGATCTGGTCACTGTTGCTGTGGTCTATCTGTCCCTGAGAGTACTCAGTTATGTCTCACTTTTAACACCCTCTTGTCTCATTTTTATTTGGCTACTAAAACTCAACATCCTTTGTATCAGCTCTGACTTTAGAATCTATACTTCAAAATCAAATTCCCTTGCTTTGGACTCTGTAGATGTTAGCACAGGTTCAGTTTAGGTACACAGGTATTTGGGGCACTTAAAGTGCACTTAATATGATCATTATTTCATATTTCATAGCTATTACCGGCTCACAATCAAGCAAGCATTTATGCCACATTTATTTAACGCACTCTGTACAACCCCATGTTTATTTGGCAGTCAGTATTACCATTCCCCTCTTTCTTGTGTTACACAACATTCGGTAATTTACAATACCATCATTAGCAGAAAACAAAGTTCATGGTTTACACTCATTTTTGAGATTAATAGACTTCCTTACTGCAAGTAAATCTGCAATTAGATGTCCTAGGAAGACATAGTATGCCTTATCATGTATGCTAAACTTTAAAAACCATTTTATCAGAAGTAAAACAGGCAATTTTTTATTTTGAAAGACAGCTAGATCCACCATACTTAAACATATCATATGATTAAGCAATATGCCACTTAAAATTTAGCTTGTTAGACTTAACTTAGATGGCAGTCTCCACTAACTGTGAAAGGACCACCTGCTCACCTTGAGAATCCTTATATCCATGAAGTATAAAAAAATCAAGAAGAAATACTAGCAGTTTTGGGCACTGCAATATAAAAAAGATATTAAGCTATTAGAGAGCTTCCAAAGGAGGGCAATGAAGATGGTGAAGGGCCTTGAGGGGAAGCCGTATGAGGAGTAGCTGAGGTCCCTTGATGCATTCAGCCTGGAGAAGAGGAGACTGAAGGGAGACCTCACGGCAGTCTACAACTTCCTTACGAGAGGAAGAGGAGGGTCAGACACTGATCTCTTCTCTGTGGTGACCAGTGACAGGACCCGACGGAATAGCCTGAAATTGTGTCAGGGGAGGTTTAGGTGGGTTAGAAAGAGATTTTTCACCCAAAGGGTGGTTGGGCCCTGGAACAGGCTCCCCGGGGAAGTGCTCACAGCATCAAGGCTGACAGAGTTCAAGAAGCATTTGGATGATACTCTCAGGCACATGATGTGACTCTTGGTTATGGTCCTCTGCAGGGCTAAAAGTTGGACTCGACGATCCTTGTGGGTCCCTTCCAACTTAGCATGTTTTGTCATTCTGTGATTCTGTGGTTGTCTGCATACTTCGTGAGTGCTTCTTTTCTGGATACCGATCCAATAGAAAGCATGTAGGTAGAGATATCAGCCCACATATCTGCATGGGCTTTTACCTTATAATCATCTTTGTAAGATATAGAAATACCAAGAAATCTTGAGGATGATGTTGCAAATATTTTCTGTCTCCCTTGGATCTGGTTTTTATGTCTAGCACATTTGCTTTAATTAAAAGTGCTCAGGATACAAACATTAAAAAGGACCCTGTGATCGCCAGCTGAACTTACATGTAGCACAGACATGTAATTTGCTTTGAATTACCATGATGATTCAGGCAGAGTTCACGTTTTTGTCAACCTTGTCTAAGCTGCAGCAGAGATTTAGGAAAGTGATAATGTCCATCTTTTCAGAACAGGAACTCAGTGAGTAAAGCTGATGGTATAACAAGAGTAAAATGCAAAGGACTTCGGCTAGTAGCCAAGTACCTTACGAAGGTAGGTGATAAGTGTGTTAGTAGTTCCTAGGAAGGAAGCAGATCACTTTGGGTAGTTTTAAGCCAGAAGTAACTCATCCTGATTGTAATAGAGGCTTCATAACAGATAGGGACTAATTAATAAAAAATACTTCCTAGTATCTAACAACTGATAGATAATATGTTTCTTATTACACACTTGTTAAACATCAACAGAGCAGTTTAAATAATGTATTGGCATTTCATTCAAATAAAACTGCCTTACTAAACCTAAATTAAATTCTTATTTGAGAGACTTAATTTAAAGTGTGACTGTTTTCTCTAATGAACTACCAATTTGTTTTCCCACTAATGTTCTAATTCATGCTTATGATGATGTCTAAAAGCATGTGGGTACAAAAAGCTGTTATGCCTCATGTGTATCAACTTTGAGGTACCATAAATGTCCCTTAAATTTTTGCAATTCTCACCCTAGAGATGTTCATTTACATAACATGACCCACACCCCCAAAATTTTATCAGATGAATTTATTGTGATGAGCACGGTGGATAGCTCTAGTTAGTCTGTCTGGAGTCTTTCTCCTCTTCAGATGAGATCAATCCCTACTCTCTTAATTTACAAATTGTTCCCAGATATCAAACATCATCAGCCTTGTTATTTTCATACTGCAGTAAACACAAAAGGAGAAGAAGACATAAAAGGTAAAAGGTTTTTTGCGACATAAAAGGGAATGCAAGGTTGATGTATCCTTTGCTCGTGGTATTTTTTGGCAAAAGATACAATAATGCAAGTATCTTTCTGATTGATTAAAGTATTGAAGCGGATTCTTTGCTTCATAAATAATGCTCTATTACTTTTCTTCAAAGACAAGTAAACCTTGACAGACTGACCTTTTTCAGGGCAGAGAGTTGTTTCAGTGCCATAAATTATACTGTAAAACGAGTGGAAATGCTACTGAGAAGTGTGTGACAAAATAAGATTAAAGATTACTACACACAAAAGATTGTTGTTTTATTAATGGAATCCTGTCAGTAGGATGAAAAATTCTCAGCTTTTTACTGGATGCTGAGATCACGTCAAACAGAAAATTATGAATGCATTTTCTAAAAGACAACCAAATATGTCAAAATAACAATATACTGATTAGTTACCCTCCCCCTACTTTTATGTATTCACTTAAAACAATTTCAGTGCTTTTCAAATAAAGTTTAAGTGCTGCAGTTCAGCTTGTAGTTCTAAAGGATCATACAGTCTGTTGGCCTGTGATGTTACAGGTATATGTATGAACATTACAGGAAGACACTTTCCTAGAACAGAAGCCTAAGAATCTCCTTTGTCAGGTTATATTATACCAAGAGAAAGAGCATATAGTATTTTTGTGTCCATTATTGTAACCAGTAAGCACTTAGTCTGAGAAAGATAGCAAGAATTTGAGAAAGCAAGACAAAGATATCCATGGAAAAACAAATCTAGCTTAAATAAGTAGCATTAGGCTTTGTTTTAGTATTATTTGATAACTTGACAAATGGCTTTGTCATTCCTACACGTAAAATCTTATTAAAATGAAAAGAAGATGCAAACTCATTTCAAATGGAAGAATTTGATGTGTTTGTATATAGGAAGTCTGTGGATTTGTTTTGTTCTGTGGTTTTTAATCCCTTTCAATCAATTTATCTGAAAGTTCTGATCAATGACTTTTGGATCAGTGACGTTAATTGAAATGAAAAATTATGTTGGGAAGTCAAGGAAAATTACTTGGACCCAAAATGAACAGTATAGAAATCAACGGTTTTCTTGACATCTGAATCAGTACAGTTCACTTAAAAAATAATTAACAAAACTGTAATAGTGCCATGAAACAAACCCATGTTACACAGAGTCATTATAAATCACTACCCAGTACAGCACATTATTGGATAAGATGCCCATGTATTGGCTTTCATTGTTGTTAGCAGCAGAGACCTGGATCAGAATTACCCCTATTACTGTAAGCCCCACAACAATGACAGGATGTGTCAGAAGCTGTAAACACATTTCAAAGGCATGACAGTTCTTGGATACAAGAGCTAAAGGCTAAAATAATGATGGGTTTGCTCACAACTCACCACCTAATGCAAATGCTATGTGGTATCTTGGGCCAGCCTTGGGCACTACACTACCATGAGAGAACTGAAGGAGCCCCTGTCCTCTAAGCCCACTGGTCTTGTTCCATATGTTTCTTTTTCTTTTCTTTTTTTCACCTTCAAATTTCTTATTTAGCTGAACATACTGATATCAAATGTCTTCTAAGAAATATTTATATAAAGTTTGCTATTGTATATGACCTTTCTGTTGAATCTTGTTTCTTTTTATATGTCCTACAGTCTTTCTCCACTCTGCTAATAGCATATCTGATCATACATCATCCATCCTGATTCTTGATATTTCCATTCAGATTTATTCTCATGAAGAACAAAATGCATCCCTCTTTTTGAATTTCACCAGCTATCTCCACCTTCTGACTCTCTCTTTGTTCAGTGCCCTCCACACAAAAGTCCCTCGAGTCCTGGCTCTCCTACTGTCAGCTGTCCTTCTATATTCTCCTTTGCAGATCTGCATGTGAGCTCAGACCTGGTGTTTTCCAGATCTGCCAGCTCCAAAATACGTTGTCCTAATTTTATGAGCAACATGCAAACCGCTGCTGTTCCCTTCATCCCATGTCTGTTCATTCTCCTTCCTATGAAACTCCTAACGAAATTAATAAAGAACTGCATCTGAGTTTGGGAACTCTACAGACCTTATTTATATATACAAAAGAGATCTCACTATATTTTAAGATTTCACTGGTATATTTCTGCAGATTCCCACACAGCTCTGTTGATACTCTGCAATACTCTAAAATGTTACAGAATTTATCATAAACCCATACTTGATGGAATACTTTATATACATAAATCCTAAGTACCCTGCTGCGTTGTATCTCCATTCACAAGCACCCTGCATCACATGGTTGCTCCCCACAGAGAGCCAACCCCTCATTCACAGATTACTGGCACTCCCACAGACTGTACTCTCTACAGGAAAGCCTTTCCTGTGTGCCAGGAGGCTGCTCAGAGGAATTACTACCCTTCACCTTCCACCAAGTGAACAGGGTAGCCTTCCTAAATGGCTTCTGTGAATCCCAATTAATTTGCTGGATAATTTGAATGAGCAAAGAGAGACGAATCCCAGACTCCAGGCTTCTTGGCTAATACACTAAGCCACCAAGGGCCGGGCTTATTCTTGCGATTTCTGAGGGCAAACGGATACTGGGATGGAAGGGGATCTCATGTTCCAATACAGGGTCATTGCATGGGGAAGGTGAGTTTTAAATATAATGGACTTAACGGTGTAAATTTGAATAGCCCTTTTGCGAACGATACAAGCTCATATTCTTTCAGCTTTCTCATAAATTGGATAAATAATGTGTGTTTATTTTAAATCAAATATGAATTTTGCAACATTTGGAATAACGTGCTCAGTAGTGCTTTTTTTCAATGTTAACCAGGTCTGGTTTGTTTTTCTTGGCCATGTGGTTTATTTTCCCTCTTGCCTTCTCTATTCTGCAGCCACATGGTCTGTCTGTATGGTGGAATCAGCTGTCTTTATTCCAGATGTTTAGAAAAAGACACAGACTATGAAGGCATATACACATAAAGAAAGCTTAAGAAGCTTGGTGGTGCAAGAGCTTCACATTTGTTATTTCAGAGCTTCTGTCATTTGCTACAGTTGCACATACTTCCAGTAGTTATTTGGAAACCAGGAGTTCCCACACAAGGGAAACTTCCTTTCTATGCCAATCAGCAGTCATCTGTTCATCTACATTATCTATGAGCTATTTGGACATCCAGCTGTAATATTTAAACTCTTATCATTCTGCAGCATTTATGACTCAGGGATTTAGAGTACATCTTGGATGATAAGCATTGTTAAATTCATAGCCACAGCAATGACTCAAAGTGAAGCTGGAGAAAAAACATTGCAGTAACTATATATACAGAATGCCATTGACTCGGAAATATGAGATGCCGCTTTGACAATGTCAAGCACTGGAACTTTATTCATTCTGGTTATGTACACAACAGACTTCAGCATCCTAACGAATCATATGTAAAATTAATATTTTAATGTTTTTGAAGTAATAATCATCTTAATGGCATTTTAATTCAGAGACACGTGTTGTCTCTCCCTAATGTGTCTCATGTTTTACAAAGGGTTGACATTTTTCTTCAAACTTAATTGCAGGTATCTAATTAATGTACAGAAATCTTTTATGTGTGCACTTAATGGTCACTTGTACTCCTTACACTAATAAATCTTTCACATGCTCCACTATGCTTTCAAGTACATTAAGGTATAGAAACAAACGTCCTTTCATGCTGTGACTTTGCTTAGTCAATGCTGACCTACTTCAACAAAAAGAATGACATAAACATAGGAGCCGTTCTGCTCCCTACAGCCCATATAGCAAGTGCAAGAAAATTTCCATACCCTCATATTCTTAATCATACAGAAAAATTGCAGCTGCACTTTTTACAAATCAAATGAAAAAATATTCCCCTAAACTGATCCCAGCCAGAGCAAAGAGACAGCACAGATGAATTTGCCCCACTGAATTTTCAAATCATCATGTTAAGGTAATTCTAAGTTACATAGCATTTTATGACTCCAAGAATTGCATTCTGACTTGGATTTGTTTTGAAACATTATGCCAGACATCAGAGCCAAAAGGTTTATAAAAGAGATGAGAATGCAGTAAAACTCAAATTCATTTTATTATTCTATCAGTTTAGCTTGACCCACAGCAACCATGCAAAGGGTTTCTATTAGACAGTTCCTCACTTGCTAAATAAATTGGACCAAAGATGATTTTCTTGACTGAGAAAATTCACTAAAGTTGACTAAAGAATTTCAGCTCTGTCTATAAATATTAATGTACTTAGTAATAAATTACACACATGAATGGCACTTTATTACTTGAAACTAAACTATTAAAAGCCTTATTTACATTGCACAGAAAAAAAAATAATGTAATTGAAGTCAGCTAAGCAAGGCCAACCTTACACATACTAAGTGTCCTGAGCAAAATCTGGGCTCAACCCATGTCTGTCTACTCATAACCAAGTGTTTTCCCACACCAAACCGTTTCAGTTATCAACCCAGTATTCCTGCTGTGTATTTTCCACTTGTAAAGCATTTATTTCTGCTCACTCACCTGGACCTTTCATTCCTGCTTCTGATTTACAGTTTGTGAAAAGACTGTAAGAGGGAGTGCTGAAATAAGTGTGCTGAAAAGGATTCTGGGATCCATGTGAAATCCAGAGATATCCACGTTCCGTGGCAGAGAACAATCCCTGAGAATCTCTGTTCAGAAGAATGGAAGACCGGAAGAAAGATGGAGAGAAATCTTAAAAGAAAACATGACAATATAAGTACAGTGCTGACTTTATTGTGAATGGGGAAAGCATTTTCAGCATCACTTCAGTCCTATGTGGAAATGTGGCACCCTAAAACCTACCAGCACAGACAGCTCTTAAAGGTCTCTCTCCAAGTATTTAACAGAGAGTAAATGTGTCTTATAAAAAAGAATATACACTGCTGTAAGTAGACATCCTTACTTTTACCTAATAAAATATGTTTCAGAGAAGTAGTTACCAAGTAAACATGTCGCCATCTGAATAGGTTGTGTTCCTGTGTACTTTTCTAGTTTCATCTGAGTGAACAACACAGACAAAACATGATTAGGAATATCTTATTTCTTGAGCAGCATTGTAAAAAGTGCTCTGTCTGTTCCAAAACTAGGCCTAGGGGCATTTCTGTGCTTGCAAAGCTTTCATTGCTTGTGATGAACAGAAAGGAAGAATCCAAACTGACTCTCACACATGCAGCTGAATTTGAAAGGGCAAAATGGAGACTTAGAAGAAGAAAAGGAGTTTTCACTGATCGGAATTTCCTTGAAAGTAGTGAAGAGCTAGAGATACAGTGGAAACAGATGCCCAGCTGAGTTTAAAAAGACACTTAAGCATCTCATCTAGCAGGAACCCAGTTTTATTTATATATACTATTAAGTGTCTCTCTGCATCTTTGAGCATCAAAATGCTTTAAAATGCTGTCCTTATCATTATGAAGCACATTCCTTCAGACCGTCTTCATTTCCCATCCTTCAGGCCACAAAAATCCCTAATGTGAACTGGACTTTCAAGGTGTGGCTGAAATGAGTGTTAAAAAAATGCTTTGTTTTAGCTCACAACCACTACTAATGGCCAAATACTCCTCAAATACTTATTCTGATTTTTGACAGACTAGGAAAATTAGCTGTTATGAATCGCTAAAATAATGAATCCAGTCCAGAAAATAGAAATTAATGAAAAGGTTAGAGAATTTAGTATGAGTCTTGCTCTTGCACATGATAGCATTGAATTTCATTTTAGTAAGAACATTTCTTTTGTGTCAAGAAACATGTATATACCAGGTGACACCCATTCACATAAAGTTTTTCAGTAAAAACCATTCAAATAACATTGTTGGAAATTCAATATCTTACTTGCTCTTCAGTAAAAATATGGCATTTTTATTTGTTTTGAAATTTTCACTTTGAAAGTTTCTAAAATTTCTGAAATGCAATTAAATGCTAAAAACGTAGGCAAAGAAATATGATAAATACTTATGCTTAAGATGATGGTATATCTGTCAATATTCAGAAACTGAAATACTCAGAGCCTGATAGTCTTAGGTCACTGACTCAGCTTCCCTGAAGTAGACAAACTGTAAGAGGAAAAAGAAATAGCATATTTTCTTCCTTGTTTCTGACAGTTACTTCTGTTGAATAGGTGATTTCATCTTTTCCTTACTCTGTTTGTTATTCTAGGACAATTGCCAATGACACATTTTCACAACTATTCAAAGGCATCATTCAAGGCTTGTTTACACAAAAATTGTCAGAGAAAATATTCACCTGGAATACAGTTTCCCTTTCTCTGTGGTCAATGCTACTCATCAGAAGTGCTAGGATTTCATTTTTTTTTCAGTAGCAATTAATAGGAAATTGCCACCATCCATCATTTTTTATACAACTGATATTCATATCCACTAGGGAAATATATGAAAGACAAATACCCGAATTGCTGAAGGTTGATCTCAAGGTCAGTCAAAATGATCCACAGGAAACATTTACAGGCAGCTGAAATTGCTTATAATTTGTCGGTAATCTTTTGGAGCAGTCTATTGTAGATAAGTTGTGTCTTGATAATTTGGAGTGGCCAACATGAGTTTTGATTCAAAGAGACAGGCTTTGAGTAGGTTAAATGAAAGAGAATGCATTTATGTAATCTTAAGCCTTCCAAGGCAGAGAGATCAGTGGTAGACATCTCCCAGTGGTGCTCTCTTACGCTGTGTGGGTTGATGCACTAGTTTGATTTAATACCAGATTATAGAGCCATAACCTTGTACTTCTTTTTTGTTTACTGAATAAAAAAAAAAAGGCACAGTGATTTGAAAAGATTACATTTGTGTGTGTTTATAGAAGTTCTGTCAATATAGCACATTCGAAACAAATATTTCAGAACCGTATCAAACCTTTACATTGGATATTCAACTGTTTTTAATATACATTTTGAAAATGTCACTATTTTCCTCATCAGAGATGATGACCCACCATTCTGGAAGTTTTGCATGCGAGAAGCAAGACACTAAGTAAAACAGAACCATTGTATCACTATAGCATCGAAAATTCAGGAACATAAACTCCAGGCAGAAAAATAAATATGTAATTTTTGTTGGGCTCCAGAGAGGAGCGATTTATGGATCAAATCACCGAGGGAGTCAAAAGAACAGTCAGAGCAAGTATTAATGTAGTGGAGCAGTCATCCAGTGTTAAGATTAAGGGAAGAGAACTAGAGGGCATTTTCATTTTTTTAATGTTAACATTTGTCAGCTATAAAGAAGGATAATATCAGATAGACTCAAAAAGATTCTATGATTTTGGACACTACACCCTCAGCACTTGAAATTAACCTTTTAAAATTCAGTCCTTTGGGGATTTTTTTTCCTCCCAAATGCTTTTCTTCCCCTTTATCTTTAAATGAAAATACCATGCCTAAATACTAGAGTACTGGGCACTTCCAAACAGCTGAAGATGGGAATGTAGGGGTGGTTATGAATTAATAGCTTTATTTTTTTAAAGTCAGGAGAAATCTCTGAAAATTATTAGTATTTATTCAGATTCTTCTGCATAAGCTGAAGGAAATTAATCCCTATGCAGTTTTCCAACACTTTGCAGTCTGCATCTGAGTAAATTCCAACTGCAGAAGATGAAAAGCATGTGATAAATTGCCCTGTTTTTCAACACTTTAATTTTTTGTTCATCTTGCTTAAAATTCCAGATTATTTTCTTCATACAATTTTTAAAACATCACAGCCTCCTAGGAAAAAGCTATATAGTTCACTTGTGAGAAAAAATTTCTGCTTTTCTCACAAGCCTGGTAGCTGTTCTCTGCACCTCTGCTAGCTCTTACCACTTCTTCTGGGACATGGAAAGTAAAAATTATATGCTAGATCGGGTGCTACCAGTGTCTTGTACAGCATCATTCACATATTTTTGTTTCTAGGGGAAATACCTCTATTACTGCATGTTACGACTGCATCTGTTCTATTTACTTAATTTGTTGGTTTATGTTACACAGTTCTGGCAACTGGGAAGCATCGTCTGGTAAAGTAATTTATCTAGTTCTTCCCTCAGGCATTTCCACATGATGACTCCTTAGTTCTTAATGCTTGAAGTTTGTAAGTCCATAAACTTCTACTTCCTATTAAGGAGTTTTATCCTGTTGCTATTATTCAGATATTGGGGATCTTCTGATGCTTTCTAATACCTCTTACCTTTGCCAACAGATTTCATCAGCCACCTCCCAGTTTTTGTGCCAAAGCCATCAGTGAAATTTTGTATCACATTGCTCCCAGCACTGAACTGGTGGGGCTCCCATTGTTAATATCCCTCTGGCCAATGTTTGCTTTTCATCAGCAGACTAATATCGTCCTTCCTAGCCATCTTATGATCTTTCCACTCTGCCTGCTCCAATGTAACTTATATTTTTCCATATTGTACCACATCAAATACTTTATTACATCGATACTGCTGAGATCTCTGTTGGAAAAATCTGCTGTCTCAAAAATGGAAAGATGCCAGTTTAGTCTGACACAATATATCTTTGGTAAATTTGTATTTCATTATAAACACATCTCTACTTATTACCATAGTATTAAATGAGTCTCTACTTCAGAACTTTTTTTCCACAGCTGGAATAAAGTAAATGTTGAGCTAAGAAATGTACGGTAAACCAGGTCATTTTCCTTTCACTTTTAGGAATAGAATGTGTGTTTTCTATTTTCCAATTTTAGAAGGCATTATATACATATAAGGATAAAGAATATAATAAAAAAATAATGAAGTGGAGTTCTTTTTTACTTTTGAAATTAAGTTTGTAAAGATTTGTTGATCACTGTCTCACAAGCATAAGTGCAATTTCACCCCAGTGTAAGGCAGCAACTTTAATAGCTACTTCATACACTTTAATGAGAAAACAGATACAACTTAAATGACACCTAGGCCTTCCCTCATCAATGATATGATAAAATTTTTTTTACTATTGAAGTATTAGAAATTTGGCACAAAGATTAACAGATCTCCCATAAGCCTGGTTACTCAAAGTATGGAACACTTTTTTTTTTTTCCTTGTATTGTTACTGATTAAATTTTTTAAATCTCATTATTATTTATGTGCTAAATTGCACTTTATGATTATGTTTGTTCTCCATTGTTATTAAATATTTCTTGACCACTTGTTTTGAAGGGTGATATCTTGTGTCAAGCCAGTAATGAAAGAACTCCTTTTCCCTCTGAGAGCTACAACAAAGCCTACACATTATTTATGTACTACTTGTTAGCACACAACAGAGGTGAGGCTGCCGCAGCTCCATGCCTCCAGGTACAACCAGCAATGAGACTGAGCACGTGTTCCCAGTAGGCAAACATGCACATATCACACACATGTACTAGATATACCCATGTGTACATGACTAGCTGCACAGATCAACACCCACAGACACACAGAGCATTAACATGAACATATGCAGCATCAGCAGCCTCATCCTGCACCTCTCTCTGGCCGTGCAGAATGGAGGGTCATTAACGGCAAAGCTCTGTGCATGTGTCAAGAGCAATCATGCTTCAGGAGCAATCATGTTCCCTGACCTCTGAACACTCACTCCCTCCAGCCACTGTGACCACAGACACACAAGCCCCTCAGACCATGGTCTTGACCCCATTTGCTGGCACTCACACCCCCATACACACACACACGATAGGGAGTACAAGACAGGATAAAATGCTGATCAAAAGCAGGGCAGGGCCAAGCAAGCGTAGTTACGGGGAACATCCTCACACAGGTTCTTCATGCCTCTAATTTCCTGTTCTTGTTTCTCTTCACTAGATCCGCCTCTTTCTCTGCCTTTCATGCCTCCTCTAAACATCCCATAGTATATCTTGTGCCATCCTGAAGCACTCTTCTCTTGTATCCCCCCGAGTCCCATACTACTAGGCTGTGACCTCCTGAATCATTAAGTCCAGAGACCCTCTCCCTTTATCTCACTATGATAGGACCCCCTGGTCCATGGGGTGACCACTCTCCTTGATAGCCCCTAACAGAGTTAAATTGTCACCTGAGCTTGTGCAGCAATGCTCACCTTTGTCTTTGCAGACACAGTGTTAGGAACAGAAGAGCACTCTTTCACAGGCTGTGGTACTTTTAGGAGTAAGCAAAAGTTTTGCCATACTTTTTCATGTTCAAACCATGAACTCTAGACATAAGGGATTGATCTCTAAGCCTGTAAAAGATCAACGCAAACTGGAAATGCAAGAGTAAATCATTCCAGGCATGAAGAGCTCCAATAACCTGTTTTGATAACACATGACCTTGCTTTCCATCCCTCTCTTCAGTAGTCTTCCTTTGTCAGCTTACTGTATGTCTCCTCTTTTAGAAATGTTATTTACCTTATGAAGATCAGCAAAAGCAGATCTGACTTGCTTAAAAAAAAAAGAAATATTGCCCTTTGAATAGGCCATCTGTAGTCTTCTGTGAGGATGGTGAGGAGCTGGAACAGGTTGCCCAGAGAAGTTATGGACACCCCAACTCTGTAAGAGTTCAAGGGCAGACAGGATGGGGCTTTGAGCACCCTGGTCTAATGAAAGGTGTCCCTGCCCATGGGAGAGGGACTGGAATTAGATGATGCTTAAGGTCCCATCCAAGCCAAAACATTCTGTGTTTCTATGGTCTCTGCTTCAAGAAGTATGTTAGTAGTAGTTCAGTTTCTAGGAAAAAGCCGTGAAAGCTCAATTTACATATTAACTTGGAGAATTTCCAGTTGACTTTTGTGCATGCTTCCATGATAAGTTTGCACTGAGTTACATGCAGTTTGTTCCACACATTTTTGCAAAGATGGAGTCAAATAATTACTTAGGGCAAGACCAGGGCTGAGTAAAAGGCTGAACAATGGGTGAACAGATCAGGAAAGAGTGAGAGAGATTCAAAAGACTTTGAAAAGCCTCAGGAAATCTTACAAGAAGAGAAAAATATCAGTCTTTTTTTTTAACCTACTTTTACATTTTATTTCAATCCATTTTAACCAGGAATTCTATTTCTTGGCAGAACAATTGGACAAAAGTAGGTCTTGTGTAAGTCTCCAGTGGTGTTACAGTGAGTTATTGCACATCTGATTCTAACTTGGATAAAACTCAATGAAGTGCTAAATAAATCAATGGTTTCTTCTTCTTTCTAATAATATTGTCATGGAATCATTTTATAACTGTGATAAGATTTCAGCATTGCCTGTCAGTGATCAAACAGCAATTTCTCTGCTTAACGTAGCCAACCACCAATGTTTAGTCTGATCCACAGCAATATACAAAAGGAGCAAGAATACCTCAATGAATCTCACCTTGTAAGGTTTTACCATCTGCATGGAGTACATTAAAGGCATATTTTCTGAATTCCAAACAGCAGAACAAAGAAAATAAATGCGGTGTGTTGGCCTGACAATTTTCAGATGAGATTTCCAAGGTGAGAGATAGTGTAGTTTTAGCAAGCGCATGGACTTAGGTTGTAACGAGCATCTCTTTCCACCTCTGCCATCACTGATAAATAATCAAAACCACACACAAATTCCTGGGTAATTTTTGAGGACAGAGGGTACCATCTCACTAGAGAGAGAGAGAAGAGGATAAGGGGTATCACCTGAAGATATTTTATGATTTCCCCTTGACTGTCATCTCTAATGTGAAGGCTATGCAACTGCTGGCACATGATGAAAAAGGGTGCACATGAGATACTGAGCTCAAAAATTCATAGTTAATATCCACAATGACCTTTAGCACTTTTTTAAGAATGATCACCTGCAACCCCAAATAACCCAATAATTTCAGTAAATGAGACAACTCCTGAAAAATTCTTAGACACAAGTAAGAAAAGTTTTTAAATAAAGCAAAAATCATACAACCTGTAACATGAAAACATCAGAAAATGAAACAGAACATCAGAACCATATAAAGCTTGGGAAAAAAGTAAGATGTCAGTATTCCTATATTATTTTTTATCATTTCTAAGAAACTTTTCAGTTAAATGCTACTGTTAAATTCAATTGTTAAATTCAATTGTTCATGAGCTACAGAAAAATAATAGCAATTTCCTAAAAATAAGTTAACTGTTTGATAACAACAAAATAGAAGTTGCATGTGTAGAGCATGACTACAGTCTTAAGGGAGTGCTTGTACAGATTAGAAATTAAATTACTGCATTTATTTTACTCTTTGCTGTTGGATGAAAAGCTTAAAATAAAATATAACTGCAGTTAAATTTTCAGATCATACTAAGAAAAAGAGAATCCAAATGAGTTTCTTACACTTGAATTATTTATTATAAAATATTGTATTCCTTCCTGTCCTTCTTGTTGAGATTTCTAGATTTTTGATGTAAGACATATCTTCAGATCCCCAAACCTCTCTTTTACCAGTAAAAAATTAAGATCACTCGGTAAATAAATATGAGAGATCAATCCATCACCTTTTAGAAATAAATGTCAAGTTGTACCTTGTGATCCTGAAGAATCCAGTAAGAGGATTACTGAAGACATGTTTCTGATACATGTGACTGATTGCCAAGAGAAAGTATAAATACAAAAAATTATTTAACAAACAAAGAAAATGCACTGACTAGGGGATGAATTTGTATGTTTGGAGGTAATGCAGGAAAGTCCAGATCCAAAACTTCAACCACTGCAAAGATAAAATGATTGAACGTGAAATATTCAAGAACACGTATTGAAGATGTTCTGGACCTCAGGGTTAGAGTCTGTTCTCACAGACCTTCACAGTGCTGCCTTCCCGGCCCATTTTCCCTCGTTAAACCTTTGTCCTGTCATAATCATATCAGCAGCTCTGCAACCCTGTTCAAAGACAGAATAACAATAAAACACTTTCACAGCCCTGTAAGTGAAATAAGGTGAGATATATTTGAGTTCTATCTAGTCTATCTTTATACTTAAGGTTGCATTTCTAACCCATTGGTCAAGAATACTCTTTTTTTTTTTTAAATTCCATGTCAAAATTTTTGTCCCTTTATGATAACGAGCCACAAACATCCATACCTGAAGCATCTAAGGGAAATCATATTTTCCTATTGATCACTCCCTAAGATTTGTATTTGACTATGACTTCATTGTTAGTGTACTTGTGCATGTTTTTAAATATTTTGCTAGATTTAGTTCTTTGTATGTAACCTCAGGCAAGTATCTCAGCATCTCTATGAACCAGGATTTTGATGTAAAATGAGATTAAGAATGATTTTCCATCTCTCAAGAAGCTTGCAGGAATAGTCACTCAACATATAAAAAAGCTAAGTACTATTAATATCAGTTAAGATGTTTAAAATGAAACACTGACGAGAGAAGATGAATGTAAAACTTCCCTTCTCAATGTATCTAATACTTTATTTGCTGAATATGAAATATGTTAATTAAATTAAAGTAAATAGCATTGAAAAGTTGAGAAATAGACTACACCATGAATTAGAATTATAAATTTTTCAGTTATATTTTTAGCATTTTCCCTGTGACCACAAAATATTCATGATACTCGCATTTCTCTGCTGCTGTCTCAAAAATAAATTATTCTAAATGCTTATGTTCCACCTCAGATGAAGGAGTTAAAAAGAACAGAATTATGCAAAGAAATCTTTGTTTTGGGGAACAAAAAAAGTAAGGCATACCCTGCAGATAAAAATGTCCTAGCATTCTCTTTGGCTATACAAATGGCAATCCTGCCCACTTAATCTCTTCTGACTGACTGATGTCAATTATTGTGCATACATCAGTCTTCACAAGGTACACCTTAACATTCTATTTCTGAAGTGCTATTGAGTTTTAATTGTTGTTGCACTAGCTAGCATTTCTTCATGTATTTGAGTTAAGGCATTAATATTTCAAATCATGAAACGACAGGACTCTCTTTCTGTCTTTTATAATTGGTACACTGTTATTTCCAAACAGTGCCTTTTATATGAAGCACTA
This sequence comes from Cephalopterus ornatus, assembly GCA_013396775.1. Lineage (NCBI taxonomy): Eukaryota > Metazoa > Chordata > Aves > Passeriformes > Cotingidae > Cephalopterus > Cephalopterus ornatus. The sequence continues at coordinate 288,056 of VZRE01000488.1, forward strand.
TTTCAAACAAACTGACAACTTGATCACTGTGATGCTGAAATATTAACTTATATTTTGGCAGGATGACATTTCTTGTGACATACATACATGGTATTTATTTTGATTTTATTCCTAATCCAAGAAAAGTGCAGTGCTGTTCTCTTACCAGAGGAACAAATAAGATATTTCATTGGAAGTATGCTTCCTAGAAATGCTATTTAAGAAATAATACACTAAAATTGCTCATTACCTCAAAGCATAAACATTGGCATAGAAAGATAATTTATGAAATAGGTAGAAATTCCTTTAAAACATTATTACAAAAATTAATATAATAGCATTTAAATGAAAAAAAAATTTGCTGCTAAGTATAATTGTAGACAACACTGGTTCGTTTAACTAAAGCTCAATAGAGGTAAAGTGATCGCTATTGATTCTATTTTCTTTGTTGCATATGTTTCTTGAATGTTGCGCATGTTGTTGAATATGTTTCTTAGCTGGTACTGGTACCAAATTGTCGTGTGCTGTTAATTCTGAAAATGATTGCCCTTGATGGCATATACATTAAAAACTCCTTAGCATAATTGTGACTATCACAGTATGCCTTGCCAAAACCAGTGCAGATCACCTCCTTCAATCCTTCTGTTGAGTACCTTCTGAGTAATAACAGAGGGCTCTAAGGTAAGCCAAAAACCCCAAAGATTTTAACTTTCCAGAGACGTTGTCTTTGCCTTAAATGAAGAGTTTATTATACGAGTTTCACATGCACCTTACACATAGCTATGTAGGATATTGATTTTGTGTTGTCTTGAAGGTCTTAGTAGCAATACAAAACTAGCTTGACCAAGATAAATGTGACTCTACAGAAATTTTGTAAGCTAACAGGCTACAATTCTGAGAGCATACAACTTATATTAGTGCCACTCAAACCAGGACAATATTGCAAATCGGGCTACTCAGTAGAGAGGTAAATAGATGGGATGATACAAAAATAACCAGTCTCTGCTCTTTTAGTTTACAATTTGGGTAATAACATTCACAATTATCCAGGAAGATCTTTTTAACTAGCTGAGATGACTGGAAAAATAGAGCTATGCTTCCTAGCACTGAACACCGAACCCTTACCAACTGTGACTCAGTGTATGAGAAGAATTTCCACTTTACTCTGATGCTTTGACCGTTCATAGGTAGAGAACAGGCTCATGTTACTGTGATGAACTCTAAGACTCTCTCACGCTTGGTATTAGCTATTTTGTAAATCTTGTACAATTCTACAATCGTTACTTTCCCTCGGTTTTAAACAAATAGAGAAGTAGTTTGCTGAGACACTATTTAACTTAAAAAATCTGTCCACAACATAGCCAATGCTTAGTTCCCCCAAACAGTGTGTGGCTTGTCTGTATCCCCTTAGACAGAAAGCAAAGTCCCCTTGTGGAGCAGCTTGCTTCCAGCCATGTACAACTGCAAATTCCCTAAAAAGAGATGCAAACACTCTAGTCCCACTGAGTGTTATGCTCTCTAATAGCAGGTGCTGACAAAAGAGGCTCCACTTAAACACTGCAGTGGATTACACCACCCATCTCTTCATGAAAAACTGTTGGAAAATATGCCACAGACGCTAATAATTGTTCATTAAGCTGTCAGATACTCCTCCTATGTAGCTATCAATTTTGTCTCTCTAGAAGAACTGAGAATGGGAAAAAGGAGGCAGTGTTAAAGGTAACAACAACAGAAAATAGTGAAGCTGTATTATTGCTGAGCAAATATTTCACAATGAATTATTTACCCAACCCACTTAACCTCCAATTCTGTCTGTGCAGTATCTGTAAGCAAATAAAAGGCATTTGCTCAATCAACTACATTTGTTGCTTAAAATTAACCAGCCACATTTTTAACTACATTTTGTTTAACTGCAGATCAAACACAGAAAGTCTTTTGCAATTATTCTCTGTTTAATAACTTCTATTTCGTCAATGTTAGCTAGTCATCACTTATTAAATAAATCATGTGTCATTGTCTGCTTCCCTATTACGCACAACTAAATTTGGTGCAAATATTTGCATGTGGAAATTCCAAAATTGTTTTAATTGCATTTGTGTCAGTGTTTTCTTATTAGCAAGAGGGCTAATGAAAAATCAATGCAGAAGAGGTTCAAGCATGGCTGCAGCAAATCCCATTTAAAATATGAAGGAAAAACTTGTGGGCCAAAAGTAGCAGTCTACTTCCACCTTCTATATTAGGCCGAATTTCAAAAAAATGTAATAGCAAAACAGTCAGCAGGCACTTGTAATTTGTTTTAGACACAGCAGCAAATAACAGCCCATACTATGTTCATGAGCCTTAGTGAAGATAATAAAAATTATGAACTTCATTCATTCATGATGGGATGCCAAAGAAGTTAAGAAATCTGAGCGTGATGGCAAAAACTTATTGAGAGGACTCCCTGACTAAAAAACATGGTACAACCAAACTCCTTTTATGCTACAAAAACTCAGCCTTAGAAAAATTTTCCATTTTGGAGCGGCGTGTATTGTACATAGTTCACACCTGTGAAACCAGTATGCAAATGGAACCAAACTACAGAATGGAAGCCTGAACAAAGACGGTGCCAAAACCAGGAGAATGGTAAACCCCCACTGTTTTCTAACTTTGGTTGCTTTGGAAGAGGAAGATACCTGATTTCACAAACAACATGTACACTCAAAATTATTGCTGTCCTGCTAGGGGACTTGTCTAGTGCATAACATGCATGATTTATTAGGAATGATTTCTCTCTCTTTAGTAATTATTAAAAACCCAACATTTGCTACCAGAGGCTATACATTTGTCATATGTATATTTATTCATGCTTTATAAGGAAAAGGTAGTATCTTACATAGCATTTTGGTTCTTTATTGGCAATGCACATCATACAATTATTTACATTTCCAAAGTATCCAAAAAGGACAAGTTATCGTTAAAGTAAAATTTAAACCAAAACAAAACAACAAACCAAACACGGTTAAAATACATCATAGATGAATTTCTGTGCAATGCCAAAAGCAAAATGTGTATAAGTCTGTCTTACAAGACATGGAATTTTCCTAGAAATCAAACTGTTGGCATGAATATGTTGTGTGAAGAGGAGCAACTTTCTTGTTTTTTGCAGTATTGCGCAAAAATCTGAGCCATCCTGCTTGAAAGGTTTGCAAAATTTATTACCTAAAGATGCTCAAAGGGTTGGCAATGCTTGAGGTGTTGAATCCAAGTGTAAGAAAAGACTTTTATGGAAAAATCATTCTGGGTGACATGGACTGACCTCATCTCACACAGACTGCATTTTCCATTCTCCTGAGATCTGATCATCAAGCCAGGCTAACTGAAATAGTCAAAACGTTAGCAGAGCTGGGTATCATAGCAGTCCTACTAATGCCTTCCACAGGTCAGCTCAAAACAAAGGTGTCATGCAACCATAAGCATTTATTCTACAGGTTCTGCGAAGACATGTATGATTTTTTGTGGATGATCCCGTGAAATACCCTTTTTTATTTCCTTAGTACTTCATCAGATTTCACACATTCTAGCTGATTGTCTTGCACAGAACTTAAATTAACCTGTCTGCAACACGAGAAGAGAATTCTAGAAAAAAGAAAAAGCATATGGAATTCACCCAACACAGTGTCCGGAGTAGCTGAAATTTGTACATTGTGATAAAGAACAAGGTATAACGTAGGCACTGTGGGTGCTATCATCAATTCCTTTTGCTGGAGTACTGCTGCCCTGATTTGTTGCCCTTCTTCATCTCTCCCACACAGGGTTTATGCAATGATTACTCAGCATTACAACTCAACCTATCTGATGGTTAGTGGGAATACACATACTGTGCAAGTGCTGCAAAGCTTAGATTTACAGAGCTTGGTGAGTCAGCTGGCCCTCAGCTGGAGCTGCTGTTGGTTTAACATTATTTAGATGTATGCTTAACAGCTTCTCCTAATGTTTCTCATAATGCATGTTTTAGCAGTTTCTCATCTGTTTCTCATAATGTGAACTAATGTATCTGACTAAACTAATAAGAGAATGTGGAGGATGCTGAATACAGTCTGCCAGCCCTGACTCTCTTCCCACACATCACCATCCTTTCGTTCAGCTTCTTTTTAAGGGGGTGGGGAAAAGAAAAAAAAAAGAATTATGAGAATACTAAAAAAAAAAAAAATTAAGAAAATAAATTAAAACATCAGAATGAATGACTACATCCAGTGTTCTTCAGCAACCTTGCATATGAATGATGCCTGGTTATACATTTACTTGGACTCATCATCTTATGAAATTGCTACATTCAGTGACACTATCCACTACATCTTCTTTTTACTGTTTGTCTTCTGTCTCATATGCTGAAATCACATGTCTGTGCTCTGTAGGAAGCACAGCTGGCACCAGGAGACTGTATGGCTACAGACCTTTCCTCAAACACGTTTAATCACACAAGTGGTATACAGAGCGCAAATCCCTTGGTCCATGTATTTTCTTCCATGTCTACCTGTCAAACACCAAGCTCATCTACTTTCCCTCATCAGTAAGCCACTACATGGAAAGAAAAGGTTAAACACTGGATTACTTAGTTTTGATTCTATATTTTCTTCTCAGTTCTTTCAACCTGTAAGACAGTCCAAAGGTATGTGATGAGGGGTTGTTCAGATGTGTAATTTTACTGTCTTCAGAGACCTCTTCCACTGGCTAACCAACAGTAGGAGACTGCCAAATCAACAGAAGGGCTGAACAAGGTTGCTGAAGTTCAAATGGGAGGGAACACGGTGAGTTTGAGACAACCTCACACTTTGCAGCCATCGCATTCTGCTTAAGACTGAAAAAAATAAAAAAGACAAAACAAGAGAAAAGGAAAAAAATAACTGGTAATGGGATACAATAAATATTTATATGGTGTAGAAAGGAAAAGAGCAAGAAAAGGAAAGAAAACACCTAACAGGAATAAACATAATGATAACTGCACAAAGATCAGCTAAGCCTTTTAGTGGGTGACCCTTCTATAATACATAATAGAAACACCCCTTTAGGTTAAAAAAAAAAAAAAATCAATATTTTTCTTTTAGAAACTGATTCACCTCTCGGTTACAATAAAAAAAAGGAAAAAAATCAGTGACCCTACATTACACAGAAACCTGTCTCAAGCAGCAGCATGAGCTGTTGACAAAAGCAGATGTTTACACAGAGCTCATCCAGTAGCAGTACCATGTGTCTCTAGAAAGGCTTCCATTGAATTCAGAGGACTTTGGATGAAGACCTTCCAAAATTTCCAAAGAGATCGAGTACCTTTTTAAGACAAATTCTATCAAATGGTCAGGTGTATACTAGCCTAACGCTACTTCCTAACCCAGCTAACAGCTTATTTTTCTGGTTTAAGACTAGTTTAATGTTACCAGGTAGGGTGGGAAAGGTTTGATCTGATTCATAGGACATAACATGTGTTTCCTGATGGATTCATAGTAGCTGTTTGGATGGTTAACACTACTCACACATGCAGCGTTATGAAATATTTCCTTTGTCTTAAACAATAAAAGTGTAGAAATCCAGTTCAAGGGGCTGGTTTGCAGTCATTAGCCAGAAAAAGAAATACCTCAAATCTCATCAGAAATCATATTCTTGTATTATTTCCAGCTCAGTTTTATGGAGTTGAGGACTGGATAAGCTTTGGATAAGCCTGAATAAATCACACCAGAACTCTGAACCTTTTGAAGACAATCACTAACTCAGGACAGATTTATTTTCAATGACCAGAACTTCAAGCAATGTCAAAAGCTTTTTGACCAGGCAGAGGTGATGACATAAACTTTATTGACTTTTATATTTTCCTTTTGTCAGAGGAGATGGTAGTGTTGCAAGTACTCATACTAAGGGCACATCATCTCTGTAGTAGTGTGATTATACTGCAAAGGAGTCTTACAGTGTAACCTCTATTCCTCTGGCCTTTTTTGCATCTTGTATAGAAATCCCAGAGGTTTTAAGGATCGTTTGGTAGGAAAGAACCCTGATTCTGTTATCTGCCTAAACTTGTGCAAAAATGCCTAAACTACTGTGTAATATGTGATTTGCCAAGTTTAAAACCCAGTGGGAACCAATGTCTCCTCTCTGAAGAAAGGTGTTAACATGCAAGGTGGTACACAAGCTGAGGCATCTGCCAACTAGAATGTCAGTTACAGCCACCACTGTCATCCTCATTACCAGATGAAAATACATTTGAAGTTCCTGAAGTCTGAAGGGTGATATGTAAAACCAAATTCTGTTCTGTTTCTGTATCATTAGTATTACCATTAAGGAGAGTTTTTAAATGACCTGCATTTACTTTAAGGTCAAAAATTATTTTCTAGTAGTTAAAATATAATGCAGAGTTTGAATTTGGTGATACAAACACAAAGATGAGTTTTGCCCATTGAAGCAATCGAGTCTTAAATCCCTATAAAGACTGACAGATTTAATAACACTGTGAACATAGACTATAAAAACTAGATCAAAATAACAGAAATGGTGGGAAAAAATCAGTCTTTCTCTTCCTACATTGCTTCACCACTACAGTTAGAAGCAAAGTTGCCTTTATCTCTGGAGTACAAGAAATACACAGCCAGTGATGTATGCTGGCAAAGATGTGTACACACATAGTTGAATCAGCGTGCAGTAGCCCTCACAGAATCTTAGAAGAGTTCGTAACTATTTCTGAAGAGGTGTCCTTACCTCGGTGTTTGTGGGGCAAAGTTATAGCTCACAAAGATTATTGGGTCTGTGAGACAGGAAAAGTACAGGGAGTCACTACAATCATTCTTTGAAATGTGTGTGCTGGAACAGACTTTATCTCCCTGAACTACGTGCAGCCAACAACCAAGTTCTTGTTGCATAAGATAAGGCACTAGGGTTTATGTTATGTTTTTTTGTCTTCTAAAGGGTTTGCTTTTTTGTTACAATAGGGCAGAAAGTTTTCATTTGCGAGAGGTAAGAATGAATTCCTCACTTTGTATAACATAAACTTTATAGCTAAGTAATCAAATTATATTCATCTATAGTGGTGGTAATATATTATGGGCCCACAAAGTGTTACAATGTTGTGGTAATATTGAAAGAGACTTCTACATTGTTAAAGGAAACATTTTGAATTTTCAAAACAGAATTTCAGTTTCCAGAATGAATTTCTACTGAAATTTTTTAAATTTCCACAGTCCATCAAAATTTGAATAAAAACCAAGTTCTGAAATTATGATCTTCTAGTTGAAGGAAAATTGTCTGGTTTTATTTTTTTATGTGAAAGGGAAAATCTTTAATCACCACAAGCCACCAAGCAGCTGCTTGGCTTATCTTAGTTTAACAGCTCAAAAGCTGTCTGCAGTTCCACTTCTTTCTTACACCAAAGAGGGAGCTGTGAAAGCTCATCATAATGATAAATTTTCTGACCTGATTATTATCCTGCCTCTGTCCCTGACCCTCACGTGGTACCCCAGCATTTCACCGAGCACTATAACGGGCCTCACTCCTACAGCAAGAAGTCTGTCAGGGACTGTAGCAAGTTACAATTTGGTGCATAATTTGTATTAGCTATCCTTGTAGTCAGATAGACCTTGTGCAATTATGTTTGTAGTCTTGCATAATACAGTTTTCCTTGTAATTGTCAGGTTATTAGCACAGTGTTTTAATTTTGCTTTCTCACAGTTATTTGCATGTTTCTTAATTGGAAGTCATTAGCATATGTAAATACTCCATTTCTATGGCGTTTTGCAGCGTGAGCTCATAGTGTTGAATTAATTTGGTAGCTAAATAACCCTAAATGTGAAAAGAAACTCAATGTGTTCATACAGTGTATGAATATATATATATAAATATACAAGAAAATTGTATTTTTGTGAGTTGTTTAAAATTGGAATTTTAAATGGAACCTGTCTAATGGTTTCTAAATATATTTACTCGATTACATAATTGGTTATAGGAATCCCATTCACACATATGAAGAATAATATCTAAATTGCTTCCTTTTCAACAGAATTAAATTACTTCTATATCATAACATAAATTATTGTTAGGCAGTTGAAGAAGATACTTAACAAGTCAGCATTTACCAAAGGTTAATACAGTTACCACAGATGCCTGCTACATAGAACTGAGTGAAAAGCTACTGTAAATGTATGAATATTTAATGGAAATAGGACTTTCTAAAGGAAACCACAATGGAGAGGTTTAGCCAATGCCTCTTGGAGCTTACAGATTAATTTTATGTTCTTTAAAAAAAAAGTGTGAATCGATTTGGTAATTCTAAGTAAAGACAAAATAGCTATAATAGCCAGGTTTTTTAGTTAAACTTGTTGCTCATCATTAGTGCTACATGCAGTAGACTTTCTGCTCACAGGGCACTTTACATTGATAGGCTGTTGTTTAGTGGTCCAGATAAGTTAGGACTCAAAGTGTTCTGGTACATAACATTTGGCTCCTGACACCAGAATTCAGCACTGAGGTGATCTGCAGAATGGGCATGAAAATATTAACTGAGAGGCTTGAGAAATTCATCAGTTGATTTTTGCATAAGGAAGTGCTATAAGAGCTGTAGTTTATGAGTGTTGTGATAATTCAAAGGATTCAGACTGTTACCAGCAAAGCGCGGCTCACAGATGTCTGCAAATACGCCAGTAGATCAAGGCACGTGTCATAGTGTTCTTACCAAAGTAAAACAATTTTCCATGAGATTGCCATGAGGGGAAAGGGAAAGGGAAAGGGAAAGGGAAAGGAAAAGGGAAAGGGAAAGGGAAAGGGAAAGGGAAAGGGAAAGGGTTTATACTTCAGTACCCCTCCCAGGATAGTGCCTGGTAGACACGTAAAAACTGAGCGAATAGTAGTGANAAGGGAAAGGGAAAGGGAAAGGGAAAGGGAAAGGGAAGACTCTACTCTGTTAGTATTAATTCATTTAACTGTGTGAAAAAGCTTGCTTTCTGCGGGGGCTTTCCTCAGAAATTTGTACACTCTGATGTAAGTTATCTGCTCTTGGTTGAGGTTTTCATCTGTCTAAATTTGTTTAGCTAGAATAGCAGCTGACCACATCATTTTTTCCCCATAAAACAGTGGTGATATGGTTGCATTTAGAGCACATCCAGATTCCCATATACTCTTTGAGAATAGCAAGACAATCTGTTGGGTCCTGCCATACCTATCTCTAAAGTGCTGGGAAATGTTACCCACTGCTTTAATACATTAATTTTATTTCATTATATGCTTGCTGTAGAAAGTACACCTATGCCATAATTGTTTAAAGAGTAATGGTATTTAAAGGTCTATCTCATAAAACTTCTGCATGTATTTAGCATTAACCTTTAAAGATTTCCCCCTACCCATTTCAGTTTTTCATCCTTGTTGCAGCCCAGCTGTTTGTCAGATCTCTCCAGACAAAAGTTTTTCACAATTGTCCTAATAGATTCTAAGAAAAATAAAGCAATACAAAAAGAAACAAAAAGATAATTGTTGATAATTTCTTAACAAAACTATGCAGCATCAGGATGGTGCTGGTACATGCCACAGAATTCAAAGCAATTGTTTGACAATAAACAGCATAGGAAAATGGCCATGCCATGATATTTCAAGGTACCAGAACCTTCTACTCCCTATTTGCCAACATTCCAGTTATAAGTCATGGAGAAAGATTTTTTAAAATCTATTTATTTTCTTATTTATAGACAGGCAAATGGCACATTGTTCTATTTATTCTTGAGAAAGTGAATGAAGCATCTTTTCAGCTTTTTCTTTTCTTTGTTTCTTTTGCTATTTCACTAGGCTATTCTTATCAGCTTATGCCTTTACTTCTTGTACATTCAACTACCTTAATTTAGAGAAGATAAGGTTTCAAAGCTTCTCCAAAGCTTTTTATTCTTGGCCTTTTCTCCTCTGTAGTGCCCCTTTCTAACCTAACAAGTAACAAGACTCAACTACCATTTCTGTAGTCCTCTGCTGACAAATTTCTGCTTTATTTGTTTTTGTCAAATCATGTCTCTAGTCATTCACTAGAGCCTCATTGGCTCTCTCCCCAGGCTTTCAACTTGAATATCCCAACACTACCTTAAACAGTCTATATTAAAATGAAACTCCTTACCTTGTCTCACCAAACTTAGCCTGCCTTTTCCCTTTTCTCCTATTTCAAATACATTTATGGTCTTGCTGCTCATCTTGTGTCACAAATAGTTTTATGCTTGATACTTCTTTCATGCTTAGTTTCAATCCTCACATCTTCTTTCCTCCAATATTTCAAAACTCTCTATTTTATCTCCTTGCCTAACTGTAGAGTTGGAGTCTTTGTTCAGAGTCTGAATTAATCAAGATAAGAAACCACTGCTCTCTCTTTCTCTCTGTTGTAGTTTACATTCTGCATAAGAAAGGTTTTGCTTTGCTTTATTAAGGTAAGGAAAGCCTTCCTAAGTTATCCTTACAACAGAACAGCTTCTCCCACTTCTCTCTGCTGGATGACAGGGCCTTGAAATGGTCCCTCTAGCTCATCAACTTTTCTCCTTTTCATTTTCCCACTGAAACACACTCCATCACTCCTTTTCATTACCATCTCACCTTTTAATTTTCCTCATGTCGTGATAATATCCAGTCCTGCATAGAATGAGTAGCCTCACTTCTCTCTTTTCATACCTCTTTTAAAGGTGCCCCAAACCAGGGATACGTGAATTCTTATCTCAGCTTTCAGGATGGGCCTGATTTGTGATTTTTTACTTATATTTAAAGTTTTTGTCAGGAATCAACAAACTGTATGTCTTTAAAAGCATTTGAGATACTTTTATTGCTTGACAAGCAATTATTTATTATTTATCTTTCATTCCAGAAGCATATAGATAGTTTAATATTTTAAACTAATGAGTATAGTTTTGCATATGCAACTGCAGAATTTTAAAGTTAGAAGACAATTAAGGCTTTTCATTATCATTTAGATAAGCCACAAAACAATAATCACACTATGACATATCTGTTCTATAGGAAGGACAAAGGTTAGTTTTCAGTTGTTATCAAAACTGTCTCTCACTTAAACAATGCACTTCAAAATCTGCAGAACTACTTTCATTTCTAAGGGGAGTTTTCCTTTTATTCCATAATGTAGTTGAATATTGAGGATGATTTTTCTTCATCTGTTAGTCATCTTTCTTTTGATCATTGCATAAGTGTGACTTTGACCAAAATGTAGAGATTGGACTATTGTTCCAGGAATGTGTAGTTTGAAGAGTTAATAGTAAATTCATCTCTGTAAAAAATCCCAAATCTTTCACACAAGTGAGGTTACATAAGCCAAGAAATACATATCCCAGTACTTTCACTTTTATGATTTTGGAAACCATTAAATAGCAAAAAAAAAAAAAAAAAAAAAAAAANNATTTTTTTTATTTTAAAAACCAAAAAAAAAAAAAAAAAAAAAAAAAAAAAAAAAAACACATTTGAAATGTAGCCAAGTAGCCAAGAAAAGAGGACTCTGTGTCTTTAAGCTGGGGAGAAAAATAAAACCCAATCATTCCAAATGTATTGCTTTAGTCATCTGGTTTCATTCTATTAATGACCTTTAACATCTGCAAAAATATTGTGAGAAGCTAATTTTGTTTATACTGAGGTGGTGCAGAACAGTTTCTGGCTGTCAGTCTAGGATGTGCTATAAAATAAAATTGTCTTTCGGGGAGTCTGACAAAAACCTACTGTACAGATTCAGTTTATTTACAACAGCATGAAATGAAAAGAAAACAGAATTTTACAACATGCCAACATTAAAAAAATGAATAGTACTTACATATTTATGTATATATTTTAGTAATAAGTTTTCAAGATATCCACTGAGATTAAAGGATCTATTTTGTATTTTGTGGTATTCCACAAAAATTTAACCAGGGCAAAATATTTCTCAGCAAATGTTCTTCTCTAGAATTGTAATAACCTATTACTCTGATTTTAAACAGAGCCCTCCTTAAAACCAGAGTGAGCTCAGGCACAATAGGCCTTTAATTAAACAGAAAGCCTTGCAGAGAAAAATCGTCTGTCTCATGTCTTTGTATCACAGTCATAAAAAAAAAGTGCCGTGTCGTAGAAGGGGAGTGGTGTGAGCCTGTTTCAGCAGACAAGGAGTATTTACCTCCTCTACCTCCTTGCAGTCCAGATATGTTCAGGGAGGAGGCAGAGGAGGTGTTGAAGAAAAATCAGAAAAACTTTTGTATTGTACTCTACCCTAAAACGGCAAATTGTAACAGCTATCGCTGCAGACGTAGAGCTCACCCCACACATACACCCACCCACCCACTGCCCTGTCCCACCATGCAGTGAGGTTGGGGTCTCCCAGGGAGGCTCCGAGCATGGCCCCATGCAGTCTGCTAGGAAGAGAAGCATAAACACTTTGTTGAGTGCAAAAAACCACATTTTTGCTGACCTGGAAGTGAAAAGCAAACTCACAAGAGAGGAAAACTGCTCTTATGCATTGGAACAAAAGTTAAAATTGGTGACTTCAAGGTGAAAAGCACTGTATCCCAGTAGCAGTCTCTAGGTCTATCCCACATCAAGCATTTTATCTGAGCTAATAAGGTTAAAACCCTATTTTTTTTTGTTAAGGGAAGGAAGTTCATTAAGACACTTAGACGACTACAGCAATCTTTATTCTTACTGTTTACAGATGACCATAAAGTGACATCCAGGGTAATCCCAGACATGAGTACAGACTGGGAGAAGAAGTCACTGAAAGCAGCCCCAAGGACAAGGTCTTGGGGGTGCTTGTTCATGAAAAGCTGGACATGAGCCAACAGTGTGTGCTCACAGCCCAGAAAGCCAACTGCATCTTGGGCTGCATCAAAAGAGGAATGACCAGCAGATCAAGGGAAGTTTCTGCCCCTCTACTCTGTCCTCATGAGAACCCACCTGGAGTGCTGGGTCCAGACCTGGGGTCGGCAGAAGAAAGACATGGACCTGTTCAAGTGGATCCAGAGGAGGGCTGCAAAGATGATCACAGGGCTGGAACATCTCTGCTACAAAGACAGGCTAAGAGAGCTGAAATTGTTCAGTATGGAGAAGAGATGGCTTTGGGGAGAACTCATTGCAGCCTTTCAGTACCTTAAAGGGGCTTTTAATGGGAGAGGGACTTTTTGTCCAGGTCGATAGTTATAGCACGAGAGGCAAATCTTTAAACTGAAAGACAGCAGGTTTAGAATAGGTGTTAGGAAGCAATTCTTTAGTCAGAGAGTGGTGAAGCACTGGAACAGGTTGCCCTGAGAAGCTGTGGATGCCCCATCCCTGGAAGCATTCAAGGCCAGGCTGAGCTGTGCCTTGGACAACCTTATGTAGTGGGTGGCATCCCTGCCCATGGCAGGAGGGTTGGTATTAGATGATCTTTAAGACTTCTTCCAACACAAACCATCCTATGATTCTATGACATCTCAATGTACTATTTTCTGTAGGACTGACCACAGTCTGAGGACATCTACGAGCAATATATATCCCCTTTGTCTCTAGACCAACACAGTTTTACTCATATTCCCTTAAGTTATCCAGAAATAAACAATAAATTTTCTTCTCAATTCACAGATTGACCAGAATACTAAATACCAATAAAGGCAAGGAGGTACAATAAATTGCATGGCTTGGTAAATTGCAATGGAGTAGTGTGGTACGGCCAAAACCAGCATGATGCAAGTTCTCTGTTTTACAACTGATTTATTCATTATCTGAATTCTATGTGAAATATTAAGAACAAATTATGTGTTTCTCAGTGCATAATTTAGAGGACTAATGACTAAAACTGTGGTGGTGCTTTCCTTAACACATGACTTTGGTGAGACTTACAGTGGAATCCTGAGTAGAGTTGTGGTGTCCATAAGTTTTGAAGAACACTAAAAATCTTGGTGAAGAAGCAGAAAATAACTCAAAAAATATTTGATGTCTAGATAAAATATCTTATAATCAATGTTTTTAAAAGTCTGATTTAAAAAAATTAGTAATAATGTTGCAGTGGCCTAATTATGGTATGTGTTTTCTGAGGGAGGAAGCAGTGAGAGTGAATGTCTTTATACAGAGATAAAAGATGAGCAAGAACTAATGGCCAAAATTTCCTGACAAAGAAATTAATATTGGAATTTTTTCCAGAATGTGCTGTATGTAAGTGCCTGGAACAAGAGAAATGGCAACTTCACCATTTCTTATGTCTTCTCACTATCACAGAACTCTGAAAAGGCTACTTTTTAACTATTTCTTCTAAATAACTTTACTAAAAACATTCATATATGGATTATTTTTTTAGGACTATATTCTGCAGCTTCATGTATAGCCTGTATATGATATTATGAGGGGGGCATTAAGTATGTTTACTTTGTAAAGCATAAAGGACAGTTTCTGTGCAATACTGGTTGAGGCATCTTATTTTTGACCTTCCTAGATCAAAATGTCACTAATCTTTGGTGTGGTAAAACATTCTGACACAGTAACATTTTGAATAAAATGGAAGATAAACCCCTGGTCTACTAATTAGAGAAGTGCGTGCTTTCAATATCCTTCTGTTAGACTGGTATTGATTTTCTAGGACATTGAAAAGAGTAGCTCCTCCAATTAGTACACTGAGTTGATTATGTAAATTACATGCATGCCATCTTGTTTAAAACAAGTTGTATAGACACATACAATGAACAACTTCAGGGAAAATCATGCTGATCCAAAAGGATAGATGGCTAGCACATAGAATCTAACACGTACTATTTAAAGCAACAAAAGCACAAAACACTGTGGTACATAAAAATGTTTACAAAAACCATGAGAGGTTAAAGATAGAAACAAGGAGTTAAGCAAATCAAACATAAATGTTTCTGAAGCAGTTATACAGTCCAAGGACTGTACTGAAATGATATATGGTAAACAAAAAAGACTAAGATTAGAAATGTATGGACAAAAATTGTTATATCAGAAATCAATTGTAAATAATGGGAAAAATAGAGAGTAGGCTATTTTATTCGTTGCCTTTTGATTTGTCAATAATGACTAGGGAAGGGGCGAAGTAAGAAGTGAATTCTAGCATCCTTCTCATACGTGCTAAACTCCACTATGACATCTTTAGGCCCCTGTCATACCATTTTACATAGTAAGTCTGTCCATACTGAAATAGAGAGAACAAGTCAGAGAGTAGTCACCTCTATTGGTGACTTTAGTCCTGAAGAACCTCTACAACACATAACTGGTTCTCAGTTGTGGGGGTTTATGGCTACTCTTTAGCCTAAGTTTGACTTAGTGATCTATTACACGTTGGTAGCATGCATTAATCTATGAAAAAAAGACACAGTAACAATGAGGTCTTTAAATAACCTCACAAAGGTATGGAATTCACTAGGTATAAGAGCAGTGAGCAAGAACCTGTGCTATTCTGCTATTTTGATTATATTTTCAGGAGTCAGGCTGAAAAGTTAAACTGAGAACCAGAAGCTGATATTTTCTCTACAGTATGGGTTATTCTTTTCTACAGATTTTGCATTTGTTATTCTCACTCTGCCTTCAGGACTCTAACGTCAATAAAGTAGACAAACTTGAATATATTTCTCTTTTCCATAAGCCATCTGAAATCTTGTCTGTCAAAGGATTTTCCCTTCAAATATTCTCTACTTTTGAAGGGAATGGGAATAAGGAGAGTTATTACAAGGTTTAATTACTATGCTATATTACAAATGCTTTGTCTTTTGTTCCTTCTTTTGTATAATAGTTAACTTTGCCTAAAATACCTGTAATAATAATTCTATGTCATGAAACTAAAGAGGTCAAGTCCTCCGTAATTAAAATTTGAACCTTATTTGATTTTTTAGTGTTGGTCCTGTTAACAACTTTGAAGCCTATATATTCCATCAAAATCAATGGAACGAAACACTGTAAGTACAATACAAAAATCTTGTCTACTTCCTGCATATCTCAAAGCTTAGTCTTTGCTCCTTCCATCTTGCTTTAAAGAAAGATATAAACAGAACATGTTATGTTTATGAAACTGTTATGAATGCCAAAATTACTTTTTTCCACCCAGAAATCATTTTCCTTTTTATTTTATAGTATTCTAGTCCAGTATTGTTTCCTGAATTGGATTATGTTATCTGAGCAATTAGCGAGAAACTGTTCTATAGTTTCTGCCACTCTGCCAAACACATACTTGCTTTGCACATTTCTCTCAGTGGTTATCTCCTGTAGTTTCCTTTTTGAAGATTCCTTCACAGACTTCTTGACAGAGCTGCCAGAACTTCAAAAAACATATTAATGAGTCAGTGTGTAGGCTGAGGAAGACAGTACAACTACTTGTTCTTCATGTAAGCTCGCTGCTGGTTTCAACGGCTCAGATCCATCCAGTTTCAGACAATCATACCGAAACACTAAGTGATGGGACAGAAAAGGCTACAAAAGATAACCCAGAGACAAAGGTCAGTGGGGTTGCCTTTTTAGTAATTTCCTTTGCTTTGGAAGCAACACACCTACAGAGGCTGGGTTAATGCACAGATGTTCGTTGCATGACCTATCAAAAAGCGAAGCTGGTGATTGCATGTAACTTTCTTGCTTCTCTATGTGCTGAATGGAGATCAATCTTTACATAAATTATGCATCATCCACTTTTGTAATATTAGTTAAGTAACAAAGATAAACATATTAAAAAAGATGAGGGAAGACATTCTAAATTTTAAAAAAACCATACAGGATCAAATATCACATTATCTGAATGCTCAAGGAAGAAAACCTTTTGAAATACATACACTTCTTCAGTCCTCAAAGTAGTGATCTGTATCCATGCTCATAGCCGTTAATGTAACCTCATTGGCTCAGTCAATTATTTATTGCATCTCCAGTATTTTGTATACTTGTGTTGAATAAGATCACATTCTTAATAAAGAGGTAGGCTGAATGACGAGTCAGAAATCCAAACTTCTATTCCTTTGGGACCTGTCATCTTTCTAGTCATGTCTCCAGAGAGGCAGCATGAAATGTATAAACAAAAATGTTTGCCATATGGCTTGTAGTGTTCCTCTCCTTTAACACTGTCACTTAGTACCAAGCCAAGATTTGTCACTGTTGAACCAGACTGCTCTGTAGCTCTGTAGGCAGAGGTGTCTCATCTTTTATACCAGTCATCTCCCTGTACTGACCCTGGGAAGACCCCACAGCAGCAGCAGTCATGGAGCTGCTGGCTGCCAGCCTAGCGCAGTGTCTGATCCCTGCACAGAGCTCCCCTCCCTCTTGAGTCTTGGCTGTGGAGAACATTCCCATGTCTGAGCATCCACTGTCACCATGAACCATCTCAAAATGTACTCATTTTGTGTGTTGGAGACACAAGAAATTCTCCAGAATATCCAAAGAATCTTTTGCCCCAGCTTTTGTTTCACTTGCATTGGGGAAAAACAAAGAAATTCTCCCTTGCTCTCAGCAAAAATGGGGAATAGTTTAAGGAACTGGCAAACAAAAATAGACCAAATTTAAAAAAATAATAAGCAAAAAAGCTTATTGGTTTCTTCTCTGAAAAGGGAAGCATGAGATTTTTCTGAGAGTTGATACAAGTAAAAGAGAAACATGCATTAAGGTTAAATAAACTCATTTGTGATCTCTGTTGGCACTTTGGCTCCCTTGTTTAGAGACACCTTTTCATCAAAGCTGCAGTCTGTAGCTTGGGTGAAGCCTTAGCATCTGGATGGGTACGTCCCTGACTGACAAAGAATACAGAACACAGGGTACCTGTAAATCTATCTAATTAGGTTTTACAAATACTGACTGGAGCAACTCTCTTGCCGACCCTTGGCTAAACCAGTTGCCAACTTTAAGAAGAGGAGACAATTTTCCCACAGATTCAGATAGAAGTGACCATGGGGTTCTTCTATTGAGGATGCTCCTAGGATCTTTGGGGAAATTTAGTTAAAGAAAACTGTCCTTGTGGGGGCACATAGCTTGCATTTACTTCTGCTTTCTTCCTGAGAAACAGTAATAGTTCCAACTTGGGTTTTCAGTTTATATCTTATATTTGTTATAGCATGGTTGAAAAATGGTTTGCAAAAATTTGGATGGATTCTTTTTGACTACATATTTACCACTTATCTAGTATCTCCCAAAGTTTCTCTAAAGCTAACAGATCAATCCTGATTTCTTGAAAAGTACAAAATGTGATCAGTGTGATATGACCTTTTGCAGGGAAAAAGTAGGACTTTGATGTGCACATATGCAGTCCATATAGGTAGTAACATTTTTGGTATATTAATGTTTTATGCAGAAACTTTTTTTATTGCTTTCAGTCTGGTACGGAAACTTACACTTTCAGTAAGATCCAACAGGAGTTGAGAGTTCATTCTTTTTCTTTCTGGGCAGTCACCCAATTATTCAGGCAAAAAGAAAGAACTTGTTACATTTGCAGGTAAATCTCTGTGGGAAACCTGATGTTTAGATGGCAGTTGCAAAGGGTTTTCCACATTCCTCCAGAGCATCTTATATGGAGTGGAGACATTCAAGATAATGGAAAAATGAAATAGACCAACTCCACAAAACCAATGATTTTTATACTGAAAACTAGGAAATAAGTGGAAAAAAAACCCTATTAAAACCTAACACAAAACTTGAATTTTATGCTCTTTATCAACTGCCAAAGCAGAAAGGAGGGAAATAGATTAAAATTTTCCTCAATAGTCTGAGAACAGCTGAGCCTTCCCACACGACCTCTGTAACCCTATGTAACCTTTCAGAGATGAGCTCTTTCTTCCAGTCCCACCTCCGCCCTGTAGAGAATATCACTATAAATCCACTTAGTTCAGTACAAGCCTCATACAGTTCCATACAGTTTCCAGCTTTAAAGGTCCAAAGAAGCATGTAAAGAGATTTCTCTTGCAACTATGTGATCTTGTGTGGTCTTTCACAGGAAAAGGATGCTACAGGTGGTGGACTATGATGCAGGATGATAATTCTCCCCATCTAGGCCTAGAAATTGTGGCCAGTGTTAAAATTCCCAAATAACCCACTGTCACTTTTTATTTACTATTGGAAAATACATAGAAACTTACAAGTGAAAATTTATAACAAATGTTGAGATTTATCAAAGAAATCGTTGATCCCCTTCACTGATAACTCACTCAAAATTTTTAAAAAAATTAGCTGGGGCCTGTAATTAATCAGAGCATCTGTCATGGGAGCTGGAGTGGCCCACAAAATGGATGAGTGAAAGTATCCTCCTGCTGAATAGTATTGGGAAAGTAAAAAATAATGAGTTTTAACTAAAGGGATGTGTGAAGAGCAGGACAGGATGGGCAGGGAGATTGTTCATGTTCTATTGATAATGTATGCCATAAGAGGGATTTTTATGTAGATTCATTTAAAATTATATCTACTTTGTCTATCAGAATGTTTCCTAAAGGTCCAATCAAAAATGTTTGTAAATCAATGGAAGAACTGCCACGGACTTCATAAATAAGAGGTCCGACTGAGGGCCATAAAGCAATCTATAGGAACATTTACATGATAAAAAAGAGAAGACACTTGAGTACACTGGTACTTAGTTCAAACATAAAAGGAGAGCTTGAGATGAGTAAAACTTTGATCACTGATCCTAAGGATCAAACTCTTGTGAGGTTAGTCACTGCCGTTTCCCAGGAGCTAAGCTCTCTTCTGTTTGAATAAAGTGTAACATTATGATAATCTTTTCATAAGGCCTATTCCCGGTCTCCTCCTAATATTTTTTTAAAGAAAGTTTCTGCTTCTACTTTTCTTACACCGAATGAAAAATAAAAAAAATCATTTATTGCAATTTTCACTTTATCACATGTACTTTGTTTCCAACAGACAACTGTGTTCACCGTTATAACATTGATAGTTTCTGACATCTTAATTATCTGTGATATTAATTTTAATTTTAATGCTTTGATGATGAGTATTTATTATATAAAAAGTCATGCTGCTTCATTAGGGACAGGAAATAAAGAGTCGCCTTATAAAAATCTAGTTGTTAACACACTTTCTTAGAAACTTTATTCAATTCCCAGTAGCAAATCAGTGAAAGGAGGGATTTGAGGGGTGTGTATTGGACGTTTCCTCCTTCTGTGTGTTCTTCAAAGGTAAAAGCACCTTTCCTGTCATCAGCGTGATGACAATAGCTCTGAGTGACAGAAACATAGTGGATTCTATAGCCAGAAATATTGGTGCCTATGGATTTGCGGCAGTTCCTGAAGGTTTCTGACAATCTAAGTTTAGACTTGTTGATAGTGAGGTGTTTATTTGTGCCTTGATGGATTTAGTTCTTAATCATGGACATAATGTTTGCCTGGCACAATGCAGTGTCATGCAAGGATATTCAAATGGACTCTGAGGCAGAATAGGAACCAGAAGCAGAAAAGCACCCTTAATGTGGCACCTGTTTATCTCCTCCGTGTAAGAGTCTACATGTAGTAGAGTTAGTCTAAAAACCTTATTAGCTACTCAATGAGATTCTAAATCTACAGTAGATTCATCCTTGAAGCTGTGAAATTTGGAGCATATGGAAAAAGTACAACTGGTTCACAATTGATTCTCTGTGAAGGAAAATCGATTCTGTGCCCCTGTAGGCAGATGCACCCCTGGAGGAAGGATGTGGGAAATATCCTTTTGTAGTATTAAGAATATTTTTGTGTCCATGTAGTTGTTTTTTTTTTTAATAGCAGTTGTTTATTTGGTGGGTTGCAATTTTAGAAAAAAACTGGGCTCATTAGTCACTGGGTAACAACCAAGCAAGGTATCAAAGTAATCACAGGTGTGTTTAGGTGTCTTCAGAATTCAGGTCCACACTAACTATGAATACAGAACACAAAAATGCATGGTTATAATTTATTAAAATCTCACGTGCATAAAGTGGAAGCTGCTTCCATGTACAGCACAGTCCTTGGGACTGTACCCAAGGTGGCCTCTAGCAGGACATGTAGGCTCAGACTCTGAGACAGATACTATTTCTTCACAACACCACCTTTCTTGCACCATCTTGCTTTTCTCAAAGGTTGTTACATCTTGGTTTGGTTCATGTTTTTCTACGCTATGTGTCAGAGTAAGGCCAACAGTGGTTTTGCAAATACTGACAGTAGAGGATTTGTCCTCTTATTTCAGTACTATACGTTACCTCAGCTCTAGTTCCACTGTCCAGTTTGCAACTAACATGATTTTTCAAACCACAGAATTTTTCCAGGTAACAACCAGCTGAAGGTGGATATCCTGTAAATTTTAGTTGTTGTGAAGTTCTTTCCTATGTTCTCTAATCTTTCATATTGTGAAAATAGTCTGGTAGTCTAGTGCTAAAGAAATTAATAACTTGCACTTCTATTATGCTGCCTCTGAGGCTATCTCAGGATCAATATCAAATCAACACATACAACTTAATACTAGAAACAAAATACTGCTCTTCTAGGAGTTTGAAAACTCAACAGTGAAAAAAAAAGGTAGACAAGTTTGCTTCTAATTTAGTATTTATTTAGTATTACAACTATGCAAAAAATATAGATTAACTAGTTTATGCACCTCAACACCTGTGGTGAAACTTACATAGAAAAGGATCAAGTAACTTGCTGTTTAAGATTTACATCAGGACAATAAAGTACTGCAATAAATCACAGTCCACCCAACTGCTAGTTCAGTAGTTTAAATTAGAAGACATTTCCCTTGGATGTGCAGTGAGCACAAATAGACTTGGGTATTTTGGTGTTCAAGACTGTAGTTTAACCAGGATTTGAGTTTCCAGTAAATGTAATAGGCCAAGAGGTTACACATCCAGCACTCCATTTGACCTATCTTTGATGGCAGCCAAAAGTGATGGCTGTAAAAGGACCTGTATGATAGAAAGTCACAGGGCTATTCAAATTTCCCATGGACGAATATCTTCACAGCTATGACAGGTGGTGTCGGTAGTCTTGACAGATGCATCAAAGATTTAATGATATGGAAGTTACACCAGTGTAGTGTTCTGATGCTCTGGCTAATTAGAAATCTCTGCTGGAGCTTGAAACTGAGTCTTTAACAGGCAAAGCAACAAACAGAGAGCTTGAAAGGCAAAGTGAAAGAAATATTTCTGTTCTCCTTTTTTTTGCTAATAAAAGCTCTGACTCACTAGCAAAACTGTTTCAATAAAGCACTGCACATGAGTGTCAACTCTACACAGAAAGCCCTGAAAACTGGATCTCCTTACAGTTAATCTTTTCTCTAGAGTAGTGGCATGATAAATTTTGGGTAGTCTTTTAATAGTTTCTTCTGTGGAGAAGCTCACTTCAGATATTTTCAAATGGCAGTTTGGATTATCACAATGGAACTGCTTTGTTAGAAATTGCCCAATAATTATGTCATGAATATGAAGCCATTTTACATATATGGAAGTGGAAAGCCAAAATCTAAGGATTCCCAAAATATTATTTATTTTTAAAATAATTCATATTTTTCTTTATAAGAATTGTAGGAACAAATATTTAACTTAGTATTTTTCAAAAATGCTTATGCTTTACTTTTTTCTTGAAAAATTAACTGCAGCATAGCATTTAGCTGGTAATAGCATAAGTGAAAACTTGTGAATTTCTTTTTTGTCTGTGTATTTAGTTTAAAAGTATTCTGTTTCGGAATAAAACCTGAAAAAGTGGTTCCCAGAAAAGAAGCTGAAGCACTCTCTCCCATAAACACAGAAAGATGAACTAAGACTTAAAATCTTTGGTCTCTGTTGATTTCATGTATGAACTCTTAAACTTAGGAGGCACAAAGTTTTGTCTGACCACATTTACCCAAATGATTTCTCTGGAATGTACATCTGTCATCAAGCGGAAGAATAAGGACAAAACACAAATAGCCCAGGTTTTGTGTATACTGTGGCAAAGAGTATCGTTTCAGACTTTTTTCCTTTTCTTTAATGTAGTCTTTTTTGTATTTGCAAAATACTGTTATTTACAGTAACATACACTGTACTTATACAACTAGCCCAGTGGAGCTTAATAGCATATAGAATCATGGAATCATTGAGGTTGGAAAAGACCTCTAAGAGCATCCAGTCCAACCCTTAACCCAGCACCGGTGTGTTCACTGATAAAATATGTCCCCAGGTGCCACATCCATGTGTTTTTTTAACGCATAACCTTTGCGTGGATTTTTTTTAATAAATATATATATATAACACTCTTAGAGAAAGCTCATGTGCTGTAAGTACTAAAGGAGTCTAAAGAATCAGCTGCAGTACCTGTTAAGTTTATGTAGAAGACTATTGATTTAAGTCTGTATCCAGTAAAGGATGCCTCAGCTCAAAAGTATGATCTCAAAAACCTCAGTAAGCTACCACCTGATACCAGAGGTGCTTAATCTTTCTCTTTCATTTATATTCCTCTTGAAACCCTGCCATCAGATCTGTCTTACGCTGAATAGACCTGCATCTAGCATACTCTTGTTTTAGAAACTGGGGATTTTCTCTAAGTCTCCTAAAAGTCTTTACTCAGAAGGTATTTTCAGATAAGCCCAAAACATGATTTCTTGATCAGTTATGCTTTTGATGCTTTTCATAGCACATGACCCACCTAACTTTAAGCCTTTCAGCATTGTTTAGCATGGCTTACATCTGAATTCTCCCTTTTTGGTGTGTAGTGTGTTCTACAAGATGTTAAAGACTATTTCCTCTGAGGTGGACCCTTATAGAAAAAGCCCTGCTCATCCTACAGCAAATTTGTGATTTAACATGCTACAGATTCATCTTCCTCAAGAACATGGATCTCCTGTAATTAATGGTCCAGAGCATTCAGCCACTACAAATGATACTCCAGCTAGAAACACTGCCATAATGTATCAAAAGCCATGTCACGGTGCTGCTGTAGCTAAAAACGGGCTTCAAAAGAAAAAAACGTTGTGTTATTGAGAATTGTAACTTATTCTTGCACAGTATAAACTCTTTAATTCTTGGTTTTCATGATAGCCACAGTGGTGAGGAATCTGTCAACTGATATGTAGGTTTTTTAAGTGCTATTACTAGCTTATTGAAATGAAACTGCTGTTAACATGAAAGGCTTAAATATGAAAGCAGTATGGGGTCATCTAAAACTCCACGACCTCATTGTGTTCTGAAAAGTCATACTCCAGTAAGGCCTCCATGTGTTGGCCACGGGTGTGAAGAAGATAAGAACAATTTAATATCTAGTCTAGAATTGTAGTACTGAGCATAGAATTATAGAATGGCCTGGGTTGAAAGGGATCTAAAAGATCATTCCGGTTCCAATCCCACTGCTGTGGGTAGGGACATCTTCCACTAGACGAGGTTGCTCAGAGCTCCATCCAGCCTGGCCTTGAACACTTCCACAACTTCTCTGGCCGATTTCTTCCAGTACCTCACTACCTTCAAAGCAAAGAATTTCTTTCTAGTATCTAATCTAAACCTCCTCTCTTTCAGTTTGAGTCCATTGCTCCTTGTCCTGTCACTACATGCTCTTGTAAGCAGTCCCTCTCCATCTTACTTGTAGGCTTCCTTCATGTACCGGAAGGTCGCAATTACATCACCCCAAAGCCTTCTCTTCTTCAGGTTGAACAATCCCAACTCTCCCAGCCTTTCCCCACAGGGCAGGTGTTCCATCTTTCCAATCATCTTGGTGGCCTCCTCTGGACCTGTTTCAACAGGTTGATATCCTTCCTGTGCTGGGGACCCCAAAGCTGAATGCTGTAGAAGATAGTAGCACTGCTTTGAGAGAGAAGAGAATTAGTCTATCATGATTCTTTCTCCTCCACTGAAGAGAAACAGCACCCAAGAAAATCCCAACGTCTGACTAGCCAAAATATAAAATTACAGATTTCTGAGATGACTACATTAGAAGTGGACTTGCAGATATTAAGCTAATGTGCCACAGGTCTGTAAGAACTTTGCTACCTTCTAAAGGATGATTTACCACCTAGTTCAATAATGAGTGGATGGCTGGAAAACGGGCTGTACTCGGTTATATATACATAGAAGCTCATTTTCTACCAAGAACTTGTTCATAAACTCAAATGTCATTATAGCTCTGATGGTTATGCCTCTTGCCCCATCTTGCCATTAGTATCAATAAGACCAATTTATATATCAAGGCCATCTTATGCTTTCTGTCTTTTAAAAAAAAAAAGTCAAAGACAGATCCAAAATCAGGCTGATCCTGGACTGAAAAGCAACAGAAAAAAAATAAATAAATAAAACTGTAGAAAAAAGCTAACAGACCTATAGAGAATTTTTAGTCAGTATTGTTAGGATGATTTAAAAATAATATTTTAAAGCTTTTAATTTTGAGGAAAGAAAATGCAAAATGTTGTCATTGGCAAGAGCAGAAGCTACAAAGAATATTCGTCCCTGCTAGTCAAGGCTGAGCACAATTTTAGGCTAGGGTTAGTGTAAAAAAACTACATTAAAGTTTAGAAATAATTGGTGCAGAGGGTGATTGACAAATCAAGTTCCCATGGCAGGCATCTTTGTATTAAAGCTGATTCATACTAAGAATTAGATAATGGAACAGGGTTCTGCACTGAAGGTTCATTCACTGAGCACTGAACTCTGTATTTTCAGGTGTATTAGGACTTCTTTGCAACTTTCTATCTTGAGGCTTGGGCTAGAGTTATCTTGAGCAGGGTAATGTTAAATTAACTTGTTTCCTGTATTATCATCACTTTTCTGATAATTTTACTTGAATTTGGCTTTGCTATTAATTTCAATAATAATAAAAACTCAAGATTTCCCTCTCTTCTGCAAAATTTGTCTTATAGACTTTTTCCCACAGCCACACCTGTGTTCTGACCCCAAGTTCCACCTTTGTCCAGGAAACATTGCAAATCTTTACGCTGGCTAGAGTTAAGAAGATCTTTTCAGCACAATGACTCAACAGAAACTGCCTTATTCATACATATTTTATGCTCTGGATAGGAGGATAACACAACAAAGCAGCTCAGCTTCTATAAAAAGAGTTTGAGGAACTAATTTTCCTGTTTTTTAGTCCAGTTTTATGCCAACAGAATTTCAGTAGCATACAACATGAATAACACCATGGTAAATCAGTCTCTGAGTTTATACACTCTGTGTGCAGATACACTAACTAGAAGCTCTTCTATTTTTGAATCTTTTTATAATCAGGTTACCTAAGACAGACACAAAATTTGTAATATTTCCAATAGCCTACACATGCAGAAATAGAGACAAAAAAAACCTATAAAGCACTGATAGCACTGAGGTACTGCCTCAACCTTTTGAATATGTGATGTTTTGCTTAGCGGTTCTATTTTGTACAGGGTCTTAAACTACATGAAAGAAGAAAGCATCCAGTAAAATCAGAGAACTAGATCTTCAATTAATGGGAATTATCTGTAAGAAGCAAAGCAGGTATTTTTCATCCTTTTGCAGCTCAATAATAGCTTAAGCATCTAGCAAAAAAAAAATGTTAGACTATCTTTCATCTCAATCCTGATGGTAATGGAGCAATAGGGTAGATAACATGCTTCACTTTGTAAGCAGAAGAAACAGACCCCTTTCTTTAAAGATATTAATTTCACTCTTCCATTTACAAATATTTTGAGGTAGAAACACTTACCATTATGCAAGGATTAGGAGTATTATATGTATAGTATGATAAAATATTAATTAGTAAGGAAGGCCTCTCTGCCTGCAGGCAGGCACTGATAAGAATCAGTGGCAGGCTCCTACCTACACCTTTCAACTGACACTGAAACGGTAAGAGCTGGCCTAAATGTTAAATGTTTGTCTCTTGCTCCTGTTTACCTCATTCAACCTGTTAATTTTTTTTATTACGTGGAATCCAACATGTATAGAATTGGCATTTATTTTTTGTTTGTTTTAATTTGCAATATTTTCACTTTTTGAATGTCTGGCAGGCACAAGTAACTTACAGAGCAAAGACTGCAGAACAGTGCACTAAAGAAGACTAGGAAGCTAAAGGGAATGAGGTTTTGTTCTCTTTTGAAATGCATAAGGAGTGCTGAAATTCTGATATCTCATTCTTGTGAAAAATTGCAATAGTCACCAGAAATGGTACGTATATGGTAGAGTAATCAAGTGAAGCCAAAAAGTGACAACCTTCTTCCCTGGAGTGAATCAAGGATAACTACTAGAAATTATAACAAGTTTTTGATGTCAGTTGTGGAATTCCAGACATCACCTGGAAAGAAAACCTGACACAGAAAAGTAGGCAGGAGGACAGAATGAAGGCAAGCATAGCCTATGCTCTTGTTAGACTGAATTGGCTTGTAGGGGCTTGCAGTCTATCCATCAGCCAAACACTCAACAGTGTATCTGAATGAGGCAAAAATCTGTAACCAAAGATTTCACTGAAATGCCAAAACCAGCACTCAGCTGAAATGTATTTGAAGAGGTTTTTGTTTTTCTAGTTGCATTCCAGAGTTGCAGCTCAGCTGCTCCAAGTTTACTGGGTGTACAGCCACAGGGAAGTGGTTATAAGGTAATATTTTTGAGGCAATCAGAAGAATGGTACCTCTATGAAATTTCAAATGTGAAATTTAAGATACAGCAATTTTTATCTGGCCTGAAAATAGCCAGAAATGGAAATACTTTCATCAATCAGGTTTAAACACATATAAAAATTATTTATGATATGCTTGCCAACAGATAAATTATCCTGCAGTGAAACACAGAATTTGTTTAATAGGTAAACCTTGCTTTAGCATCAGAGTGGAAATAAGTTTTGGACTGCATCTGGTCCTTGAATTGATTCAATCATGGGGAAAAAAATAACTGGTTTCAGAAAAGCAATTAATTATCTGTTCTGCAGTAGAAAAAAAAATTGCCCCAAAATTCAACATGATCTTGCATTAAGAAGCCTTTAATTGTAACATGGAGAAATAATTGCCATTAAACACGAGTTTATGTCACTCTCTAAGCAATTCTGCCATAACTTGTAAAAACACATGCCTTTGGAAAACATAGGGTCAAAAAACCCTCTCTGCCTGAGTTCTCATTGCAGCCCATTGCTCCCCCTTACTGCTATTAGCCTTTCGTAATGTAAAACATTTCATTTCCAACAGATAATACTTTCAGTCGAAAGGTAATTTTTGAAGTCTATTACTTGCATTTGTAGTGAAGAGCACAATGTAGCATTTTGTTCTAATATGCCATTGAAATTGTTTGAGTAGACACACCATGGAATCAAATACAAAATGTCAAAATGGTTTCCATTAACTATGCACATTTGCACTGCTTCAGTTAATGGGCATGTTTTTGTTCTTCTCCTTCATCTTTGCATCTATAAGACGAAATGATTCAGTTAATGTAACTGAAAAGTACATTGAAAAGGTAGAGCAAATTACAAAAGCATCAAACCACAATTCCACCCACGTACTTTATTTTATAATGAAGTTTAATAATGACTAAAATTGCCTTCAGATTTAAACATCAGTCATTTCTGCAATTGTGGTTAATGTGAAAAATCTCACCCACAGTAATGTTTTAGCAAAACATCCTAGAAATGGTACATTATATTTTATACTGAGATGTCATAATGAAATCTTAACTAGATATCATTGAAATATATAGTACGTTAAAAGTAATTTGCCACTATTGGGGCAGGACTGAAACAGGGACTATGTCCCCATCAGCATGATAACGGGCAGGGAAAGTTCTTTTTATATTATAAAAGCTCTATTGTTCTTCAGCACCACTATGGTGTGAGAGTCTTTGATACTATCTTTGATACTAGGTATCATCTAAAATACTGCCATAATATCTAAATTACTTGTTTTGTACTGATAGTGTCATAAAATAGAGAGCGTTTTATGAGAGTGAGCATCAGTGAGAATATTATTTCTGCAGAAGGACAAAAAATGGACTAATCTTTATTTCAAGACAGGAATAACATATTTTTAAATGGTTGCCTTTCCTAGCCTTGCCTTGTGAGGCTGCAATATGTCACCAAATCCTCATGCCCTGAGTGCACGATGTGCAAGAGCAGAATTCCTAGGAAGGTCACTGGGCTGCTTCCGGCACCCCGACAAGTGTTTCAGAAGCACCAACTGGGTTCACAATTATATAGGTTCCTACTGCAAAGAGCAAAACTGGGAAGGAGAAATGTTCTCACACGGCTCTGTGCCTCGTTCAGAGAGGGCTAAGCATTGTCCTTCTCTGGCTGAATGAATTTTTAGACATTGAAATTTAATTTAGGTCAAAGTTGGATTAACTTCCATGGAAACTGTATTTAAGCCTCTCTTAAAAGAAGGAAAAAAAAAAAAAGAAACCCTACGTTCTGCATATTCAGGTTCTTTTAGTGACTGAATGAATGAGCTCTCACGATAATTAAATTTAAAGCCAGCCTGTGCAGCACCTCTCTAAGGAGCTGTGCGGAAGGAGAGGCAGCCCAGGCTCGGGGTTGGGAGGGAGAGATGGCTGTTGATGTGCCCCTGCCCTGGCAGCTGCCTGCCCTTGTTCTCTTGCCCCTTCCTCACACACTTACAAGTTAAATCCTACATTTGTTAGGATTTGGGTTTTCCTCACTGAGATTAAATTTTCTGGCAGTGGTCACCAGATGGCAGTATGATATCATCAACCCCTTTCCCCCACGGACCCCTGAAATCACAGGGGGGAAAAAAGGGGTTCAAAAGGCCCATGACATTATATATATAAATTCAGATACAGTTAGTCTCACAGCTGAGACAGAGAAGTGTTGGGTTTTTAACAAGACTGAGCAAGTGCCGCTTCCACTAAATTTGACGGGCAATGTGCTGCTAAATATTAGAAAGAAACTAAATAATTCATTCTACCTTGATTCATGTACAGTATATATTACTTCTGCAGAACATAACTTTCTATAGACCCCTGAACATTTGAATTGTGGATGACCTAAGGAACCAAACAGTCAATTATCTTGCCAGTTGTCTGCTCAGACTCTGTCCCAATGCTCTTCAAGTCCAAGTTTCTTATAACAGACTTTTTATTTTCAGTAGGCTGTATGGTGAACTTCCTCAATAAATTAAAATGTACATAGTTCAGATGTGCATAAACACTGTGTGAGTCACACACAGTCGGAGCTGATGATGCAGTATCCTCTGGGGCCACAAAATATGTGCTCTCCACTGTTAGACACATGGACACAACCTGCAGTGAGTTTGTAAACTCTCCCTTTCTGCCTCTGCTTCAGTGCAGTTGCAAAAGTCTGTAAGCAGAAATAACACCAAGATTTTTCTTCTAAGTGACAAATACACATCAGATTTAAACCCCTCTGTTTATTCACTTGAATGTCAGTTTTAATGGAAATGTCTAGGACTGCAAAAGCAAAGTAAAAAGACAAGCAGTCAGATGGCCTGCGATTCTCCTTATGTGATTCCTGCAACACCATCCCTATGCAGATATAAGAAGATTATCTTCTGCCAGTGATACTGGACCTTGGTATCATCAATACTGACATTGATGCTTCTTTTTTGCAGGTCTGTGTTTTCCTCAGAGAATGGTCAAAAAATGACAAGACCATCACTCCCAACACATCATTCATAGTATGCTTCCCCAACCCTGTGGGGATAGGTTGCAAAGATGGGTAGGCATTACCTAAATTATCTCCAGTACTTTGGCATGTGAATCCTGTCTCTTAAGATGTTTTTTTTCCCTTTGCACAGAGGAATGTGACACCATGTTCTCTAATTATCTGGATTAATTCTCCAAGTTATGGACTAGTTCTATTAAGTCACACCCAGAAGGTTTTGTCTGTCCACAAGCACAGCAAATAAGACACTGCTAGTTACTCAGATCTCACTGTATCCTGGAAAAATTCCTTGACAGTGCAATCTATGGGTCACAGCTATTGTACTCAGGTCACTGGTTTTGTATACTGCTATAATAACTAAAGATACTCTATTCAGGACTCAACACCACATGATGAAAACTGGCCTGGGTTGCTATCAGCTGCTCCTGCTCCCCCCAGGGAGTTTGTGTCAGTTAGAAAGGTGTTATTCTATAAACTAAAAGGGAACTAATTTGTTTTTCTAAGAAGTTTAAAGGTCAAGAGGAAAAATTCAGATGCAAAATGTCTTATTGCCATCCCCTTTACTAGATGCAAAGTACTGTTAGGTACAGGTGAGAGAAGAAATAATAATAATAATAATAATAATGAATTAAAATAATCCACTTTGTGGGGGTGGTACATCAGGTGCTAGTTACTGAACCACAGGACAGACCAAGATTCAGATATTCCATACACTCTACACAAAAAAACCCTAGGTCTTTTTCCATAGATGTGTTTTGAGCAAAGTCTAATCTATCGAATATTACTAATAAGAGACTCTGACATCTGCCCATATCTAACTCAGTATCACAACATAGCTGATACCATCGCATTAAAAGTAGGGTAGCATTGATTGCCATTAATGCCCCTGGGTTAAACATTTATTATTTACTTATTGAGCAGATCTATACAGAGCAAGAAACTTTTCTGTGCCCTGAGGAGCTTGGTATATGTTCAGTTGGAAAAGCAAGTAGTAGATCTAGGCATTATTAAAACCTATTCCCTGCTACAACATGAAACAATTAAGAAAAGCTGTATTGAAGCTAAAGATACTGCTGACTTACTCTTTTAATGCAGTGATGCTTAGGAATCTTTGTGGGGGTTTTTGGTTTTTTTTCTGGTATACTTATTGAAGCTTTACCTTCTTGTCTTCGAAGTAAAGAAAGACACAGAAAAACAGAGACAGACAAGTGTAGTGGGATTTCTCTCTTTGATCCTGACCAACAGCTGAAATGTGACTGCACATTTCCACTAGAACTGTCTGATTTGTTTTTTTAGTGGATGAATAACAGCTCTGCTAGATAGAGCAAGAGATAAGTCTTTTAAGTGGGACACGAACAAAGAAAAGGTAACATTTTCATGCATGCGGCTAGGGAGAAACCTTTCTATTAGTGATCAGCTTAAAAAAATGCACAAAAGGGAGAAGAATAAAAATGTGTAGATAGATAGATAAATGTGAAGATGGAGATGCAGATAAGCAGAGAACTGGTGGCACAGCATCACAGCACTGAAGCAGTGAAAAAGAGATCTGCACTTTCTGCAGTGAATGGGAGCCAGTGGGAAGACATGCAGAAGAGAATGGCTTCATGATGGAGAATGGATGAATCAGAAAAAACATCCCCTCTCACCTTTTATTAAATCTATTTGGCTACATTAGGTTTTTGTGCTTTTAGTTGTGCTATCAGTTAGTCTGTGGAACCTCTGTTTCCCCATATGTTTACAGAAGATCCACTGAGCTTATTTATGTTTTTGGAAGATATTTGCCAAAACTTTTTTTGCAGTGGTTTCTAAACTCATCTCAGCATAAGGAGCGAGAATCCTTCTGTATCTAAGGGTATTCCGTTGCAAAGGTGAGTAGGAAGTTCTCATCTAACACACCACACAAGCAGGCTCAATCCTCCTTTTGGAGCACAGGCAGACTTTATACCCTTGGGTGCTTCTTAGACTTCAAAGTTTGGGCATGGAAATCAGTGCAGAAAAGGATCTATTTTAAACATATGTCAATCAATCCCATTTGCTGTTTGGAGTCTGTACATGGATTTTCATGTTATTTCTTAGCTGTTAAAGTTGGTGCCAGAGTGAAGGAATTTGTTTTTCTAACACAATGTTCTATATGCGTGAAAGAGGACTTCAAAAGGGGAACAAAGCTCCTGCTGTCAGAACAAAATCATAACTTTGATGAGGACATAGATGAGAATGACAGGCATCAGTTGCTGAAAGATATAATTGTTATTCCTCTATATCAAATGAAAATCAAATTTGAAGAGTTCAAAGATTTCAAACCATTCCATTATGTTATTTTTAAATGGAAATTAAATGACATCTGCAAAGGTAAGTGCTTGGAGTTTTCTTCTGGGTTTTTCCCTCTTCTACAGCAAGTGAAGCACTTGCACGCACACACACAAAAACAACAAAAAACCCAAACAAACAAACAACCAAACAAAAAAAACAAACAAAAAACCCCTCACTCTACAGCATAGAAAGCGACTCTTCATTTTAGCTTAGATGATTAGGAGACGTACTCAAAGCCTAATGACATCCAATTCTCTAAGTAATTACTTTTATTCTGGATTGTGGTGCTGATGATTGTCAAAATAATATTTAAAATATTTGAATAGTGAAAACTCTGACAGGACGTGTAATGTACCAAATGAACATTAAAGAAAGATTAATAAGCCAGGAAATAGTGCTCCATTCTTTTTTAATGCAACCTAATTACATTGCCATAATATTCCATATGACATTTAAAAGAACTGTAAATTTAGAGGATGCTGATGCTATGGTTTTCTTTCTCCTTTTTTTCCTTTTGTTTTTCCTGAACCCTTTAAAGCATCTGTATTGTTCTCTACAATTTGCCTTTGATTCTCATGTCTCTGGAGCAATCCTCCTATTAAACTAGTTTTCCTCATGACTGGCAAGAGTTTTTTTCTCAAGTTTCTTTAAAATGCCAATAATGATATATTAAAGATTCTTCCCAAGTGAGAAATATGGCTGGAGATTGTAAGAGACGTTATTGTCATATGGCTACAGCAGCATTCATATCCACTCCTGGGTAGGCTTGGTAGGTATTTGATGAAGAACATCTACTAAGTGTACCCCTACATCAAATTCTAAAGACCATGAAAAAAAAGTATACAGAGCAGTACAGCTGACTCAGAGTTTACAAACCTGACTGGTTAAAGAGAAAATTTTACAAGGGTGATTTTCTGTGTTTTACATGACTTTTGAAATAGATGTCATATTCCCTGCTGTACCACTGTTGACCATCCAGTGCATGAATCTGGTTGGACACAACCATAAAGCAGAGAGAAAGCCTTGAAGTCATGGGGGAGTGACAAAAAACAAATTAGACCAGTGTAGTGCAAAAAAAAAACCACAAATGAGCATCCTTCTTACAATACAGATTTTGTGAAATGGTGGCAATACTCCTATCATTTATGATTTCTCAAAGAATGGACACCTATTTATAAATGAATGGCTCTGTAATAACTTGGTGACACCTTCATAAATCTCACAAATGTAGAGCAGTGTGTGACACATCTGATGAGAAATGTGTTTACTCCTTTTGGATTAAAAATAGAAAAACACAATAGAACAAGTTCATTGGCAGGTTCAGGTGGCCACTTAGTATATAATAGAATCAGGAAATGAAAGTGCCCTGTGGCACAGAGAAAAACACCTCTAGCACCCTTTTTTAGAGGACACGAACAAGCATGTTACTGTGGCTTATGTTGCTTTTTTTTTTTGTTTTCAGCATTTAAATACCAGCGACTGTACCTCTTTACCATCAACTAAATATTTATTCATTTCTTCTGCTTGTTATTTCTTCATTAACAAGCTTTTCCCTTCTGTGCAGTGGAATATGGGAGTAACTTTGCAAATGTCAGAAGCACTCAATTTGGATCAACTGGAGGAAGTGATAACAAGACTCATAATCAAGTGGAAGTACAATAGTGGCACATTTCAAGCTGTGAAATAATAGATCGATTCAGAAGACTCTTTCTCGTGGGATAATACCTCAATTTGTTCTTATTTTGAGATTTGGTTTTTTTCACTATCTCAATGGAACAATGTATTTTTCTTGTAGCATTTTATTTGGAGGCAGCAATTTGAATTATATTAGACTACTAATTGTTGTTTTATAAAACAAATATTATATTTTAATAAAGATAAACTCAAGATAATACAAGGAGGTGTAACGGTACCACTGTACCTCCTGTACCACTACAGGAGGGTTTAAAAAGCTTTGGATTAAGTTCTAAAGATCTCACACTTCTTACATGTCTGTGTTCTAGTGGCAGGGAATTTTAATAGCATAGTGAAAAGTATTGAGCATCCTGTTTGACAAAAGCACTGCTGAAATTTATTTTTGCAGCAAGGCAGGATCACTGAACCAAGCTAAACTGAGCTCTTATGAAAACTGAGCTTTTAAATTTGAAATTGCACATTTTTTTACCTTACAGTATAATCTACAAAAGTGTTGCAACTACGTGATTTAGTAAGAAAATCTAGAATATTTTCCTTCTGTCTGCCAAATCTCAGATTTTTAGTCTGTGGCAACAAAAAAATGTCATTAGATGAATTTCATTGATACTACTTACTGTTCTCTCTAGATCCTTTTAGTGCAATGATAGGTTAATACTTAAGTCGGTTTCCACTATTTTTCAAAGAAATTAACTGTGGAATATTGACTCAAAGTTACAACGCAGAGGTCTTTCTCCATTTCCTGTTTGCTAATCAGTCTGTGGCTTCTGAGTCTTCTTTCATTTAAAAATCAAAATGAATTAGATGTATTCTATTGTTCTTTCTCAATGGGAAAAAAAACCCAAACAAACTTATATAAAATTTATTAAACATGTTGGTCTTTATCCAGTAGGCCACTTTACAGGACTCTGCAGGTTTCAGTGTGATTATTCACCTGATTAGAGACTGTGAGATTTGGTCCCTCTTTGGCTGATGTATATTTTTACGCTCTTTGACCAAAGAGAAGCTTTAACATAATTTCCACTCAAATACCTTTCTTACGGGATAAATCAACCCCTCAGCTTTAGTTGCCTAGTATATTCCACACAGCTGACTAGGTCCCCTGAGATTTGACAAAAGGACAGGAACAGGCTGCACTGGGTCAAAGTTTGGCACAGCAAGGTCAGGTTCTGATTCAGAGTCACCCTCTAAGAAGAAGATTTTCCTCTCTCCTAGTTTGATAGCTGATTTGGGCACTTGAATAATGGAGGCGGGGGGGGAATCCCTTAATTTTAATATATCACTAGATATTGAAGTCTTAGCTCTTGTAAATTGACATTCTTGAAGACATTGATGTCATGCTGATTTAAACAGACGAAGAGCTGGCATTGAAACTTTCACTGTGCATCCACACCTCTCTGTGGCTGAGCCTTCCAACCTTCACTTCCCTTTAGAGTAAGGGGCATTCATGGATGTCCTGTCATATGGAGTTATCAAGTTGAAGGAAAATTGTTTTATTTGTCCAGAATTGGGTCATGTTGGGCAAAATATCTGTCTATAGACATCTCAACAGATAAGTCTTAGACATCTAGCTGTATTTAAAGCTCTCTCCCGGTGCTATCCTGGAACAGGAACATCCCCAAAACAGGTAGAGAGAGGAGCCAGACCTTTTAACACACTTCAGTCTCAGTTGCCTGGTCCATGAGATCATTCTTTCACAGACAGGATCTACATCCTAATCTGCACTGAGCTTCCTTTGGCTCTTCCCATGCCAGAGAAATCACTGAGACCAGTGATTTAGTAGGATTTGAAAAGGATCAGGCATTTATACTGGCAGTAAGTGTGCTTTAAATTCAGTTAAACAGGATTTGTTTTAAGTTAGAAAAGGATATAAACATTACTGCTTCTTAGATCAGGAAATTTTTAGCTGCTGGAGCTAGAAAAAGCTGTTTTCCTCTGAACAAAGACACTGCACCTCTGCCATGTGAGAATCTCTGTGCCTTCCTGCTGGTGCTGGTACCTGCTAAAAACAATACCAGCAGCTCAGTGAGGGGACTTGGCTGAGATGCTGCCTCAAAGGACAGTTTTGTGGCAAACAGCACAGCACATCAGGCTTGGGCAGTACTTCTTTTGACACAGAAGTGCCAAGATTACCAGGACCAAACCTCTGTGCCCAGCCTGCACAGCTGAAGCCCTTCACCATATAAAAGTTTCAAGGCAAATCGTGCATATCTGTTCCTGACCTGAAGGTAGGTCCTTGTCATTATTTCCCTGATTCTACATACAGATTGTTTTGTTAGCATTAACCCAGATGTATGATCTGCAGCATGGATAGAGGATGAAAGTAATGTTTCGTGCTCTGAACATTTACCTTCCAGATGCTTGTGATACAAAATAGCTAGCAACTATATGAAAGGTGACTAGAGAAAGAAAGAATAGATTGCAGTTATTAGTTTAATGGGAAAAAAACCCTAAACACAGTACTTTAAAATTCATATTCACTGACCCTCCATCAAGCTCATTAACAGTGTCCTACAGGGATAACCCAACTTCCTTCATGACTGTTGTTTGAAGGACGGAAGAATACGGATTTTGGGGTTTTTTTTATGCTGCCTGAGAAACTGAAGAAGCATTGAGAACATTCAGATCAACATGACACAAAAGCAGTAAAAGCAACAGATGACCACTCTTCTCATTGCATCTTGGAGATGAAGAATGTGTTTAAATTTTTCTGTTCTGATTTCTTCTTCTCGAAACACAGAAAATTCTGAGATGTCATAGAAGGAAGCCAATTTCGTGTGGAGAATGGTGATTTCTACGCAGATTTTGTGGTTCTGCTCTGGGCTATTGTGAATGTTTTAGTACCTGCCATTTTTTTTTTCTTCTAATTACAAATAATGTTATTTAGACTCTACCTCTTGAAACAGAGTATATGCTCTTCCTGCCCATGACAGAGGCAATGAAAGCATAGCCTAAAAATATTAAAAATTCCTATACGACATTGCTGTCACCACTTTGGTATAACAGAAAGTGAATTAGTTTTAAGATAAGTAGTCTGGTTGTACAACCTTGCTTTTATCACTTTTTCCGCATGGTTTGATGGCATGGTCACACTCTACTAAATATAGACCTTATATGAAGGAGAAAACCAATCTTTCTGTTTTCACTGATCTGCAATAACCCATCCACCATCAAACTCTCTATTTCCTTTGAATGTGATGACATTATTATGCAGATATCTAGCACTACTCTGGACGGGCTAAACCATAAAATGTGAATGTCTCTAAAATTGCCTTAGAATATGTTCATTATCAATTTGTATAAAATGTTCCTCTGAAAGTATGGGATGGATATATATCTATATATATATAAAATTTCTAACAATCAATGCTGGTATAAACCTCCTAGTTTATATTATACACAAATCACACATTCAAAAAACAGGTTTTCAAAGCAAGCCCCCAATAGTTAGGAAATGTCAGAGTTAGGATTAACATTGTATGGTTGTGTGTGCATTTTTCTATTATTGTCTTTTATTATACAATTAAAAAAGAATTCCCTACATGCCACCTACCTCATTCAACATGCAAAACAGTCTTTAGAATAATCTAGTCAATATTCTGGGTTGTTTTTTTTTCTTTTCTGTCTGCAACATCTGGCCATATTTGTTGCTGAAATGAAGATTTAAAGACAGAAAAATGTTTTTTTCTTTTCAGTGACACTCATTACTTCCACAAATGAGCAACACATAAATGTTAATTAATTATTTTCACAACATTTTTGTGAGCTGAAGAGTGGCATGAATATTATGCAATAACCAGAGTGGTTAACACATAGGTAGAATCAAATATTTCCATTGATTATCAGGCAGAATTTGAGGTACAGGTAGTTCAGGTTTCTCAGAGCGCTTAACATCATATAGTAGCTTACACAATCCTACTGACTTTAGCTGAAGTTGCAAGTTCCTAGTACTTTCCTGAGCCAGATTCCCTGGTGCTGTAGTAAAAATTAGTGATGAGCTGTGAAAATTCTAATTTGATGTGACTTCCTGACATTTTATGGCTATATGTCCTCTTGGCTGGCAGCTTAAATATGACCAGATGGTCTGGAGTTCAGCACTTCTTTAAGAAAGGGGTTTGAGACCCCAAACCAGTAGCAGAGCATGGAAAACACACTGCCATCTAACAACCATAAGTTGGCTACAACTATGCTGCTGATGCTACGCAGTTCAAAGTCAGGAGGATGTTTGTGGATATCTGCCTGCAAGATACGCTTGGCACACAAGCCACGGTATGGTAGGAAAGTGTTCTCCAGGCTGTGTTCAAGGGAGTTTGGCTTTATTTGATCCAGTATTTCCTCGTAGTTCCCTGTGTCAGTCACCAGACAGCTGCAATTGGTGAAAATAAGTTCTGCCAGAGCCACCTTTTTACACAGTATTGCTCCGTTCCCAAACTGTTCTTGGACTTGAAACAGGAGAGCACTGTAGATGAAAAGGGCAAAACTGTATGCAATAAATGTCACAATACTTATTCAAAAAGGAATTTTTAATAAAAGTAATAATTTTTTAGTTTCCCCATTTCTCAGTGTTGAACGCACATGCAGCCAAACGTGGTGATACCGAAGGCGAGTCCAACCCCATGCCTCCATCAGAGAGTGTGAGCAGTGTGAGCCAGCCACCAGCAAGTGCTCACCTTATTCTAGAGGTTACAGCTCGTCAGGTGTAGCGGCCAACAGTGGTGGCCATTCAGCCTGCCTGAATTTCTCTGATCCCCTTCTAAATTTGTTTAAAATAGCATATCTTTTGTGCATGAAAAGTCTACCTTTTGTATCTTTCAAAGTCCACTCAGACAATTTCATTTGATTATATTACTTGCACTGTGAGAAAAGTTGTTTGCTATTGATCTTCTCCATTCTACAAATCTCATTTTTTCTGTTACTTTTTTTTCCCAAATTCAGATTTTTTTTTTTTTTTTTAATTTTCTCTGTAGGTCTGCTAAGGGCAATCCACGTCTGCTTATTTTCTTGTACTTGTCTAGATCCTTGGTAATTCTATGATACCTTTTTCTTTTGATATTGCATGCCTGGGACCACAAGCTTCATCTCTTAAATTTAGAATAATGAAATCTTGAAATATTAATAGATTATTAATATACACTGGGGCATGATTATGCATTCTGTTAGGCTTCTAATTATTTTCCTAATTATTCTTCAAGTTCTAGTTACATTTATAGACACTGTTGAACTCCAAGCTGTTGTTTTGAAGAACAGTTTGCGGTAGTTTCAAGATATCTTTCCTGAGTGGTGGTAATTAAACTGATGGCCATCCTATATTAATATTCATAGGTTATTTTTTTCTTAGGCTTTACATTCCACTTACTAAGATTTAACTTCATCTATCTTTTTATCATATGCATTCCACTTACTAACATTTAATTTCATCTCTCTTTTTATCATATACTTGTAAGTTTGAGTTCCTTGACAACTTCTCAGAATCAGCTTTAGATTATCCCAGATAATTCTGGATCCTTTTCAGATTTTTCTCTCCTTATCATTCAAGTGATATCCATTTATGAATATGTCGAATGGCACATTTTTCACATGTAGAATATGTTTAAGCTCCTTTCTTTCTGAAAACCATCTACCCACTCCTACCATCTGTTTCTTATACTTTCACCTGAACCATATGCTCAGAGACTCCTCTGAAGATGACTGATACATGAGTCATGACTTCTCTATGCAAAGGCCAGGTTGGCTTTTCCCTAGTATATCATATTTTTCCATCTTATTACTCACTCTGTTCTTAAAAAATGGAATATTCCTACAAATTTGCTCTTATATAAATATATTTTATGGTTTTATAGTTGTCTTAGTTAATCTAGAAAATCTAAAAAAATGTTGGTGTCATATTTGTAACTTTCCATTCTTCAGGTAACACAAGTCATTTAAATGACACTATTATTCACAGATAGTAGTTCAGTAGTTGCTTTTTTCAGTTGCTCAGGAATTCCTGGGGGAACCAGTCCTGAGGGCTTATCCTCTGGAAAAATGTCCACTGGAGTAAGAATCTCTCTGGCCTCTTCTGCAGTTAATGTTGACACAATTAATTTTGAGGCTTTTTTTCCTCCAATAGCATCACCTTAGTGAATGCGCCTTTTATAACTTGATTAACTGCTGGACCCACATATTTTCTTGAAGACATTTCCTTCCCCTTTTAGGACAAAAAATTGTTTTCATACTTTTATTTTATTAGCTTTTCTCCTGTATGTTTTTATGCATGACCCATTAAGTGTTTATAAGAGGAGAAAACTGAAGAAATTCTGTCCTGTAGAAGCAAACAACAGAGGTAGAGAAGAATTTGGGGGATTTTAGCAGAGAGCAAATAACAGCAATATAGTTCTTGCAGGTCAGCTGTGGAGCCCTGAGATAACAGTTTGCCATTGCATTGTCATTTTTACCAGCAGCAGAACAATAGTGAGACTCAGGACACTTGTGTTCACCCAGCAGTGTGCAAATTGGGCAAAGACTTTTTTTTCCCATTCCCCCTTCTTTGACCCCTTCCTCGCCCTTGACCTTGATCTTTACATCAGGTCATTTAAAAGGTTTTTGTTGGCTTTTTCAAAGAATTGTAACCTGAAGTCAACATCCAACCTGTAAAATATTAGCCCGAACAAGTTGGCAAATTTACAAGTCACTAAAAATAGATCTTTATAGTTGAAAGCACGAAAGCAGCATAAGAGACAACATGACCAGTTCTGCCTAAAATAGCTACTGTTAAAGAAACCCACTTTCAGCTATGTGTTTTCAGGAGCATTAATGAGAGAGAACCACAATTGTACAGTTACAGTTTCCATACTGTAAATGAAACATAATATAAATTATTTCATACAAACAAAACACATATCAATATTCAACATCTTTGTGGCATTACTCCACAAGCATTTTCTGGAAAAGTTGTTCTGTTATAAAAGGCTCATATAACTTAGTTTCTACCACTCTCTCTTTCTCCCTCTCATTGTGCTTTACAGGAGCTTTACACTGGAAATCGCTCCCCAACTACTTATTCATAGGAGTGCTATGCTGTGTGCTACAAACTCTTGCCATGGATCTTTGGGAAAGGACTGGAGCTTTCAGAGTCCAAACTTTCAGGGAGGTCTTCTGCAAAACCGTGAAACTAATCTGAACCTTACACTTAGTTCAGGTTTCATTCTCTGACCTTCCATCACAGATCCTGTGAATAAAACATTGTCCTCTCTGTGCAGTCTCAATAACTGGACATTTTCTGGGTCCGTGGATTTGAACAATGAGATATCTACTCCAATCTGTGTACATAATGCTCCAATGCCTGCCTGGAATGGCTGCAATATTGATGCCTTTCAATGTAGATCACATCATTCACAGAGCAGAGTTCAATAAAATGATACTGTAGTTAACAAGTTTTATAACACAAAGTTACTTTAAAACATGGAACTAATCAGGAGGAAGCCTGTTTGGGCATGTCACAGTTACATTGAATTGTCAATAAATAAACAAAGATTTGCTTCACCTATTGTCATGTATATCAAGTAAGTCATTAATCTAAACTAATGAAGCTTAAAATATTTGACAGGCAGTTTTTATGGAGCTCTTTCTTAATGATAAGTTTGCTTTTCATTATAACACCAAGAGAGACCATTATCTAGAAGGCAGCACATTATAGCCAAAAAAGCCTTGAATTCACTGCTTCTCTCTTTGTCTCTGGCTCACTGTGTGTAGCACTTACACTTCCATTTTCATAGAGCTCTCCTGGATGAATAGCGTTACTCAGAAATGAACAAAAAATCCAGATAAGAAATGCAACAGGAAAATAATGTGTCCATTACTTGATCTTTAGTGAGGTTTGTCATTAGATAGCTAGTTAGTTAAGGATTTTTGAACTGGCCTGGAAGAAAAAAAGGAAGGTTAGATTCAAACAGTTTTACATGCATGTCCTTTTATCTGTGTTATGAGGTAGCACAGAATAAACCCAATAAGAAAGTTTCAGAGAAAGCAAGTTCATGTGCCTTCTTGCAAATTTCCAAAAATAAGGTTACTGGATTCTCTCCATTGATTTGCAAGTTCGATATTACAGAACAGAAAAATGAAATGCAACCTGGTCTTCATTTTCTTCTGAAAATGTTAGGAAACATTTTTTTAGGAAGTCCAACTACTAACAGATAAGCTCCATTTTCCGTTTCTGAGTACAAGGTACTCAGACATAAGCATCTAGTGCCAGCGTGGGTGCCCCAGGTTTCAAAACATACATCCAGGACAAGCAGCTGTGCCACCTCTGTAAAGACAGATGTGTACTTGCACAGCATCTGGAGATCAAATCACACCTCCTAGAGCATCTCAGATGGCATTAGACACTCCTGTTTTGGCTTCTGAATCAAGCACAGGTTGCTTTCTGCATTCCTGTGTTAGAGTGAGGGTTCTTTCAGAGGTAGATACTAAATCTTAGTTGGAAGGGAACAAGATCTTCCTTCAAAATTTTCATATGTCTCTTGGGAAGCTATTTCATAAATTAATTATCTCACTGTTAAAAAAGTAGTGCCATATTTCTAATTTCACTTACACTGTTTAAGTCCTAATCGTTATACTTTGCAGTGCTTTTCTAAAGACCCTGATTGTCTGAAAGTACTGAAATGCCCAAACTTTTAGTACTCACACGACTCTGAGACCACTGAATGTCATTTCATTCAAAAGAAAATCATGTCTAGTGTTGCATAAGGTGTTCTTTTCACATAAAACATAAGTTTGCATTGACATTATGACTTCCATTTATTCAGGTTGAACAAAGGCAGTGTGACCATTTCTGGAATGCATCCATGTCAGTGTATATATCCCACTTCTATCTTGAGACTTCTTTTCTAGTTGAATCTTTAATTCAGTTTTGGGTGTTCGTTTTATAGCAAGAACATGACACCTTCTGAGTCACTGTTCCTGGTGAGCTCTGAAGCAACTATGCCCAGATGATGGTTGCTAACTTTGAAGAGTTCTGTACTCAGATGGGAACAGAAAACCGAAGTATGGAATTGCTTTGTGAAATTTCATCAGAACATTTTAAAAAAAATACAGAAAAGTACAGTGTCAAACTCTCAAATGCAAATTTTCCAAGTCAGTGGTAACCAATAAACTGCCACATACAAGCTGATCAGCCTAAAAAGACTGAGAGCTGAAATGGTCAGTGTAACTCAGATAAAAACCAAGGCTTCTGTGAGTGGCAAAATTCTGCATTAATGACAGTGTTTGGGAGTTTGATGGCTTTCTACGTGTGTAACTTTCCTGCTCTTCTTATACTGCAAACTGTGTGTGTGTGCGTATTGGTATAAGTCACTTAGCTGAAATTAACTCTTTGCTTTGTTGACACAGTTGAGTTTACCTGAAAAATTTAATTTCTACCGTCAAGAGAACGGGGCACATAAAGGCAGGTTTAATAGCTAGGGCAATTCTTTTCATTGTCTAGGCAGCAGGACTATGGCCTTCTAAAAATGAATCCAAATAGCATCAGGCATGACAATAACATCTGAGAGACACAGATTTTAAAAGAGTCAT
The DNA here is from genome assembly GCA_013396775.1 of Cephalopterus ornatus. Classification (NCBI taxonomy): domain Eukaryota; kingdom Metazoa; phylum Chordata; class Aves; order Passeriformes; family Cotingidae; genus Cephalopterus; species Cephalopterus ornatus. The sequence goes on from VZRE01000488.1 coordinate 332,038, forward strand.
TCCAAAAACCAAGGAGACTTAGATAATCATGGACTCAACATTTTGAGGTCATCATAGGAGACTCTTGTTGCCATAGAGGCCAGGAGGAAACAGATTAAATGAAACAAAAACAGAGAAAACTTCAGTGAAAAAAAAGAAAATTAAAATAAGGCATTTGACTTTTAGCTTTCAAAAGAAGAATACCTAATGATCTCATGTGGGTTTGGAATCTCCAGGAGAGCACAACTAACAAGAAATCAATTGTTCAGAACCTGCTTCTTTTATGTCTATATTATCATATCTCTGAGCAGTTGCTAATGGTACCAAACTACTGCCCTGACGTCAGTGACACTGATTCAAGACATCAATATATGGCTTCTTAAGAGGTCTAAAGCTGGAAGGAATTTTCTTGCATATTACCCAAAATAAAGTTTTAAACAGACCTACACAGATCTTTTCCATCAGAAAAATATTCTGATGGAACATACAGGTTTTGTAAATTAATATTTTTCATGCCACTGTTCCAATTAGATTTTTTGTCTTCCTATCCTGTTGAGAATTGTTTCAGATTGTTTTGCCCAAATTAAAATATTTCATTGAACTAAGGAACCTAAAATATTTTATTTGGAAAATTTCTTGATATTGGCCTGATTTCTTTGAACATTGAAAGTTTCTTGAGCGTGAGAACTAGCCTCTGCAGAACATGTTTTGCAGAAGACAGTATGGCAAAGCAGACAATGATGGGCAAAATCTCAGTGACATAATGATGAGTACATTATGCAAAATCTAGTACCTCTACAAAACTTGAGACTTTATGGTCAGCTTGAAATTTTGACCACAGATGACTTTTACGGACCTAGGCCACTGTCTGACAAAGTGTGAGGTATCAAGTGTGGGTGAACCCCATCCTGTTCAGTTTCACATGTGTTACACAGATGCACCGGAATGGATATGTACGTTGGGATATTAAGAGTTACAGCACTCTTAGCAGCCTCTTTCAGTCTAATGTAAATACGATGGCAGTCAAACACTGAGAATATCAGATTTTCAGCCCTAAAGCAAGAATTCAAAAGAAGCTATCCAATACACTGAAACTATGTTATTACAGGAATTCGATGATATACAAGGATCGTTCTTCAGTACTATTTTTCAGGAAAGATCACTTCCCAGATGCTAAGCCTGCACATTTACCATTGTTAGGAAAACTCTAATTATGAAAATTCCCTGCCCTTCAAACTATCCTCTAAAATACCTTATATTTTCTCTTCCTGTTTTGGACCACAGAGAATTCTTTTCACTGGATCCTTACGAACAGAAAAAATTGTTGTTTATTAGGCCTCTTTTGCTAAGTAGAGAATCTAGTCTTCAGAACTGCTGTAGAACTAATTCAAAGTAACTTTAGTATAAGCCATCTGAACACACCATCCTAACATAAAATGGTTCTGTGAATTGCTATAGCCAATCTGGCTGAGATTTGTCCTCATCTGAAAATACTTGTCGCTGATGTCATGCAAATGATGTCAAATTCTCCTCTGTATAAAGCATAAATGTGGGTAGTTGTTCCATATGAACGGATATCTAATAGGTCCTAAAGAAGACAACCTCTGGAACAAAAGTGTTGGGTTGTTTTTTTGAAAACTTTTATAACTTTACAATAAGAGGGTTTCTTTATTTTCTGGGATTACAAAGAATTTGTTCTGTTTACTACCTAGCCATTTACATTCTGGCTTTGGATTTTCAAGAAGACAAAAAGTCTGTTTCCATTAGCACTAAAACCAAAGAGAGGATTTCACCCTAGAAATGTCAGGCACCATTACTTTCTGTAGAGTCTGAAAGCACTGCATCTGTTGATGTCAGAAATGGGCAACATGTCTATCCATAGAAGAGCAATGAGGCCTGTGAAAAGAATTTGTGAAAAGCTAGGCAACACTGTTTTTAGAGATGGCAAGTAAGCACTTGTAAGTGAAATACCAAATTTCCCTTTCCTAGAGAAGAAATACATGACTAAAAGAAGCCACTTGAGCTGAGCTATTTATTTTGCAGGAAGAAAGAGCAAATGCTTTGTATGGTTGAGGCAATGTGATTTCCAAAGTTTGTAACACACTTCAAATTCAATAGATGAACACAGTATTGGTGTGTGATACTTCACTTTAAAAAGCATTTCAAATAACCAGTGTTGACTTGAGTTAATGTTTTTTATTGTTGCTGTACACTCCAAAAGGCACTGTTTTAGAAGGATATTATGCTTAAGAAACAGATGCTGAACTTAAATGTTCATGAGCAAGTTTCAAATTAATAAAATTCCAGAATTGTTAGAATGTGAACTTAACCATATGGGGTTTTTTGCTATTTACATAATTCTCATCCACAGAACAGACTCACCTTAACTTGGATAGAGATATTATGTATCTAATAAATAAAAGCATAAATAATAAAAGCATTCAATGTGTATTTCCTCAATAGATGCCTTACATGCATGAATTTTTATAGACTCTATGTCTCAAAATAGGCCAATGTGGACTAATCATGCAAAAGATTATGTGGTCCAGTAACATATACCCTCAGATCTGCACTGCTATTTAAACATATTTTAAAATATAGTCTATATCAACATAATAGCATTTTCATTTTCATGTATTTGGGTTAAAAAAAAACCCACAGATGTACATGGGAGGATTGTATTTTTTCACATTTATTATTATTAGTATAAAATTCTTTTATTCATTAAACTAAACTGGTAGGGATTTTAGGTATATAACCATATTTGCTGCAAGTACATCTGATGACAGTAATTGCCATCATGGCCATGAGTCATATCAAAAATGATTTTTTTTCAAACCTGTGAGATTCATTCTCTTTAACTGAATTATAGATACTTCATTTTAACTATAGGCTTGGAAAATTCTTGTAACAGATCTCTGACCACCCACTCAATAGTTTTTATTAGTTTTGACCTTAAAATAAACCTAATGAATGAAATTCAGAAATTAGTAAAATGAAAGGGTAATGTTGAAAGATAAGACTTCCCTGAGAGTTCAAATAAAGGCCTAATCTAATTTTTTTTCCCAGTCATTAAAGATAGTATGATATAACATACAAGACCACAGCACTGGTAATACAGCTCTTGAGATGAAGAACAAAAATGCTCTGTCAAGTTTGTGAAAGGCTGTCTGGATTTTGCTGGGAATGTTCCTTGGCAATCCCATAAACTCTTAGCATCTCTCTTTATAGCCTCTTGGGAAGACAGAATCAGAATATAGAATCATAGAATCATACAGGTTGGACCTTCAAGATCATAAAGTCCAACCATTAACCTAGCACTACCAAGTCCATCACTAAACCATGCCATATGCAGTGTCACATCTACATGCCTTTTAAACATCTCAAGGAATGATGACTCAAACACTTCCCTGGGCAGCCTGTTTCAGTGCTTAACAACTCTTCCAGGGAAGAACTTTTTCCTAATACTGAAACTAAGCCTCCCCTGGCACAACTTGAGGTGATTTCCTCTCATCCTGTCACTTGTTACTAAAGAAAAGAGTAACCCCCACCTCACTACAACCTCCTTTCAGGCAGCTGTAGAGCTCAATAGGTCCCCCTCTGAGTCCTTTTCTCCAGGCTAAACACCCCCAGCTCCCTCAGCTGCTCCTCATCAGACTCGTGCACCAGAACCTTCACCAGCTTTGTCACTGTAGTGGTTTTGATTTTAGACCCTCCTTCGTAACCAGGTTGTAACCTAGGAAGTGGTCATCTTCCCAGTATTCCATACGATTTTTTATGTAAACCAAAATATAAATAAGAAGGAGGAGAAGCCTCTTGCTCTCTTTCCTTTCCGGTGGACCCGGGAGCAAGTTCTCT
>VZRE01000488.1:336010-439728 GCA_013396775.1 Cephalopterus ornatus
TGGGAAGCGGAGAGTGCCAGCGGTCGCTTGGTACAATTCTACTATCTCAAGAAGAGTAGTAAAATTTTTTCTTGTTAGTTTTTTATTGGTTACTCCCTCTCCCTTTTCCCTTCGGGGCAGGGGGAAGTGTTTGGGGTCCCTTCTTCTGTGTACTTAGTATTCTAACTGTATGTAAGTGTAAATACATGTGTATATTTTTGTACAGCTTTAGTCTGCTCATTTTGGCGTTTCAGTAGCTTTTCCCTTCTCCCTTTCCCTTGTGTTCATAGAGGGAGTGAGGGGAAGAGAGGCTGCAAACTGTAAGGTTTGAACATTCAGCAGAAAAATCGGATCCAAACCGTTACAGTCACCCTTCTCTGGACACACTCCAGCACCTCAATGTCTTTCTTGAGGAGATCAAAACTGAACACAAGGTTTGAAGTGTAGCTTCAGCATTGTCAATTACAGGGGGACCATCACTGCCCTAGTCCTGCTGGCCACACTATTTCTGATCCAAGCCAGGATGCCATTGGCCTTCTTGGCCACCTGAGCAAACTGCTGGGTTGTTCTCAGACAGCTATCCCCCAGCACCCCCAGCTCTTTTTCTGCCAGGAAGATTTCCAGCCACTCTGTCCCCTGTAGTGCTTGGCCTTGTTGAACATTATACAACTGGCCTTGGCCCATCGATCAAGCCTGTCCAAACCCTTCTGCAGAGCCTTCCTATCCACCAGCAGATTAACATTCCCACCCAACTGGATGTTGTCTGCAAACTGACTGAGTGTGCACTCAATCCCCTTGTCCAGATCATCGGTAAAGACATTAAACAGGACTGGCCCCAATATCAAGCCCTGAGGAGCACCACTTGTGCCCATCTGCCAACTGGATTTAACTCCATTCGCCACCACTCTCTGGGCCCAACCAGCCAGCCAGTTTTTATCCAGCAGAGGTAACACCTGTCCAAGCTATGGGCAACCAGTTTCTCCAGGAGAATGATGCAGGAAACAGTATCAAAGTCCAGGTAGACAACATTCACAGTCTTTCCCTCATCCACTAGGTGGGTCACATTGACATAGAAATAGATGAGGTCGGTCAAGCAGAACCTGACTTTCCTAAACCCATGTTTTCTGTGTCTGATACCCTGGATGCTCTGCACATGCCACATGATGGCTCTCAAGATGATCTGTTCCATGACCATATCAAGCACTGAGGTCAGGCTGACAAGCCTGTAGTTCCCTGGATGTCCCTCCTGCCCTTCTTGTAGACAGTTGTCACATTTGCTATCCTCTAGTCAACTGGGACCTCTCTGACTATCCATAACTGCTGGTAAATGATGGAAAGTGGCTCAGTGAGCACTTCCACTAGCTCCTTCAGTACCCTTGGGTGAATCACATCCAGCTCCATAGAATTGAGGGTGTCTTAAATGTTGTAGCAGATTGCTGACCATTTCCCTTTGGATTATGAGGGTTTTATTCTGCTCCTCATCCCTGTCTTCCAGCTCAGGGGGCTGGGTACCCAGGGGAAACTGCTCTTATTAGTAAAGACTGAGGCAAAGAAGGCATTAAGTACCTCAGTCTTTTCCTCATCCTTTGTCATTATGTTTTCCCCCACATCCAATAAAAGATGGAGATTTGTTAATAATGTATTTATAGAAAGATTTTTATTGTCTTTTACAGCACTTAATACAGATTAAGTCCTAGTTGGACTTTAGACCTTCTAGTTTTCTCCCTGCATAACTTCACAACCTGAGTTGCCTGCCTCTTCTTCCAAAAGTCATAAATTCTCCTTTTTATCCTGAGTTCTAGACAAAAGTGTTCAGACAGGCTTTCTTCTTTCCTGCCATCTTGTCTTTTGATCCCTTTTTGATTCCTGTTCCTTCACCTTTAGGATTTCTTTCTTAAAGAATATCCAGCCTTCCTGGAGTCTTTGCCCTTCAGGACTGCCTAACAAGGAGGCAGTCTCCATCGATCTCCTAAACGGGCCAAACTCTGTCCCCCAGAAGTCCAAGGTGGCATTTCTGCTGACTCTTCTCCTTACTTCTTCGAGAATCAAAAACTCTATCAGTTTGTTATCACTGTGCCCCAGATGGCCTCCCAGCATCACATCACACACCAGTCATTCTCTGTTCATAAACAGCAGATCCAGCGAGCACTTATACTAGTTGGCTCCCTCAACAGTCGTGTCAGCTTCTTCCACACACCCCAGGAACCTCCTGGACTGTTTCCTCTCTTCTGTATTGTATTTTGAGCAGGCATCTGGTAAGTTGAATATGCAGACACCGGACCCACCACCTATATAGAAAAAGTTGCATTTACTTCACAAGGCCTGGATTTTACTCATTGGGTCTAAAATGTCTGGTAAAAGCCATTCAGAACCTTGGGTAAACATTGCTAAAAATTATGGAACCTCTCACTAGGGTCATTTGAAAAAAAAAAAAAAGGTGTCACAAATTCACAAGAGCATTTTGTGTTGAATGTATTATGGTAATTGAACTGTCATCAAAGTATTGTCAGTGTGTATCTGTGTCTAATTGAAACACATTTCATTGCAGGTTTAGTCGTAAACAGCATGAGAAAAGTTTTTCTTGAAGGATTGGAGAATGGATTCTGCATCTTTTGGTACTTTTTATTCTTTTGGTGAGAGCTGTAACCAGGAACACCAGAAATTATAAAACAGAACAAATATATTAATAAAATTAGCCATATACTTATGAATTTCAAGAAATTGTGGGGTTTAGCTGAATCTTAACCTGATTTTCCTGTCACTAATACTAGCATTGATCTAAGCAGGAAAAATTTACTTACAATTTTCTATTGTAGATCATTTTAAAAGAGTTATGTACTTTAGGCCTGAATACCACATGCAATAATTCATAGCACAGCAATCCACATGCTATGTATCTCTGTTAATCTGTCAAGTGAAAATGCTAAACCAGGAGCAGATGAGAATACTAGATTTATTGTGAAAATGTATTTTGGATTCCTTCTTTGCTTTTCTTACCTTAAAATTTCTACATGCTAGTTATTACTCCTAGCTAAATACTTATTCAGGGCTTCATGTTCTTTTCTCGTGAAAACTGGTCTCCTCTCACCAAGACTTTCAGCAGAGACTGCCCAAATCACCAGTTTAGTATTCATTACAGGTCATCGTTTAAGTAACGTAATGCTTAGTTTTATCTCTAAAAAAACCCAGAAATTAATTGAATGGATGGCAAATATAAACATATTTCTGTAGAGGAAAATATCAGAATGTATTGTGGATAAATAAAAACCCTTGTTACAAATTAAAGCTACAGAAAGATAACTACTACCAGAAGACATTTTTGGCTCACCCCTACAGCCAAAATTACATTACCTTTAAATCTGAATAAAAGCATAAGTATTGATGGATTCACATCAGTGGTTATATCTGGCAGAAGTCAGAAGAGCACACACGCATGTGGGTCTCTAGCTTGGGGATCAAAGCAGAACATTGGTTGTTGGCAGTCCATGTGCCCTTGTCTACATCTTTGCGGACTTTGCTGAATTTAGGACACAGTCTAGGTTCACACACTTGCCCACAAGCCTGCTAAGAATCCTGGTTCCCCAAGCTTAGTCAGAGACTGTGTGACTGCCAGGCCCACAGTCATGATCACCAGACATAACCAGTGTGGTCAGAATTCCTATTTGATGGAGCTCATTTCCGATTGCAATATGAATAAAAAGAAAAAAAAATCATCAGTATTTTATCACCAAGCAGCTTCCTGTTCTTATGTAAACTTAGTCTTGGTATAGCTGATGTGACACAAAAAGGGTGCATGTCTGTCCTTCCAACAGTTTTCCAAGAGGTCTTCTCTTGCTTACCAGAAACCTGTGAAATCCAGCAGTTCTTCCTCTCATCTTACCAGTGTTTGGCTTATTCATTTTTGTTTAAAAGAAAAGATAGTTTTGCTTATTAAATTCATCTTAGAATCCTCTCGTTAAGGAGACAGCAACATCCTAACTGAAGAGATAAACAGGGTCTTCAGTGCTAGTCTGTCTGTATTGCTTGTAACTGAGCAATGAATTTAATGAGGCACATGTTGACAATTTTGACTTGTCACTCAGTATTTCACTAAGCCATTCACTTATCATGTACTAATATGCCTGATTAAGACCAATTGCAGTTCCTGCGATGACTTTTAGACATACTTTCACTCTTCCTTTCATCCAGAGAGTGAAACTATACTTCTACAATCACCACCTAGTTCCTTATCAGTCAGTCATGGCTGTGAGCTTTATTAATGCAAAACAATTCTCTCCTTTTGTCTCCTGACATCACTTTCCCCTCCAGTTTAATGGTGAGAAGCAATGAAGAAGTGGTACAGATATAGCACGTGTCAGATAATCATGGTAGCCAGATCATCAGGCCTTTCACAGAAGAAAATAGAGTTACTGATATGAGAAGGCTGATATCAGATGAAGATGCTTTGTCTAGGAGAATGAAAATGAGCTTTTACAGGTTAAGAAGAAAGATAGCTGATGGAAATATACACTTGAGAATATCTATAAGCCCGCTGAGGAATATAAATAAAAAACAAACAAATAATGAAACCAAATGTCAAGATTTATACACAAATTGTTAGCAGTTTTATGAAGCCTACGTATGTGGTGATATTGGAATATTGCTGTATTTCCATCCCACCATCTATTTCCTTGACACTTTTTTCAGACAGATAAACCCTTCTTCTAACTCAGTACAAAAGGCATACTTTGGCTGTTACTAGAAGGAGATATTTTTGGATAAAAAATGAGACAACAGAATACTAAATTCCATTTAAAACACTCAGAAATTACAAAATTCTGAAATTAATTCTACTAGGTAGTGGTCCTGAGCCCATTAATTTCAAATAATCACATAAGCACATAATATTCAATTTTAAAACATTGGTTTTAATGCGCATTATGTACACACATATTATAAAAAGAATATCTGCTATCCAATTGTATTTTAAGATTACGAATGAGTTTGGTATATAGGATGTCTATATTTTTATAAATATTACAACCTTAATATTTCCATGGCTATTTCAGAATCAAGGTCTTCTAGTAATCATGCTATTTCTTGCACTACTTTATTCATACCCCATTTTTATGACATGCAGCTGAAGTATTGTAATTGTATAAAGCACATGGTGAAAATGGTAAAATTATTTTAATGTTGCCAAGATGTTTCCTTAGCACAAAACCAGTAATAGGATCTACCAGGCAAGTTTCTCTCCATAAGTTCTTTGGACAGAGACTAAAAAATTATCTAATATTTCTTACAGTTTCTTGAGAAAAGGTGGGTCTCTCCATATCTGTGCAGAAAAAGAGCATAAGCAACAACTACAGCTAATACAAGTAAACTCAACGTGTACTTAAGCTTTGCTTATGTTACAGACTCAGGATTTAGTAATATTGTGTATTCCAGAAAGTTAGAGCTATCGTTGCTTCAACTGTATACAACATTTGTCACAAAAAAATGTAACGGAGTATTTGTTCTGGAGGACAGATTCATAGAGGAACTGTGGCTCTGATCCCTTAGCTATGGCATACATAGTCCAAAAGGGCTGCAAAGTGGTAGTAGAACATCACTGAGTAGCTCAGGACAAAGTAGTGATCATTTCTGGAAAAGCCTATAGCTAGACAAGGACAGTACCACTGACTGGTGACTAGTCAATCTAATGACTGCGTAAACTGAACAGAGAATGGAAAGTCAAAGATTTCCAACTAACTCAATAAAGAAAGGATGATGAAAACATAAGAGTGGATGAAGGAAAAAAATTAAACAAAACATCAAAATAATGTAATGCTCATGCAGCAGCAGTAAAAATGGTGACAATGTACTGAAAGTACTAGGCACTGTATGTGGCAAGATTTTGGTAGCAGAAGGCTGCATGTGTACATGAGAAGACACCATGAGCTACCTCCATGTCAGACAGAGTCAGTTCCAGCCAGCTCCAAGACGGACCCACCCCTGCTCAAAGCTGAGGCCATCAGAGGTAGTGCCTCTGAGATAACATATTTAAGAAAGGGTGAAAACCATGTCAGCCTAAAGGAAGCTGCAGCCCATAGAGAGCCCACACCAGAGCAGGCTCCTGGCAGAAGCTGCAGCCTGGGAAGAGGAGCCCACACCAGATCAGGTGGGCTATAACTATAACTATACAGGGGACCCACGTTAGAGCAGTCCATTCCTGAAGGACCATACCCAGTAGAAAGGATTCATTGTGGAGAAGTTCTTGAAGGACAGCAGTGCACGGGATGGACCCAACTGGAGAAGTTGGTGAAGAGCTGTATCCCACTAGTGAAGGACTGTATCCCATGGGAGGGACCCCATGCTGGAGCAGGAGAAGAGTGTGAGGAGGAAGCAACAGCAGAGAAAAAGATTTTTGAATTGACAGCAATCCCCATTCTCCATCCTTTAGTGCCACTCGGGAAGGAAAGAGGTAGATAGATCAGGTGTAAAGTTGAGACTGGGAAGATGGTGGGGAAAGAAGGGGGCCACAAGTGGAAGGTGGGCTTGGTTTTGATTTTATTTCTCACTATCATCCTCTGTTATTAGTTGTCAATGAATTGAATTTCACACAGCTGAGTATGTTTTGACCAAGACAGTAAATGGGGAGTGATCTCCCTGTCCTTATCTCAAGCATCTATGGGCTTTTTCTCCCCCTGTCCTCCTGAGGTGGGGGAAGTGATCAAGCAGCTTGGATGGCACCTGGTGGCGAGGCAAGGTCAACCCACAGGTGTATGCAAAACATTAATTGACTCTCAATCTGAGAAGCCATTTTTATTATGCTCTAGAGAAATATGAACATGAATTGAGACTGAGGGGATTCTAAGAAAAACTAGCTCAGCTTCTTGAATGACTGTAATAACAGGAGTATGCAGAGGAAAAGGTGAACTGACACTAGTGAAGTATATATCTTACTAAATGTTACTGTGAAATAAAACTTGATGAGCTGCTTGTGATTACTCAATAAACCAAACTGAGACACTACTATTTATGCAAAAAGGGAACATGTAAGAAGAATACATAAACTTAGTGTATAAACTTACAGGTCTTGTGAATAAACAAATTATCTGTTCTGACACCAGCTAGGTATTGTTAGTGTAATCAAGAAGAAATTGGAAATATATTTCGGAATCCCTTCATTTGAAGGGAATTATTAGAAATGGTTCACTTGAATTTGTTGGGAAGAAATTTTAAACAAACTTTTCTATTTAGTTTTTGCAAGAAACTTTTTTACCAAAATAAAAATCAAGAACACCCACAAGTCTCTCTTTATTCTCTTTTTCACGTGAGCTGTCATATGTGTAAGAAGATAATAAAAAGGTAAAGAACTGAGCACAAATAGGTAACTCAGAAAGAATGTCACTGTCTAGAAATTATAATAGTGAAACCAACAAATCTGAAGTCTTCTGTAAAGACTCTACAAACAACAGAAATAAGGTTCAGTAAATAGAAAAACTACCTCCTGCCTTCACATTGGATCTATTCTTTCTTCTGAGGAGGTCAATAAGCATCTACTGCTTTCAGAGCCCAAGGGAAACTATTTCCTGTAATGAAGAAGCAGAACTCCACTCTCACACATGTGTACAAATCAGCATCCACATTTTTCAGTAATCCAAAAATTATAATAACTCTTGGTTGGTTGTGAGCTCACAGGTGTCACTCAGTCTCCTGGTACCCAAACTCCACAGATACCAAATGCAGACAAGGATTCTCATTCTTTGCATCTCACTACCATTAGGACAGATGCATAAGTATTTATGAAGCTTTTAGTTACTGCAATGAATCAGGCCAAAAATACCAGGCTGTTACTCCCCATTCCTGTTCTTTTGGGGTTTTTTTCTTTATTTCTAACTTGACAGATAGCAAAACACCAAATCCTCAGCACAGGAAGGATGTCAACCTATTGCAGGAAGACCAGAGGAGGGCCACCAAGATGATTAGAGAGATGGGCCACCTCTCCTATGGGGAAAGCATAAGAAAATTGGGATTGTTCATACTGGAAAAGAGAGGACTTCAGGATGACCCAATTGCAGCCTTCCAGTACTTGAAGGGAGCCTACAAGAAAAATTAAGAGAGAGACTATTCACAAGGGTATGTAGTGACAGGACAAACTGAAAGAGGACAGGTTCAAATAGGCATTAGGAAGAAAATCTTTACTGGGAGGGTGGTGAGGCACTGGAACAGGTTGCCCAGAGAAGATTTGGATGCCTCGTCCCTGAAAATGTTCAAAGACAGTTTGGATGCAGCTTTGAGCAACCTAGTGTAGTGGAAGCTGCCCCTACCTATGGCAGTGTGGTGGGAACGAGATGGTCTTTAAGGTCCCTTCCAACTCAAGCCATTCTGTGATTCTGTAGATTCAAACCCCCAGGCTGTGCAGTGATGTTAAGCTGTGTTGGGTGCCCTATGCTCACCTCCGGCAGGTAACACCTGCAGGTGTTCTATCTGCCAAGGGTGACAAGCAGTGCTGCACGAGTGCCATCAGCCCCATAAACTCCATCACTGTACATGAATATGTGCCAGCTCCTCAGAGAACCACAAACAGAGAGATCAGTAGATTGCTGCTAAAAATGAAAGGGCAGCAGACTGTCACTAAAAGCAAAATAGGTCAATAGATCTAACTAACCCTATAATCCATCTAATTTGGTGAGTTTCACTGACAAATTTCCTTCACCTTTTTTTTGTCATGGTATCACATATAGAAAAAACATTTAGGTTTGTACACTTGAACTAGTAGGATCACCTAAAGAGATCACTTCCAGTGCCAGCTTGGAGGAATCAGCTGAAGAGATCTGTGTCAGCTCACAGGATCATGGGCTACAACAGTAGAAAAGTCATAACAGGCTGCATAAACTTCCCTTAGGAAAGGTTTAAGACACCTGATACTTTTGAGGAGGTGAGCAGATGATCTCTGGATCTTATTTTCAGCTTTGTTTCGTAAGATTTAGGGAAATCTAGTGACAACATCCATTTCTCTGTAACAATAGATATATGGTTTCAGAAGAGCAGTGAACAGCCTAAAAGTGAAGATATCATCAGTGGTGAATGATATGCCCACTGAAAATCTAATCTGTAGCCAGCCTGTAACTCTCTAGCTCTTCTAAGTGAACATTTTTATTTAATTTTAGCTACATTTTACTTTTAAAACTCAATTCACTCACAGTTAAGTAGCTCACATTCTAGGTTTGTAAATAGCTTGTCTGGAAAATGCAGGAGAGATGCTGGCAGCAAGCATCCACCCTCAGTGTTTTGATTAGTTCTGCTTGGCTTGTACCATCAGTTGACTGAATGTGTGATTGTGCACATTAGATGGAGTAATGTCTTTATGGTGACTTGACAATTATTTAACCCACCACATTGTACCCCAAATTCCATCTTTCCCAGATAAATAAAACAAGTCCGTCATTGTCCATCCCGAGCAAGAAGGAATGATTACCGCACACATATAATTCACTATAGAAAGACATAATAACACACTTCTAATGTGCTTGAAGTTGAACTTGCAAATGCACATCCTGCTGTGGAAAGAACTCAATGCAAACGTATTATGTTGGTTTTCAGGAGGCATTGCTGTTCAAAAGTTCTCGAAGTCTGTTGTATCTGTTGCCATTCTGAGTCTTTAAATCAGGCCCCACTTACTGTGATATCAGTAAAGGGAAGGAGAGGATGAATTCTGTAAATATCCCTGAAAAGCATGCAGTACTATTCAGTTACTTGTAAAATGCTGGGGTTTTTTTCAAGTTCCTCAAGATTGCAGGGCAGAGGGAGAGAGACCATGACTTCTGGTATGAAGGACATGACTTCTAGCATTCCTCTATGCTGTAATGATGTACCAAAAATAAATTGTAGATAAAATATAATATTTTTATTATATTTATGTGTTGGACTATCTAAACTTTAAAGATCCCTTCCAACTGAAACTTTTTGGTTCTATGATTCCTGAAGTGTCTTCACAATTTTTCTGAACTCTAACTTGCAGATAAACCCTCAGCTTGAGCAGCCTTGAGGATGTGCTGGCTAGGAAATCAGGCAAGCAGGGATAGTGACACTATGTCACTGAGCCATCTGATTTGTAGCTGTTCTGCAATGCTCGTCTCTGAGCTCTCTGATGATCAAACGAGGAGAGGAAGGAAGCCTCTCCAAAACCAGATTAATTTGGTGTCTAGGGAGACTGACATCACAAATTAAATGTGTAAATAAGGTAGTGTGTTTGGTCCTGTCTCTTTCTTGCTTTCCTTCACGTTTACTTGCATTCTCGGGCCATAATTAAAACATTGGCTGCAATAACTTGGGGTTTCATAGGGTATTGGTCCAAATGCAGAAACTATTTTCCGTGAGCGATGCTGGTTGTTTATTGAAAGGACTGAGGGCTGAAAGGACTATTTAATCTCTACATCAGCTTAAACTTATCTGGTTCATCTTTCATCTGCCTACAGAGTTTATGAGGATTTCATAATAACTGAAAAAGAGTTTATTTAATTAATTTCATTAGAATTGGCAAGAAAAGTGTTTAAACTTTTCTTACCCTTTCTTTTGAGCCGTTCTGACAAAACAAAACAGATCAGTATACTACAAAAATACATCAATAATTTTTAGCAATTTTTTTTAAGACATTGGTTTTCAAAAATTTTTTGAAGTAGCTATAGCAGCTATAGCTACCCAGTTGCTGTGTGTAGGTGGGCTCCCAGGCTGTGCACAGGCTTGTTGAAGACAAGCAGACGGTACCTGTGCTTCACAATTCTCCTCGTGTGTATTTGCCTGCAGGATTGGCACTGTGTCTCATGTCTTTGAGAAATGCAACTGTTCAGGGAGGGGGGATGGGGAAGGGTATTTTTCCAGTTTACCCCTGCTGCTGTAAAACTTCAGAATCTGGCAGCAGTATAAAAAATTATTTCACTCTTTGTCAGTGTTCATTTTAATGGTTTTTTGAAGTTGTGGCAGCAATTTACAGTGAGACAGATCAGTGCAGTTGGAAATATTTAATTTTCAGAAAGTGGAAGTTCTGGGCTCCTGTGGAGTCCTAAAGCCTGAAGCTAATATATGGGCCCCAACCTTGCTTTCATTTAAGTCATTGGCAAAATTCCCATTGATTTCAAGTGAAGTAGGCTTGGCCAAGTTTCAAAAAAAGAGTATTATTAGGTTTAACATATTAAACCCACAAACACAAGGAGCAATCTTAACATTATCGTTATTGAGCATTTTATTTTCAAATGCATTTGACAGTATATTCAAACAAAGAAATGTGGCTTATCTTTTAAACTTTCAAGTTGCTAGGTTGAGCAAAATGGAAACTGCTTTCAATTAAATAATGCATTGAAAAGTATCAGAATAGAATTGCCTCTGACAGAAGAAAATACTGTATTTATCTCATTGTAATCCATTCTTTGGTTTATGACTTCAGAATCCTCAAGCAAATATCATAAATCCACATGACATCCATGCATGTTCTAGCAGATGTTGCATTTGGGTCTCAGAGTTCACTGAGAGATGTGTTAGAACTCATGTAACCAGGCAGCTTCCTGTCAGCCACCCATCTGAGAAGTCTCAGAAGTGCTAGCGATTACGAAGCTAAGCACCAGAAATTGGCTCCAGATAGGTCCACTGCAGAGAAGACCACGTGAAGCTGAAATCTCCCAGAACAAGCTAATCAAAACACTTTGGAGTTTTCTGACATAACAGTTGTGAGAGAAATTCAATTTTAGAGGCATGTATGCGAACTCCAGAGCTAAAAGTGTTGCCGGGATGAAAGGCTATTCTAACCAGCTCTGTCTGGCACTGTTCACCTGAGTAATGGAGTTTCTTAGGCATGGTCCTACCAATTGTATCTTGGAGGAGGGGTGAGGGGCTGGGTTGCCTACTCTTCAGTTGTGCAAGTGCCAATACCTCATGGCATACACTGTGCAAACAACAGAAGGGCAAAAGAGCACATGTGCCACGTGCCCCAAGGACAGTGAGTTGGATGCTGTTTGGGGTGTAAGCACGGTTCAGCAGGAGAGAGAAGGGTGCTGAGGAGAGGACTTCAGGATTCCTGAGCCCTGCTTGAAGGCTGCTCTAGAGGTTGTGCCTCTTTGAGGCTCAGGCAGAGACTCAAGAGGGTGTGGAACTGCTCAGTTGTGTCCATGGTGGCAGCAAGCAGCGACAACTTCATCACAACATCTACTTGAGTAGACCACGTGTGCCTGGCTCTCCAGTTCCTTCATAAACAGGGCTCTCAGAAGTACCTTCTTCCCTATTCTGCCATGTGGAGCCCCTGGTGTCTGCTTACCCAGTGTTTCTAGCTGTAATGGACTTGCTTGGGGTACAGCTGCATGCAGAGGATCATGTATCCAGAGGAAGCCTTCCCCCCTGCACCAGCATGCTGGAATCTGTGAGTGAATGCTTCTAAGGAGTCAGTTACAGTCAGGCTCTAACAATAAAACAATAATATTTGAACTGTGCTCTTCCACTATGGCTTAAATGTTGATTGGGTTTTGTTTGCTCAGTTGTGTATAAGATTTCTATGATGTGTTTGATTTCCTTCTGTGCTATTCATATAAAGGAAACAGAAAATTCAAAGGCAGTCAAGAATAAGAAAGTTATATCCTAACTTCTTGGAGCTAAGGGATTTCTGAGAAAGTAGTGTGAGAAGCTTTTGATGATGGCTTGTGAACTGCATGGGCTAAAGTGTGAGCAGGGACTTGGGCTGCCAAGAGCTACAAATTTCCTCTCTATCTGCTCTCACAGAGACGGGAGAAAAGTGACTTGCCACTTTCCGAAGAAGTGATCAAGGCACCTGACAAGTTACAGGTCTGCCAGGGGCTCCAGCTGTCTTGGACAGATACTTAACACTGGCCAGGAGAACACAAAGTATGAAAAAGTATTTGGGATTTGTTTGTTTTCCATTAGGAAGAAGTGAAAACTACTTGTCTTAAAATTGGATGCTCAACAAACAAATTTAATGCAACATTCAAGCTTCCTACCATTTCCATGCTGAGTTCAAACAGACAGGATTAAAGGGACTAGTGATAGTACCAGTAACTGAAAAATGTATGATTGGTTAAAAAACTGTAGAACACTGACAGTTAAAGGAATCTGGTTGTATTTACAATATAGATGATGAACATGTTCATCCCCTGCTCTCAACTACAGCAACTGCAGATGTTGCAAGCACTATAACTGACGGAAAATTATTCTGCTAATTTTTATACTGAAAAGCCCATTCAAATAAACAATAACTGCAATTTACCATGTATCCAGAATAGTTCCTCTCTGCAGACTTCAATAGAGACCAGTGAGTCTTTCCTTAATCCATCTGATTTCATGTTTGTTTATCATAATATAGAGGGGTCATGTACCAAGTAAACAGGTTGTTTTAGAAAGTTAATACCTCTTGAGTTATTAGATGAGACTTAGTACCTAAACAAACACACAGATATAAATGAGTTGGTTCCAGAAAGGGATCACAACAACATAACTCAGTTTATCCATGGAAGATAAAACTCCTGTGAAGAGTCATCTTTACTTCAGGGTGTGATAAAAAATAACTAATTTTTATTTTTAAAATATATTTTTAAAGGCTTGATCCTCTTTCACTGAATGGGGTGGTTTGACTAATAAGGGGGAAAATGCCAGGATGTGATTGATTATTTTTTTAGTTAAAAGTGTATACTTTCTTCTTCATACCGGCTGTAACAACCAAGAAATCTTTGATATTTCTCTTTGAGAAAGTTACAGATCTTTCTGTAAAACACCAGTTCTAAATGCTGTCTCATTAGCTACAGTTGATGCTCTTACCGTTCCTTTTTATAGCAACCATTTTTCAAATGCCTTTTAAGTCAGTGCCTCACTCTAGTAGCCATTGTGTCTCTGAACACTCTATTTTGCCCAGTGCCTAATTTGCTGAGTACTCCAAATCTTGAAGATGAATTACTGCAATGAAAAATATTCAAACATCAAAATGGCTGCTGTGTTGGATAGATACTGCTTTAAAGATTGAAAGTGTCCTAGCCTAAATATTCCCAGTATTAGCAATGCATTAGAGAAATCAGAAATGCATTTACCATTTAGTACGTTAACAACTCTAGAGCTGGTGGGATAAAAGCATCAGAAGACACAGTGCGTAACTTCCTTACCTCTGTGTTCTCTTTTTCAATAACTGTTGTTTACACTGATATTTCCTGTGTTGATACAGAAGTTATGCTACCTCTGCTGGCAAATCTGGCTATTTTAATCTGTTTATGTGTTTGTGTGTTGATCCAGCAAAAATGTGCTTGGTACATCCTCTGGTGGCAACACTTGGAAACATCAGTTGGGTGTGCAAAAAAACCGACTCTTCAGTTTCTGTCTTCATATATTAGAGCTGCCTTTTCCCTGCTTAGGCAGAGGAAAACTCGTAGGCAAGAGTGTTCAAGAGGAGCTGCTGGAAAGCAGACCACCTTCATCCCAGGCTGGCCTGCCTCAGGACTGCATCACAGAACTGTTCACCACAGGAGTTCAGAGGGCTCACAGCACGATCATGCCACGACTCTTCATTTTCACCCCTTCATGCCATCCTGCCACCTCAAACTATTATGTTTTTATGGAAGAGAAGCAAAATTGTGTAAGTCGGTTGTGCTTTATTATCCCTGGCAGGCCACTCATGCCCAAGCAAACTGCAGCAGCCCTTTTGAAGCACTGGCACTCAGAGCAGGTGGTGAAACCCCATGCCAGGGAGGAAGGTATCTCAGTATTTAATACACTGAGGTGCCTCCCAGTATTTAATGCAAAGTAAGGAGTACTGAAGCAATTTTTCACTAAGATGGATGAGCCTGACTTAGCAGAAGGGGACAGCTTGGCCTTTGAGAACCAGCACCATGAAGTCCCCTCACCTCTCTCTCTGCTTTTTCTTCCCAGGTGGCCCAGGCATGACTCCTCCTCAATGCTGAAAGCCAGTGAGCACGACAACGTCACATATGGATTTATAATGTGAACCAGGAATTACAAAAGAGCTATGAAATAGGTGTGAAATTATATTAATTTAAAATTGACTAGAACATGATTGTCTGAGGACCATGTGTTAATAGCTCCTTTTCTGATCAAGAGATTTACTGTTTTATGCAAAACATAGTTATTTGTAATTTTTTTTTTTCTTTTTATCCTTTGACCTTCAGGAGATGGGCAACAGCAAGATGTTTTACTGTACTACTTTTCACTCCAGCAACCAGGACGGGTTAGTTACTATTTAATCAGCTGCTTTCTTCCCAAGACTTGCTGATGAAGCCCATGAAATTAAGTTGTTCAGATTTTGCGGTCCAGGAGAGTGGATGCTGCCAATGGCAAATTTCAGTCTGCAAAAGTGAGTACCATGAGGGACATAGAGAAGACAGAAAAGAGGGACATCAGGAACGACCAGGAGGGGGTACCTGGTGGGATCAGTAGCATCTGATGGTCTCTGTACCACAATGATTACAGACTAAACAAAATTAAGAAAAATTCTTGGTGCAGAAAATAGTGGAGATGGGCACCATGCATTTTTCAGGGGAGAGGACTGTTAACAGATGCAAACACAGCTTTAAAGCAAGTAAAAGGTTGTTAGGAAGAAGACACATTTCTGTATCCCTGCCTGAGGGCGCTGCCAGGACTCTTCCTGTTCCCAGGGAGGTGCCCGATATGGGACGGTGTTTGCTCCTGGCTCCTGGCTGGTCCTGGTTGAGGTGGTGGAACAAGACCGTCTCCCAGGCCCTGCCCTGACATCCCAGGGAACCCCTAGTGCTCATGGTGCCCGGCTGCACTGCCATACCCTGAAGGACCCAAGGGGAATCAGGGGAAGGCAGAGGGACATGGTCGCTGAAGCTGGATATGGTTAGCCCAGAGGAAAAGCTTTCTAAGGAGATGGGGAAGGCTCACATGAGAAGGTCTCTAAAGCAAGTTATGCAAACACCCATCAACCACTCTTGCCTCAGGGATGGGATAGGACTATACAGTGCAGATCAACATCCCTGTGTTTTTACAGCAGAAACAGTCTCATCTACAGCAAAAGGGAGACCTCTGCTGAGCAAACACTCCTGGCCAAGCTTGCTTCAAGGTGTCTCATTGAACTTCACCGAAGTAAGGAACATATGAAGGAGGACAAAGCTTTATTTTAGCTACTCCTTTACAACTCTCCTGCAATGACCCAGGAAGGATCAAGCTCTTTCACTACTCCTTTCAGCTCAAGACATGAGCACCTGGATCCAGCTGTGAAACTTCAGACCTCCATCAGGGCCACTGGGGTGGCTCTGCCTTTCCCTCCCAAAGCAGATGTGATCTCACTGCAGGTACAATTGAAACCCATCCATTTCCAGACACAGCAGTAACCCCTTTTTCAAGAGACTGACTACATGGCTAGGCAGAACCAGTGCCATTTTGTAGTAACTTGCTGTGAAAAATCAATATTTAGTGCCTGCAACTCTAGTATTGAGTTATTTATTTGAGAATTTAAGTATTTGAACAAATATCAAAGCCAATCATATCCTGAGCTGCATCAAAAGCAGCATGGCCTGCAGGTTGAGTGAGGTGATTCTGTCCTATTTCACTTGCACAAGACCCCACCTCAAGTACTACTCCCATGTCTGGGGTCCCCAGCAAAACAAAGACATCACCCTGTAGGACAAGTTCAAAGGAGGGTCACCAAGATGATTAGAGGGATGGAGCACCTCTCCTACGAGGAAAGGCTGAGAGTTGGGACTGTTCAGCCTGGAGAAGAGAAAGTTTCAGGATGTCTTCATTTTAACCTTCCAGTACCTGAAGGGAGCCTACAAGCAAGATGGAGAGAGACTACTTACAAGAGCATATAGTGACAGGACAAGGGGCAATGGCTTTAAACTGAGAGTAGGTTTAGATTAGACAGTAAAAAGAAATTCTTTACTGTGAGGGTGGTGAGGCACTGGAACAGGTTGCTCAGAGAAGATGTAAAGCCCTCTCCATCCCTGCAGATGTTTTAAACCAGGCTGGATGGAGCCCTGAGCCACCTGGTCTAGTGAAAGGTGTCCTTGCCCATGGCAGGGGGCTTGGAACTAGGATCATTAAGGTCCCTTCCAACCCAAACCATTCTATGATTCTGTATTTATTCAAACTGCATTAGTAGAAGGACAAACTATTAGATACTCTGAGTACTAGAATGTCTTACTACAGCTCTGGCAAGAGGAAAACTTGTGATAAAAAATCATAAGCCAGCAATAAATAGCTTCCAGGCCATCTCCTACTGCTCAGAGATGATTAGCCTGAAGTGGTATGTAAGAGATAGATCCTTAACAGAGCTTTGGAGAAGTGGAGCATATGGGCCATCTCGACTGATTGTAAGGATTCCTGCAAAACAGGAAATGTCCTGGAGATCTCTAAGTCAGGAAAAGAAAACAGGCCCATTCATACTGCAGCTGTTGCTAAAGGACTACTAGGAGTGAGAAAGAGTGGAAACTTCTTTCTGGGAGGTGATGTCTGGACATGCACAGAGGTAGGCTATTTATTTGATTGAAAGTCACATGTGGAGAAAAGTGCTGCACTTTGTCCAAATCAAATCATTCTACCATCACATCAAGGTATCTTACGCAATGAAGTGGGTAAAAAATTATAAACATTTTTCCCAAGAAGTGCATAAGCTCTTTTATATGTCATTAGTCTCCAATTTTATCCCTTTATTTAAAACTTCTAAAAGTAAAACTATCTTTGTCACTCTCACTGCATCTACAATGAGATTCCTGCATCCCTATCTGAAGTGGTCAGCACCCTTGCTTGGCTCTTTGCTTAAGACCCATCACCTGATTGCAGTGACAGGAAAGATTCTGGATTCATTTTGATCAATTTGTGTCCCACCTGTTTTCCTTCTCATCTTCTCATTCAACTGCCCCCCTAATTGTATACCTGACCTCCTTTCATCGGATAAAGTTCAAAGTTTAGTGTCAGTTCTGGCTTCATCCTTGGTAGGGATGGAGGAGCTTTTCCTTAGGTTGCTCTCTTTTGAGACCAGTGGTGCTCTCTTAAACTGCATCTCCATCCTGTGTTTGAGGCACAGGCATTGGATGTGCCAAGCCTGTAAACCCCTCTAAAGCATGGTCTGACTCCAATGGCCAAATGTCTCAGCAGCCAAGCATCAGGTAATGGAATTACCCGGTGTGGCAACCATCCACAACAGCTCTCTCTTATCCATGGCTAGTGCCTTGCCCTAAGCTACAGACATCAGACAGATGTGGGAGGCAGCACTGGAAGTCCCTTTCTCTCAGCCAGGCTGACATTCTCACAGCAAGGTTGAGCATGGACAGCTGCTGATGTCTGCCTCTCCTTGATAAGACCAGTGCTTGCCTAAGTTCCTTATGTTCTGCTGGTGACTGTCTGGCTGCCAGCATCAGGGGAGCAGAGGACTGCTGAGCCAAGCCAAGCAGCCCACTCTGCTCTGCCCCACCTCTGCTGGCAAAAGGGAACAAGAAGAGCTATCTCCTGACAAGGTCTAAATGAGTGACTTCTCCTCCTCAGTCCATAGGAGCGTGCCTAAACCCCGTCTCCTGAAAAGCAGTTTCACAGGAAAAGAAAAAAAGCAGCAGAGCCCTCTCCTACCATGCTCCAGGGGTCAGTTGCAAGTAGCAACTGAAAGGCAGCTCGGAACAATGTCCTAGGGCAAGTGTCTCTCACCAGCCTCACCCTACACACAGAATGGATCAATGTGCTGGGCTAAATATCCTCTGGAAGGAGTAGGTCTCAGGCAGTGCCAAGAGCCAGGCTGAGCGTGGCTGTTTCTAAGCTAAGAGGTTTGCCAAGGATCTGTGTGAAAGTGTGACTCTAGGTACAAACACCAGACACGTACTTCCTAGATTATGTGTTGACTGTATTGTCCAAACAACACTGTATTACTGGATGCTTCACATATTTTCTGTCATGAGGCCTTGATATTAAAGAATGATGGGAGGATATTGAACACAATGTGGATTAATGAAGGAAATTTTACCGTCTGGGATATTCAGGGATCAGGTGAAGTTAACTGAACGATTCTGGTCTTAGTAGTATGAAGTTCATTACTTTGCTGACACTAGTGTTACTGAGGCTGTAGATAGACAAGATGGTAAACCTGTTTTAAGATGCCTATTACAAGATCAAAAACCCTGTGGCCATATGACATAAAGCACTGAAACAACTTCAGTCTGTCAGTTCTAATTTGTTCCAAATATTTTGAATTCTTAGTACAACTTCAATCTGTCTTGACAGATCAGTTTTTAGCTCATCCTGCCCACTTTAATTTTATGCCGAATACACATCATCTGTTTACCCATAGTTGGGATAAAGCCTGGCATATATCCATACACTGTACTCTGGCTAATTCATCAGAAGTATGCCCATTCCTCGTTCAGATTGGGTTTGTACCACGGGCTGATCCAGGAGCACAAAGATCTCACACAGTAGAAGCACAGCCTGCGTGCGCCCTGTTGACAGAAATGGTATGTGACAGAAAGAGTCTAGAAGGAAAGTAAAAGGTATAAAAGCCGGAGGAAAGCAGATGAACAAAAAGGAATGAGACATGACTTAAAAAAAATAAAAAACAGCATATGAAACAAAAGATGTGAAAACCATGCTCAACACTGCATGTAGTGCAAATAGAGTTACACATAGCACCAAATGTAAAGCATTGAGAATACAGACTAAAGGTAACTCAAAACTAGGCAGAAGGCCAATGCAAGCTTCTCAACTCGATGAAGGAAATAATGAGTGAAAATCTGTGGTCCCTTTTATAAAGACCAGGCCTAACAGAGTGAACCTATCTACTTTAATTTGGGTGATCATAAGTAATTGCAAGT
Source organism: Cephalopterus ornatus (assembly GCA_013396775.1). Lineage (NCBI taxonomy): Eukaryota > Metazoa > Chordata > Aves > Passeriformes > Cotingidae > Cephalopterus > Cephalopterus ornatus. Next base: position 355,774 of record VZRE01000488.1, read on the forward strand.
CACTTTGGTGGTATAGTCTGTATTGCACATACAGATTTGAATATATTTTTACTACAGCTCTGAATGTAAGGTTGTAAAAACAGGAAAAATGTGCTGAGAAAATGGGAGGACTCTATCTGAAGAAAATGAAAAAAATGTAAGAGACTAAGGAGATAAAAAAACCTTCATAATCTCATTAAATTAGTAATAGAAAAACTCCTGAGAGCAGATTTAGCAGAGTTGACAGATACCTAACTCCTTCCTTGCTCTAGCCAAATGCCCTCCTCTTACAGGTGCAACTGCTTTGGTTTGGGTGACACTTCTGCATGTAGGTGTGCACCACAGCTAAAATGTCAGCTGGAATTTGTTTCTGTGAAGCAGATCATGTTTTAATTCTTTTCTCTTGTTCTTCTGGTTGCTAGGGAAAGGGACAGGCATAAGGAAAGTGAGGGGAGCCGAGGTATCTTATCACCTGGTCTCTTTTAGTCCAAAACTGAATATTTTGATTCTTCCTTCTTAGAAATTGGTGGGAAAGCAGTATTAAAAAACTGTAAGATCAGTCTCATCTATGTGCAGTTAAATTTCTTTCTATATTAAATGATTCCCAGATACCAGATTATTCTTTTCTAACTGGTTAATTAGCAAGAGGAGGCATGTAAAGTACCTCCTATTACTCCTATTACAAGATGGTAATGTAACCACATATTATCACTCTCTTCATTTACAGGACAGATACTGTCTCAAAAAGCATTCCTTTTTCTCCTTTCTTTCTTTGATAAATAAAAACAACTACACAACAAAACAAAGGTATAATGCAGGTTGGTCTAGAGAGGAACTGAAGGCAAAATGAAAAGAGAAATTCAGCTAATATATCAGAAGTCCTATAAAGCATGACTAGAACTGGTTCAAATTTAACATCTCAGGATTTAGGGTATTCTAACATAATTAAAACTTCATTGCCATTCAGAAAAACTCCAGAAATGTCAAGAAGGGCACTTTCTTTCCTTGCAGATGGAACAAAGACCCATCTTCCAAGGGCTTCATTGACTCTTTACTTTTGAGATCCCTACATTGAGCACACTATGGGCTCTTATCTCAAGACAAATAATCTTCTCAAAATAATTTCAGGGATTTTGTGAATTAAAAAAAAAAAAAAGTTCCTGTGAAGAACCACACAGCTTAGCATTCTCATGAAAGAAGCGGCAATGGCAACTTACTGGCTGTTCCTTCATCTCTTAAAAACAGAAAAAATTATCTCAGCACTCTGTTCCTCAGTTTCACCAAGGAGACTCAGGGGAGACCTGATCACTCTCTACAACCACCTGAAAGGAGGTTGTAGCCAAATGGGGGTGGGTCTCCTCTCCCAGGCAACCAGCAGTAGGACAAGAGGACACAGTCTTAAGCTGCAGCAGGGGATGTTTAGGTTAACCACAGGAAGAAGTTCTTTACAGAGAGAGTGATTGGGCATTGGAATGGGCTGCCCAGGGAAGTGGTAGAGTCACCGTCACTGGAGGTGTTTAAGAAGAGAGTGGATGTGGCACTTAGTGCCATGGTCTTGTAGATGAGGTGGTGTTAGGCCAAAGGTTGGACTTGATGATCTCAAAGGTCTTTTCCAACCTAAATGATCTTGTGACTCTGTGATTCTCCAAAATTTGACACTCACTGTTAAGGACAGTGAAAGAAAGTTTCTGCAGCTTGTAATTTGAAGACATCAATCGGACTTTCCTTCTCTGTATTTATGAACCTCAAATGAAAATGGTATGAAATGAGCTTGTTAGCTTTTTAGTGATTAAAAACAAAGTTAATTGTGATGGAACACTATCCACAATTGTAGTAATCAACTCTAAAATGAAAACGAAACCTTAATATTAGATTCAATTCTGTTAATGAGAAACTGGATTTAGGAATTGTTACTTGATTAACTAACCAAGAGATGTAACACATGGAAAGACTGAACATAATACACCACTCAAAACTTTTTGGGAAGGGGTGAATAGTGTATTATCATCATGGCTAGGCTTCGCGAACGAAGATTTGTGAAGGACTCTACCCACGCTTGCTACAAGCGCACTGTATTATCAAGTAGTACACAAAAAGCAGCTGTGCTCTGCAGCCACCCACTATTAAATGCATTTGGTAAAGAAGGCACACCAGCAAGGGGAGGCATCAGGTCAGGAGAAGCAAGAGGAGATTGTATTTTGGAGCAGTAAACAAAAGCAACATGACACAGGTGTGAAGAGGAGTTTGGAGGGAAGAGATGGGGTTCAAATTCAAGGATTATAGGACACAGTTAATCTGCCTCTTTAGTGGTGCTTACCCAGGACACCGCGGGTACCGCCTTGAGTGAACCAGTGATTTTCACAAAGCTTTACAAACTTCACTTATTCCCATGAACTCAGATAACAGGGACCTTTGAAGCCGAGTATCTAAGCTCAAGCAAAATCTGCTTTCCAGGCAGTGGCAAAGAGCCTGAAAGCACAGGAATCCCATTCTTGGCATTTCAGCACAGCAAGCACCTAGGAAGGGCTGCCGACCTCTGTGCCTTGGGAAACCCTGTGAGAAAAGTGTTTATGCCAAAGACGTATGTAAACATCTGCCCATGCAGAGCACACTTAGACTGGGCTGTCCTATGGTTCAGGAACAATGTGTCGTTGCTCTAAAATTATTTTCACAAAGAAAGCACTTCGGGACTACTGTGGACTCACTGTGCTCACATCTTTACTTTACATTTCCAAATAGCTCTAATTCCATTAAAACCAAACAGATGGGCTCCATTTTTCAAGTAAAAAGCAACAAAAACCAGTGTGACTCCCTTATGAGTTGAAGTCAAATCAGCACTGGGACTCATGGTGCTACTCAAAACCACTGGTGGCTTTGTTGCCACCAGCCCAAAAACCATGGAGATCTCTGTTGCAACCATAGTGATGCTGGGAGAGTGGTACTCTGAGCCATGGGTGTGCCCAGACCCCACTGGGGCCACAGGACTGACTTTGCAGCCAGCGCTACTCCTGAGGACATCACTCCCAAAACCTTGACTTACTGCTGTTTCTGTTGGGGTTTCTGCTTCTTCAAGTTGTCATATGACCTCTTTCCTGGAATTTGTGATGACTTAGGTAGTGGCAATTTGTATTTGATTTCTGGTATTTATTTGTGATTTAATCTGAGTAGACGTGATATTGACATATGGCTTAAACTACAGTTTACTTTCCAGTTTTAATAGAAACCAGTCTCAATTTTCATACACGTAATTTTTCCTGAAGAGTATCTCTTTGCCCACAGACCTCTCCTTGAGGGGGCATATGTCAGAAAGGAACAGATGCCAAATTATGATACAGAGAGAGACATCTGCAGATACACGTTTTCTTTGTTTGCCTTTTATGCTGGGGAACAAACCCTGCCTGAAGCTCTATAGTATGCAGACATCTAGTGGTTGGATAATATAGTGCAATTAAAACATCTTTACAGGACACCTGTAAAAATTTTGCACCATCACTTCATCGTCTGAAGGCCAGATACCTTGGGTCCTGTTGAAAATGGATTCTTTGTCTCTGCAAGACCTTTTTTTCATTCATTACAGCCCTAGTCACGGGTATTTTGAGATGCTCTGGCTTCATGTGTTTCTAGGATTCTATTTTAAATTGCATGGAACGGGGGTGGTCAAAACATAAAATGCCAAGAAATCAGGAAGGTTCAAAATGCTTCAGAACCTCTACTAAATCACAGCCTGTAATTCCACACTGAGACTTATGCTCTTGGTAATCATTACTGGCTTTCTTGCCAAGAGCACACAGCTCTCAAGTTTTTTTGTGGTTGTTTTTTTTATTTTTCTCTTGAGTAAACTTCTCCTTATCTATGTGAATTACTATGTTTCTAATCCATGAACAAATCTTTCAGGCACCTTTGGTTTTTTTCTTTTTGCTTAGCCACACATACAATTATGCAACTAAAGAGACCAAGCCCTTTTTAAATTATGATTCAACATAATGAAACTCCAACTGACACTTCCAACTGACTCATAGTGGATTAAAAAAACAAACAAACAAACAAAAAACCCCTGGTATCTTCACAACATGAGTTTAAACACACATTTTCTAGAGTTGCTTTATATCTGTTATTTAAAATGCTGCTGACATGGTGTATCACATGCAGCTGTATGTGTTTCACTGACTTATAGCTTTCATCTGTTTCATGCTCACCACTGTCAGATGTTTACATGGGAGACACTTCAGAAAGCACTGTTTGTAGTGTATATTTATATTAGACCCTAAGGGAGGACAAGAGTTTATGTCTATGGAAGATCAAGTTGCTTTTTTCTCCATCTCAGACACAAACATTGCCTTTAATAACAAGTACAGGAGTTGCTCATGTGCTTGAATCTCCTGCCTTCTTGAGTGCTTTACTATATAAAAGAATGGAGTTTGTGTTATGACCTTATTTGTTTATTGTCTTTTATCTCGGGGGGATGCGGTGGGAGTGGGAAAGTAACCCAAAACAGGGAACATGGTGAACAGCCAGGGTTTGGGATAAGGATTGCTGTCCAAGGACAAGCAGCCAATTCCCCATCAGTGATGGGAGAGAAGCAGGAGAGCAGCAGTCTCAGGGAATAAGGCAGGCTAGATGTGGATTCTGATCACTGATTTGGGTGCCTGGGAGTTAGTCAGCTGGTGTTGCACAACCCAGAATGGACCACTTCCAACACAAGCAAGTTGAGATGGAAATAGAGAAGGAGTATTTCCAACCACATCCCTGCTAGTGAGAAGGACACTTAAGGAAGCTTCCTTATGCTGTTTTTGCTTTGTTATCATTATGCTTTCTTTTTTCTTTGTTATTCAAGGCTTAAACAGCTCATTGTGTACTTTATAGGGCAAATTCTTTTCAAGTTTATCTAATACTTGCCTTCTTTTAGCCCATCTTCAGTTGTTTCCCCTGGTATCTGGGGAGGAGAGGGCCTCTTTGGATCAAGATGAGGTCAGGCTGTGTGGAAGGCCAAGTAGAAATAAAGAACTGACACTGTCTCTGTAAACAGCATGGGAAGAACAGCAGTGAGAAGGATTTGAATACACGGAACAGAAGAGTCACAAAAAATAACCCAGCACTGAAAAACAAACCTTGCCTTAGAAGTCATCATCTCAGCAAATCAGGGAGAAGACTGAAGAGGTGATCTGACTACTGAGTCAATGCTGGGGTTTTTTAACTTTGCAGTTAAGGCTAAGTTAAGGTATAACGAGTTCTCCTGGAAAAGGACTACATGTGTTGCAGGTCAATATGAGGAGTCTCTCTCTGACTGCTGTGTCTTTTTCTTGTGCCTGGCATCATACAGATAGTCAGTCTGTGATCAGAGAGGAATCCTCACATGATACAGGAGAGAAGGCATATGCAAAGTGATTGTAGAGATAAGTTCCTTAATACATCTGAAGCATTCCAATACTGTGAGAGAAAGCCTCGTGAGCAAATGAATAATGAGCAAGTCTCAAAAATCATTCAGTACGAACAAGCCAGGGATGAATAATGAATAACGGGGGAGAAGGGAATGGAACAGGACTTTAACACTAATTAATTAAACAAAGGGAGAAACCCAATCATACAAATACCAACAGTATATGTACACAGTTGGTGAGATGATGTTAGGCATACAGTCTTCATACTGGAATTTATTAACTTTAATTAGAAGTTCTACTATTCATTTTAAATTGTTCTTGTTTTAAAAATATTTCTTCTATGTATAGCATTCTAAAGAGATGAATACACACACAGATGTGGGCTTACAATGGCAGTTACAGTTTCATAAATAAATGTGCACAAAAATACTTCCAAACACACCCTGCATGGCCCAGACTCAGGAGGTGTTGTAGATGATTCTCCAGGTACTTGACATTTCAGAAGACCGCACTGTTTTATAAAGGAAGAACACATCTCAAAGCAAACTCATGGCTGATGATACCACCATGAAACCCAGCCAAGGAAAATAAGGCACTCCAAAATTTGTCCTCCTTCCACAGTTCCCCACCCTTAAAGGGTTTTCCCCTTTTCCTCTACAGCCATTATTCCCCCTGAAGCTCTTCCCATTTTTACAAGGAAGGAAATTTCTCTTCATTCTCATGGAAGTTGATGTGACAACCATGAAAGAATTAATTTGCACTAGGCCATTACTGCACCAGTGCTGTGCCCACCAGTCAAACTCAATGAAGGTGAGTCTGATCTTTCAGCAGCTGCACCCTGGGAAACACTGATGTGTATGACTTCTTGTGAAGCTGCATGTGTCCTCTCCTCGCTCCCTCTCCAGTCTCTGAAAAATTCAGCTGAAATTTCTCAGTAAAATTATTTTTTCTTTGTGTTGCCTTGCTGTTAAGCACTTTTAACTCTTCAGGGACAGCAGTCTTCAATTACCATCTGAGATTAGGAACACCAATGAATCAACCTTTAGGATGCAGACAGGGATGCTGGCCAGAGACCACTCTTATTTCCTCTTAGATTTAGTGTCCTAGCTCACGTCTCTTTCCATATACAGCCACTACACCACGCTTGCCAATATAATGTCTGGGATGGAGCCTATCCTTTAACCCACAGTAATTTATGCCTGGTTACCTCTCAGGTGTATTTTGAGAACAGGTCTAGAATTCGTTATTGCTCCACCTATGCCTTAATTTTCACACAAAGGAAAGATGGGAGCCAGGGCAGAATACAAGTTTAGGGAGGCATGGTGCTCTCTAAGAAGCTCCTCTGGTATGGACAAACGGGAGCCTATGATCACAGCCCAGAATGCAAAGCACATCCCACTAAGGTCTGAAGTCAAGCTAAGAGTTTAAAGCCTCTATGTTTTTCTGGGAGCTTCAGAAAACTACAGAGGAATCCAAAGAACATGTTGCCTGCAGAACAATGATCTTCAACAGCAGACATCCTGCCCCAGCTCACCTGCCTTCTCCCAAGAGCTGGATTTCTTCCTTTATCCAACACCTTCCTACAGTTTACCAGAAGTCTGTGGAGCCAGCTTTCGCCTGATGAGGCACAAGCTGCTTTTAAGTATTATGTCATTGATTTCTTGATCAACAAGAGTCTAACTGCTCAATGCCTCTTGGAAAGTTATAATTCACATTTCTAATAAATCTTTGAAATTATGTGAAGCATTATGTACATTAATATTTACCTTTTAAAATTCTTCGAGATAGCAATCTGATTCAGAATTTTAGCAGATATAGACTTGAAGAGGAAGTTATTAATTTAGGGCCTTACACCACCCCAGAACACCTTTATCAATTTTTATGATTTCTTAAAAATGTTAATACAAAGGCAGGTATGTGGAACTCTAATCGGAGAGCAGCAGAGCCTTGTCACACTCAATAAAACCTCTCATGGGTGCAGTGTAAGTGAAGTAATACACTGAGATCCCTTCCTGCAAATTCCTTCCAGTGGATTCCTACCAAAACCAGAAAGAATAATTTGATTTTTCCCAACACATCATGAATGTGGGTTGACCAATCTTTAATTAGAATGTGTTTTGTGAATGAATTTGTTGTTATAATTAGATCTAGTTCTTAAGAAAAGGTGCAGTTATAAGTATTTTTACCAATGTGTTTTTTTTTTCCTTTCAAAGCCAGTCCTAGAAAAAAAAAGCCTGACAAATGTTGAGACAAATTTACTAACCTCAATTCCTCAGTAGCATTTATATGACTAGAAGTTCACTGCACAAAGCAATGCTTGAAAGAACAGCAAACACAGGAAGGGAGCACAGGAAAGGGAAATAATGGACTTTTTGGTGGAGACATTACATCATTTGCTTTGCAATGTATCCGTATTTCACAGCCAAAATAATATCAGCCAGCTCCTAGATAAGGAATGTGTTTATTTAGAGAATAAATCTAGTTTAGATTTCATCATAATGTCAATATTTGCCATATTACTACTACACTTCCTGTCAGTTAACACTCAGTAGTTAATAATACGTTGTGTGCTAAGGGACAAGACCTTCTGAATGAGCTGTGGGTATAACCTGAGAATTATCAGGTTCAGAATATGGCGCTCTGCACTTTTGTAGGGTTCTCTCATTGCTGGGTGAAAGAAGACAGGAACAGGTCTTCACCTCGCAGAAATCAGTTGACTTCCACCTCACACAGCTTTGTTTCATTTTCACAAGATTTTAGTACCAAACCTGATAACTAAAACAAATTATCAGACTCCTGTCCAAAACTGCAGACAGCCCAGCCTAGCCATTCCGGGCCATTGCAGCAGAGATTTCTCCCTGCCCTGTGGTACGGTGTGGATCAGTGGGAGGCCAGGCTCTGATGATCAGTGAGCTGGGGCTGGGCTCTGTCTGTGGCTGCTTGGGGAGCCCTTGCTGAAGGCAGAAAGGCAGTAGCCAGTGAAGCTGCTACAGCCACGTGCTGGGGACACTGCGGGTGGAAAGTGTGGTTTTGGACAGCACTGAAATCTTGAATCCATTGACTAGATACTTGGGTTATATTTCATTAAATGTGGGCAGAAGATGGAGAGGGGTTCCTTAAACACAACCCTAAGAAAAACACGTTTCTATAGGCCCAAGAAGCAATGTGCTAATTGCTGCTCTGCTAAGCCCAGAATAAACAGATGACCTCACGGTGGGCTGCTTGCTGTACATTTTCTATGCATTTATTGCGATGCATGCTGCCAAGGGGTATCTCCAAAGGAAGCACGTGTTGCTGCAGTACACCCAGTTATGAACACAGTAAGTGCTCAGCAGTATCTGCTCCCCCTCAACCAGCTCACAGGGTGTGTGTGTTTGTCCTGTTGTTTCTGTTGCCCCTAACATACACATAAATGACTCAGAGAGTTCGTAACTCATTATTCAGCAGGAGCTCTGCCCATAACCCTTGACAAGGCGGATTAAAGATGCCTTCTGACACTGCATTTACCATTGCCTGGGGATGACTTTGTGATTGATGATTGATCTGCTCCAAGGGAGTAACCTCCCCTTTGTGAACTCTCAGTTTGCATCTTCATTGTGCTGCAGCCCGGAGCTTGCCATCTGTGCCTCTGGGGTTCTTCCCTCACAGACGTCTCTGCATAAACCTGCCCACTCATGCTAGTACAGCAGACCTCACTAATAGGTATGGTGACCAAAGCTACTGCCCCCCATATTACTGACTTCATCCTTCAGATCTTGGTGTTTTGCAGCAATTAAAAGTTAGAGCTTGACTAGCTAGTTTAGACTACCACTGCCTTGTCTTCTGTCAGGCAAGTCATGTGTGGCCCAGCATTGCAATCCCCATGCTGTGCGGTAAGCCCAGAATGTGCAGAGCAGGCCCCAGACCACCATCCTCAGCAATGTAAAGAACAAATGGAACTGTCATAATTCACAGAACAAAGGCTGATAATTTTCTGCCTGAACTGAACACTTCTTTGCAAAGTTCCAATAACCACCAAGCAGAAAATAATCCAGACAATTCTGTTTATTGTTATATTCCTTAGTTCCAAACTGTCCTTTATTTCAGTGAGGTTCCTAGTAATGCAAATGTCATTCAGCTTTATTCAGACAAACCATGTTAAATGTATATATTTGGCAGAAGAGTGCTCCTTTCTGCCAAAAAAATAAATCTGAATTTGTATAATACTCTTTGTGAACAGTGTTTTTCTTAGCTTTATAGAAAGCACCTTCCCTCTACAGAAAGGATGATTACTAACAGCAAAAGAGATGATATGGAATAAAATTAAATCTAATATTCAAAACAATAATGAGTATTTCCACATACTAGCATTCATATCAAGCTTAAAATCAGTATTTCTTGGATCACAGATGACTATTTAATGCTATGGCAAAGTAACTATACAAGCAATTATAACTACCATTTAAAAATAATTAACAGTGAGAATTGGAAGATTTAATGTTTTCTTCTTTCAATGTACAGCCCCATTCACAGAATTTCACTGGACCATGTGGACAGACCAACTGTCACAGCTGTCTATCAAGGCTGAATTAGATGAAGACAAACAATACAGGCTTTGTGGTTCAACTGAAGCAGCAGCCTCAGAAAGTTTCCATTTCTCATCTGCGGGTACTGTGGGAGCATTGTCTTCCCCCTCTCTGAAAAGAGAATGGAACAATTATGTTACTGAAATTCCTCCACAGTGGGTCTGAAAGACTGTTTATGTCCAGCCAGGGAGACAGGGAAAACTAAAAGCCGGGATTTCATGACAGCAGGTGGGAGCAGTTTCAGGGTATATACTTTAGTGATATAATGGTCCTGATTCTTCTCTTTCAGGGTAAAGCCAGTGCTGGAAGATTTACTAGCAATGGTGGAAGTGGTAGTAAAAATGCAAAGTTAAATGCAGTGGTAAAATTATTAATTCAAACCAAAGTTTTACAATTGGCTTACTGAATCAATCTGGTAATTGATCCTAGCGTGGTGTGCTTGGCAATAAACTAGAAAGAAAAATATACTAGTGACAGAGAATTTTTTACCATTTAGTATTTTAGGGGCCCTTCCAAGTGAAGTGCTGAGTACCCAGCTCCTATGGGAGTCAGGTGGGCACAGGAGAGAGAAAGCAATCACCCAATTTGTTCTAATGGCAATAATATTCTTATTCATTAGCAGCAGAGATTAATCAATACTCAATTTCATGCAAACACATATTCATATGCTTTGGCATAACCTTAAGAAATCAGCTACTCAGGTTGCCCCAATGCTGTCAGTCAGAAGTAGTGCCAAACCATTTCATTCTGTACTAACAATCTATTTTTTTTTTCCTGAGGTTATTTTAGTGCTAACTATAACTCAGTTCATACATACAAACAATCCGTAAGTACTTGGGTGCAAATGATCACCTGGAGCTACAAGGAAGAGTCAACACATTTTAAAGAGTTCCTACTCTTTTCCTTAAAGAGGAAGGGAGAGTAGAGGCTGTTAGCCACCATCAGCACTGCTAAGAAGTCAATCTTGCCTACACAGAGACAATCTGTGTCACGATTTGCATGTGCTCCCTGGTTATCATTCAATACCCCCCAAAAAAAAGTCGTCTGGCAGCAGCACCATTTGATTGTCCACTTGAAGAACTTCCTGCTAGCTGCCTTCTGAGGGAGGCTGTAAGTCCTTCACACAGCAGCTCGTTTTAGCCACGTTTACACTCCACATAATAGCACAGAGGATTCTCAGTCCTTCCTGGGGTTTGGTATGATGGTGTAACATTAAAAAACCCAAGTAATAATAACATGTTATTCTTCATCTCTGGAAAAACTCTTGGCATGTTTTTCAGTGGGCTACTGATTCAAGGAACCAACCCAGTCAGTGAAGTGAGCAGGAGGCTTCCATTTTGCATGGTCAGTAGGTACTGATCAGTGACTGAGACTGAAAAATCTGAGAAAGCTTGAAAGAAGCCAGTACCCTTGTGTTCTTCAGGTTCCATATAGACAAACTAATGCTGTGACACGGTGACACTTTCTCAATCTCAATTAGTGCTAAACTAATTAAGAAAACTGTTTTATACACTGCAGTGAGTAGTATCTCGCTTCTTTCTTGGATAATCCCTAGTGTGATATAAGGGTGATTGAGTATCTAATTACTCCTTAATTGAACGCACATTTTGTACATTTTTAGCTAGTTCAAGCTTAATGCTTTTAGTCCAAAAGTCAAAGTCAGTGAAATTAAGTTGAACTGGGATTTGGGAAGCTATTGTATTAATGGATTACTTTTGAAAAGGAGCCTAATTACAAGCCAGTCCGAAGATTTCAGATGTGTTTGTTATAGAAATATTTAATATATTGTCTGACAAAAGACTGATTTTATATATTGGCAGTGTTGTTATTAATATATTTACCATTTATTCTTGTTTCACAGTTTATTTAGCCATGCTAAATAAATAGCACTGTTCCATAATATATACAGTCAAGTAACACACTACTCAGGCTAAAGGTTTATGCACATATGAAGATACCTGCTCCTCTTACTCTGTCGAAAAGTTTTTGAAAATGCAATATTTGAGCTACAATTCTACAAATGAGCGTGTGTATTATAATCAAAAAATTGCCTAGATGCCTTGCTTGTTTATAAACTGTATTTCTGCCCCTGAAATTTTCTTTTCTTGGGTTGAGTACTACATATATTAAGTAGAGTCCCACTGCTTCTGGTGAAGTACTCTACAGATAAGAAAACCATTACCAAAGAAAACCTTTCAGGATCAGTGACATAAAGTGTCATAAAGACCTGCAAAATCTGAGAGCTGTTATCACAGTACCCGTGGTTAAAAAAAAAATAAAAATTATTAACAAGGTCAATCAAAACTCAGAAATCAATGTCAGAATATAAAAAAATCATTATGTTTCCAAGAAGATTTATATCTAATTCTTTCATATAATAATTTAATGTACCTATATTCCTCACAGAGAAAACTTTCATGTACAAAACTAGGACAAATGCAACACTATAAATTTTATCTCAGAAACAAGGAGCAGCAGCAGGAGCAAAGATAAGGCCAAGCTGGAATATTTTTAAGAACCAAAGGTCCCAATGTTCCTATAGCAATAGAGAGAACATATATAAAAGGGAAGATATAAGAAAACTTCAGTGAAAAGGATTATTTTTCAAAGACTTCCAAAAGTGTTAAGAAAGTGCAAATAAAGAGATTATGGAGAACTTAAATATGACGGCCACAATAATATGTCTTTCCATCTGATAAGGAGGAAGTAAGATGCCCCACTGCAGTAGCCTTAGGTCAAGATCACAATACAAGGTCAAAACTGTACTCTGCTATTTAAAAGTAGTCAATCTGCTTTTTGGAGAACTCTTCCACCAATTTTGTCTTACCATAATCGTTTCACACAATGTCTCTATTTTGTTTCCTTATAGAAGGATCTCGCTTTCTCCTCCTTAACACTATGATAAACCAGTAAGAATAGGAGGTTAAAAGAAATCAAAAGAAATGGGTGGCAAAACCCATTTGATACTGACTAAACGTTATCATTACCCTATACCTTCCTAAAAACAGCACCTGCTAGTACAGTCAGGCATGGATTCAGACTGTCTCAGAAAAGAGGACTGACTACCTTATGAAATCTTATCATTCCTGAAATGCTTTGCATTTCTTCCAAGAAAAGGTCACAATTTATTGAGTCTACAGCAAGTTCTGTGGGCATTTAACTACTTCTAACTAAAATGTACCTTTGTCTTGAGCTCTGGAAATGAATTAATAAAATCTTAAAGTTTTTCTCAGAAGCACTGCTCTGTCATAAAAGCTGGTGTTATTCCTGAAAAATTGCTAACAGTCACTGCTGGCATTCTCTTCCTTGAGTGGCAAATTATCACTTGCAAAAAACATTTTCAATAACCCAAATAACTTGGTAGTTTATGTTTGCTATTTGTTTTCAAAACATGGTTGTCCGCTGAGCAAGGGTTTGTTTGCATACTGTTCATTGCATTGTCTTTGTTCATATGAAATAATTAGAATTAAAACTTCCAAGAAGAGTAAGGGCCTGTGCCTACCTGGATCTTGAGTTTCAATGTAGTAGTAATGTTCTGCTTAAAATGCCCTGCGTGATTTCATACAGGTAAAACATAGTGAACTCTCAGTGCCTAACGTGTATAACATAACTTATGGAGGAAAGCATATTGCAGGCTTTCTTCTCTGACTTGGTCAGACATATGTACCTGTACACCCTTCTAATATCTCAAATAAATTTGAGAGCCTGTTACATTACATTTCACATGCACTAATCTCTTTCTCTAAAAATGGGTGAAGCTTTATCAAAGATGATTTAAGCTTCCTACCATTTTGCCTCACCGCTAATTTGAAGCTTTTTTGATCATATGTGAAAATAACATTCCAGAGTTTCAGTGTGTGCTCAGACTCTAACATGTGTGTTGTGGTGGCCAATAAACATGTCATGAGGGTGTTTTTTACGACAGGCAGTCCTGGCTACATTATCAGTTTCCAAGCAGCAGTGTACAAACCAAATATGGTTTATGGTAAGCAGCTGGAAATTATACTCTCAAAACTCATTTTATGAAAAGCTGATGATAACAGTGAATTGTGAGTAGCAAAGAATATGTGATACTGATAGAGACTCACAGGTCACAAAGTTTGGGAGCCCTTGTCAGCATGAATTATCTCTTCTAATCTTGGAGATCTGACTCCTTATAACATCTGGCTACCTTATAACATTTTATCTTTGAAAAGGAAGCACAGTAATATCTTTCTTCTTTGCTTTTTCTTTACGTGCTTAGGGATTTTGACCATTTTCCGTTCCTCCACAATTTGTGTATTTCGAACAAGAGCTCAGCAAGGAATTGAACTAGGACAATTCCAATATGGTGCTGACTCTGGAAACAGCTACAACTCAGAATGGGTTTGTTCCTCATTTAGGGTTTGATCACTCCCTATACTGATGCTCTGGCCTGAATACAGCATAAACGTACTACAGCAGCGACTAGTCTATGACTCTTGGCTGCCTCTGGCTACCAAGTCCCTGTATTCTGGCCTCCGTGTCAGAGGTATGTCACACAAGCAACAAAAGTTTTTTCTACTCACTAATTTGAATCACAGCAGTGGAAAAAAAAATTACATTGACGTTACAGGGTTCACTTACAATCTCAGTACACACCCTATTCCCTGCTATTACAATGAAGTAGTGGAAAACAACCTGAAAAGGCACCATCTTCCAGCCATTGCTGGAGCTTTTGGTTGCCTGAATGCTCCAAAACTTTTGGTTTGTTTCCAGTAGGCCTCTAGAGGATTAAGCTCTGTGGCCCACAAGACAAAGGTGTTCGGCCCTCTGACCTACAGTGATGCACTCAAGCGTAAACACATTCTCAAGTACTCTGAAGTGGCAGTGGAGTGTTGGGAACTATACATAAGATCTTAAACACAGAAGAACAATTATTAGTTTTGTTGATAACATGACCTTCAGTTTCTTTCAAAGACTGAAACTTAAGAATTAAACCAGCCACCTTTTAAGCACAAACTCTAAACTCATGAAGACAAACAATGACCGATAAAGTCACTCACTGAGAATGAGCATAAATACTCATATTTCATCAAGTCTAGGAAAGTAGTGTTTGCATTTCTAAAGAACTACTGTTGATAATCTTTGTGTTGAGTTGTTTTGGGTTTTTTTAAACAGGAAAAAGATAAGAACACTCATAATAACCTAATGATGCATGGCTGCTGAAAGCTCACTTCGGCTCTGGATCTACACAACAGGAAAGGATAAAATCCCCAAGTATTAGAACTTCTGCAGAGTAACTTCTTTGCGAACTCCACAAACTGCAAATGCTACTAGCAAACTGAGAGTAAAGACACACAGATTGGTAATGTAAACGCCCATTAAAATACAAAGTTCACTGAGATCTGCTTAAACAAAGAAATACAGACCATAGCATTGCATCACGCTTTTCATTTCTCAGAGGCATGGTGCAGCTCCACAGCTCCCTCTGTATTTGAATGCCCTTTCATATTCTACAATGTTATCATACAGTTTGCAATTCCACAGAGAGGGGAGTGCACCACTCCCTTTTTAGTACTAGCTCATTCCCACTTGCAACACTGATCCCACCTCCAGTGTCCTATGGAAAGGGCAATACAGTTTTGTTGCCACAAGAGCTGTTTAGCATCTTCAAAAGCAAGTAATTTGCACTATCCACTCACTAAATGCATCAGTAAGTCATCACATTTCCCTCCCTCCTTGCTGTGAAACTACTGTTATGCCAATGTCTGCTTGTCTGTTCAGACCTCTCGTTATCATCCAGAAAGTTTCCAGAGAATAGGGCATGCAGTCTCTGTTCCTCCCACCCTAAATTACTCCTTCCTGTTCCTCAGGCCTAGCACAATCTTGCTATGTTAATTATGTCATTTTTTTTTCTTCTAATCTTGAATGTACAACTAGAAAATGGTAATTATATTAAGGATGTTTTTAATCTGAATTAGCTTCTGCTATTGTAATTTACAGGACATTGGATAAATTTGCAGCTACTTACAGTCTGAGGTCTACCAAATATGAATGAATATGTATGAGTGTGTACATGCACTTGTGTATGTAAAAATTGATGTTTGTTCAAATGTTTATGACTCAGTCACAAACAAAAAATGCTCAGGAAAATTGGGGTAATACATATAAGTAGATTGAATAGGTATAAGCCATCATCATACTTGGAGAATAATTCTTTATTTATGAATATAAAATAAATTGTGTCTGGGATGGAGACTTCTGAGACAACACACTGGAGGTCAAATTCTTCAGTTTATTAATTATTCTCAGTGGAAACCAAATTAAAGTTTATCACTTTTTTTAAAAAAGTGTTCTTTCAACATTATTTTAGCAAATTATTTTTTAGAAAAAGCTCTTACTGTCTTCTGTAGCAGGAACTTATTTGACCTCCTCTTAGCAAACAGGAGCAATGCCACTTACTTACTCTGTGCATGGAATCATGCATATACACTCTGATTCATAAACGGATGAGGACATTTAGGCATGCCAACCTGAGTTCAGCATTATTACAAATTCAAGTGTTTGAAATCAGGCATCTTGCTCATTCACAGATAAAGCTGTTCCACTGATGTAAAAGAGGAGAAAGGCATGTCTATCAAACCATTTACGTGTAAACTAATAAGGATTAAGGGGGGGGGGGAGGGAATCCACACTGTCTTCAGTGAGGAGCACCCTACCGGAAAAGTACTTATCCATTAGGAAAGGCGACAAGCCCCAAAATAACAGTCTGGAAAACTCCCAATTCACATATTGAGAAATAGTCAGACAGGCATCAAATCATTAAAAAAAAAAAAAAAATTAGCTTCTAATGAAATGGAAGATTTAAGGGGTTTCTTATTTCATTTTAAGAGTGGTAGCATTTGTTGTCCCCATTGTTAAGCTTTGCTGTATAAGAACTATAAATCTTTTTTCCAAGATCATCTGAAAATGTCAAGAAATAGCTTGGTGCCCATAGCAAGGGCTCTGAGTCAAGCAGGAAGTATCAAAAACATTAGTGTTAACACTGAGGAAGTCACAATCTTATCCTTTCTCTTTTCTTTCAGAAAAGGATCTGGGAGTCCTGGCAAACAAGTTCTACATGTGTCAGCAATGCACCCAGGCAACAATGAAGGCCAACATCCTCCTGGGCTGCACCAGGAGAAGCACTGCCAGCAGGGGGAGGGAAATAATCCTTCGTTTCTACTCAGCACTGACAGAACATCTGGAGCACAGGGTCCAGTTCTAGGTTCCCCAGTTCAAAAGAAACATGGACACACTGGAGACCAGCAGCGGGTCACAAAGATGATTTAAGCAACTGGAGCACCTATCATAAAAGCATGGTTGAGAGAGCTGGGACTGTCTAGCCCAAAAAAGATGTTTCAACAGGGATTTTATCGATTTTATCGACATATATAAATACTTTATGAGAACAAGGAGATGGCACCAGACTCTTCAGCTGCATCCAGTGAAAGGAGAAGATCCATTGGGTACAAATTGAAATACTGGAAATTTCATTTAAAATTAAGAACCTTTCTCCCTGCAAGAGTGGTCAAACACAGGTACAACTTGCTTAAAGAGGTCAAAGAGTCTTCATCCTCAAGATATTCAAGACCCAGCTGCACACGGCCCTGACAGCCCACTGTAGTTAACACTGCTTTGAGCAGAGGATCAAACCAGTAGATCTCTGGAGACACCTTCCAATCACATCTAATCTGTTATTCTGGAAAAAACTTTCTGATATTCTTGAAAAACTACTCTGTTAATGTTCTTGACTGTCTAAAGCTGAACTCAATTTTTTCACCTTTCAAGTCTGAAAGCAAATTTGTACTGAGACTTCCCTCCAAACTCCTTTAACACCTGACTGGTTCTTTCACTCCTGGGCATGATGTTAAAAGGTTAGAAATTTTAAAAATTACTTTTTCAAAAGAAACTTACATGAAAACTTTAACAACTGCAGGAGAAGAACAATGTAAAGTCCATATAATTGGACATAAATGGGATGCGTTTCAAAAACACCCACACAACAGATTCCAAAAACTCATTAACCCCAGGCTAAAAGAGAGAGATCCATTTTCAGCAACAAAGCAGAGCCACAAGAGGCCAACCAGATAGCAGCAAACTTATTCTAAAGCTGATTGGGTTAAAGAGAGCAGAGAAGCTACAAAGTTCTACCTGTTTTGTCCTCTTGAAGGCTCCTTTTAGAGCCTAGCCAAACTTTGTTTTAGAACCGGAAAGGAGTATTTTGAGATGTGGGCTTTCCCATAATGGAGGAACATTAAAAAGAAAAAAAACAATTCTTTCCCTGAGATTACACATCATGATACTCCATGTTTGTGTCAACTCTGCCTCTAATTCAACAAACTAGAACAATTTACATCAAAGACCAACATATGCCATTTGATCATAAGCCACAAAGGGTTCAGTTTTGCCAACAGATGTTCTGAAGCTTTGGGATCATAGTGTGCATAGAGCCTGCATTCTGATTCAGTCAAAACTAATTAGACCTTTCAAACAACCTCTTTCTCCTCCTGTGTATATAACACTTCTGTAAAGATTTGTCTCCTCCTTTCCCTGACAGAGCGACAAGGTCATGGCAAACCAATAAAAGAAGCCCATCAGTGTGTTTATAATTCTAATATTCAAGACATACCAGAGGTTTAAAATATAAGGTAATCTTCTCTTTGAAAGGAAAAAATGTTCCTCTTGGATCACAAGGTAGATGCTGCCCAGCAAACTATTACTCCCCCATCTACTACTGAGTCTTCATAGCAATACTCAGCCCATGTCAGCAGTCCCAGTTTAAGGGACTTCATTCATTCCTATGAGGGAAGGTGTCTTTTCTGAGGTCTCTGTGAGGAGCTACTGTTCCTCAACACCTTGCTCCTGGAGAGGTGTGAGGAAATCACTGCTAAGTAAGTAGGATTGTTTTCTTCCCTTTCTGCCTCTTTGTGTAGAATAAAGGTGAACAATGCCATGCGATTTCTTTTTACACTTCATTTTTTTCAGCTCTCCAAACACAACAGCAAGGATATATAACAGCAAGGATATATAGTGAAACATTGATTGATTCAGTGCTATTTGTACTGATGTACCCAAAACTAAGAAGACCTGGCCAAATGAATTTTGTATAAATAATTTAATCAAGTGTAGAGAGATAAGTGTCATTTCTTCTGTGAGCTACACAATGCCAGGAGTCACAGTTCTTCCTCAGTGCTTGAGAGTCCACAATTAGCATAGCCCTAGAGTGAGGACTATTATTTTACATTAAAAATTCCATCATTTGGGAATTAAAACTGCAGACTATTTTGTGAAGCAAAGCCAAGATAAATCTTATTATATAGAACAAATCTTTATAAGTATTGACAAATGTAATAAAATTTCAAACATGATAGCAAAAGGGAAATTTTTACATTTCAATTCCAGCATTGTAAAGGAAAGTCTTTCATGCTTAAAATTCAAACTCAGTGTGTCAAGTAATTTCACTGTTACAGACTTGAATTACCTGCACTGGCCTGAGGGCATTATTCACTCTCTGAGAAAAATTGTACTTTAATATTGCTATGATTTTCCCAAGTAATTTTTATGCAGAAGCTAGGATGAATTTGAAACATCCATTTCAAGATTAAAGTGACAACATTTGGTGACTGCAGAGAACCATGTAATTGAGAATTGGGCTTAGGGATGTGCTCAAAATTAAATATGGGAATGAGGAATTTTTTAAAAAGTATCAAGGTTTTGCTTTATTTGTTTAACTTCTAGGATGCAGATATTAAATAGGGTTATAAAATACAAATAAACACTTCAAAAATGTTTAGATGCATACACTATATTGAATATTATTCAATAGTATAGCATATATATGGAAAGACCATGAAATCGTTGGTCACTGGCCCCGCCCATTTAACAATTTCTATCATATGTAAAAGGGAGGATAATCTTCCCACTTGGTTTTAATGGATCCATTTTTTGGAAGCACAGAATTATCAATCTCTTTTACAGGTTATCTTTATATCAAGCTGAGACCCGGAGAATGCTCTGAAAAGGCTTAACTCCAAAACAAAGCCTGATGTGAAGTAAGTTCTTCCATTAACCTAGAAACAGCAAGAATTTAATGTACAAATACATGTCCTTACCCAAAAGTGTTTATCAATAAGCTTTCAGCAGCATGCTTCCAGGTGAAACTCTGGATGAACTGATTGTTTTGTAACTTCAAAGAAATGTGCATTTAGAAAATCTGATGTATTTATATAATGGATTCCAACAATAAATAGGATAAGGGGGAATACTCAATGTTTTTATCATTTAAATAAAGTTTATTGTAGATAGTAGATGAAAAATTTTACTATGCTAAAAGCAGTATGACTTGTTAAAGGAAGCAATAGAACAGATTCATTCTTTTCGTGAAGACGTCTCAGATTAGCTGTGTTACTGTTTGTGTCAAGGCGGGGCCATTTTATTTCAAAATCAATCATAAATGCTGGTGCCTCGACTCACTACTTTCAAGGCAAATTTGTCTTAGAATCATAGAATTGCTTAGTTCAGAAATGATCTTTAAGATCATCATGTCCAACCATTAACCCAGCACTGTCAGGTTCACCACTAAACCATGTCCCTAAGTGTGACATCTACATGACTTCTAAATGCCTTCAGCGATAGTGACTCAAACACTTCCCTGGGCTTTAAGCCTCTGTGAATCTCACTGCCAGGTTTTTCACTATAGTAAAACATTGATTCACTAAGTATAATGAGGTTTAGGAGTAACTGTTGAGCATTGAGGAAATTTATTTTGTAACTGATAGAGTCTGGGGGAACATGACATGGGAGCTTTTAATAGCTGAATCAGGGTTAATGTAGGTTCACATGCATATTAGCTCTTATGTCATCCTTAAATTTTTGCTCTGTGAGCCAATGAAGGCTGAAAAGAAGCAGCAACTACTCTGATGAATGAAATAAAAAAAATTAGCCATGAGAGAAGTTAATTAGTTTCCTCTGCTATCTTCACTGAAGTTGCCCAAGATTCAGTCTTGGGAAAAAACAGCACGGTAAAGCAGGGAGAAGAGATTTAAAAACAAAACCAAACCAACCAAACAAAAAACCTTCTTTGAGAATTAAAGGCCTCTTTACAGAACTACTACCCTGTTTTTTAACAGATAAGACTAGGAAGGTCCATGGATGACTGGTCTTCTGAAAACACAGTAAGAAATCAACCAGTAAACCTCAGTAACTGGAGAAGTATACCACATAACCTATGCGTACTGTGCTCTTCCTATCTGCAGCAGGAGAAATGTAGAGCTACAGGAAGTAACTGTGATGTAACTGTGTGTGGTGATTCACTGCCTACTGAAGTAAATATAAATATTTCAACACACTAAATCACTTACTAGAGTCCAGCTACCAAAGAACAAATAGTAACCTGTGCTGGTTTGGACTGGGATAGAGTTAATTTTCTTCACAGTAGCCAGTATAGGGCTCTGTTTGGCACTTGTATTGATAACATAGTTACTGCTGAGCAGGGCTTTCGCAGCGTCAAGGCCTTTTTAGCTTCTCATCCCAACCACCAGCAAGCAGGCTGGGAGTGCACAAGGAGTTGGGAGGGGACACAGCTGGGACAGCTGACCCCAGCTGACCCAAGGGTTATTCTGTACCATGTGGAAACATGCTCAGCACGTAGATGTAGGGGAAGAAGAAAGAAGGGAGTGACATTTGGAGCAACAGCGTTTGTCTTCCCAAGTCACCATTACTTGTGATGGAGCCCGGCTCCTGGAGACAGCTGGATATCTTCCTGACCATGGGGAGTGGTGAATGAATTCCTTGTTTTGTTTTGCTTGCATGCATCGTTTTTGCTTTACCTACTAAACTGTCAACCCACAAGTTCTCTCACTTTTACCCTCCTTACTTTCTTCCCCACCCCAACAATAGAGAGTGAGCAAGGAGCTTGTAGGGCTTGATTGTGAGCTGGGGTTAAACCATGACATAACCAAACTATTATACCACAGGATAAAATAGAACATTACACTGTCAAAATTTACAGTTGTGGCAATGTATCATAACATTACCTAAAATTAATTCAGCAAGTTTTCTCTTTTTGCTAAATCTCCTCTGTGAAAATTGTTTCAGATTTTTGATTTTTCTGCCAAGTTTTTACTTACCTGGCTAAAGATTTACTATTGTTGTTCTTACTCTTCTGCTACTGAAATGCGGCCCTGATAATTCTATCACTAAGTGGCTGAGTTGGTCTGAAGTTATCTCCTAGGATTCCATCAGAGCCCTCTAAAAGTTCAGCACCTTTAACATGTGTCCTCAGTCTTCGAAATTCCTCTATCTGAAAGACATAAAAACAGATATAAAGAAGTTGAGACACATTCTTCACGATGGGACTGATGATCAAAATCAGCCTCATCCAGTCAATTCTGCAGCTTTGAAAATGGGAGTGTTCAGGTACCATATATTGGGGTCAGTATAACTAATAACATTTAAAAATAGTTGTCAGCACTTCTTTTAGGATCTATGACCTTCTTAACCATTGCAGATTACATCCTATGAATCAACCTTACAGTTCTGCATTGAGAGTAATCATTGTAGTGTTCTTCAAATAAGTGCATTTCAGGAATAACTTGGTTGACTACAAATTGTTTTGAAATTCTCCTAGTGATATGTTCCTGCCTGAAACTGTTGTTATCTTCTAAACCAGAAGAATTCTGAACAGACTCTTAGCTTTAGAGGATATCTGCTGACATTCTATGTGGACAAATATGGGTTTCGCAATCACAACAAAATACTCCTTCGAAAGATCTGTAGATGTAGGTACTTAGAAAGTCAAATATTGTAAAAAATAAATATCAAAGATTTCAATTGAGCCAAAACAAATATGTTTCTGGCTTATAGAATCTTTTTAGATTTTTCTAAGTGTAATCTGGTGTAGGGCAGAACGTGAGCAGCTTCCATCGCCATCCCTGGTATCAGCATCAAGCGCTGCATGATAAAGAACTGAGAAAACCAATGCATATCTCAGCAATATTATACTTTATTCTTCAACAGTGTTGACTTTAGGAGTCTGGTATTTTAAGTAAGTAGTTACAACTACTATTAAAATTGGGTTTGCTTTAAGATATTCACAAGCTGTCTCAGCTGGATACAGCAAATGTACCTGATGGCTGACTACCCTAACCTCAGCCTCTGTACTTTTACTGACCCTTTGGTACTTCACTATGCAGTTCAGCTCAAACTTGACACTGAAGATACAGAGAAAGTAAAGTGCAGCTTGCAGTACACAATCCTTTAAACATCTAAGATATTACAGAGGTAATTTCTCCATGAAAAACATTCTATGAAGGATTACAAGGAAAATGTAAGTGTGATTCTAGAATTAAATTAAATTCTGTACTAAACAGCAGGTAATGGCACTTTTATTCTTATCCTGCCTGCAGAGAATACATTCTTACCGCAACCTGAAAGACAACTGCCTTCATCGTTGTTTTCCACTCTACAACAGAATTGATATAGATGTATTTACTTGATTTAGAGGCTAGCTCTGCTCTGCTTCATTTTCCTCAAAAAAAACAATGTGCTTGGGAATCAACACTTGGCTTCTGGCAGCTGAGATATAAGGCAACAGCTCAGACTGCAAAGACGAAACGGAGAATGAACTGTAAAGCTCCTTGAAAGTGCTTTTTGCGGCAGAATCCTGTTTTGGAAGATTCTTGTTGTTGCTATTTACTTAAAGAAAGCTGAAAACAAACCTGCTATGGGCTTGGAATTGAAAAAAGCTTCAGGACTCATGTGCTGGTAAATCACTGAATGGATTTTTGTAAAGGTAGCCTGTTTCACCATCTGAATCAACTCTGGAAAGTCTGAGATAATTGCAGTTTAGGAAGGAGCATTTTACAAAAATGTGGCTTTTGTTTGATCTTTTGAGAATGAGATACTTCAAACAAGCACAGATGAAGGAGAGGGAAGAGCAGACTCTCTGCAAAGCTGGCATTTGTGAGCTGTCTCCTACTGTAACTACAAATGCTCCATCTCAGTCCCCACAGTGAAATCTTTTTCCAGGAGGTACTTCTCACAAAGTAGCTTCCAGTTTCTTCAGTCAGGAAAGCAGAACTGACCTGATCTCCACCCGTGCTCTTTAGTCCTTAGGGAAGTCAGGAATTCTAGCCCTGCTCCAAGGGGGAATTGCTTCTGAGATCTCCAGTCTCCTGAAACATTCCATGTTTCAGACTGCCATGACAGAGACCCTCTATACACATGGTGGTTCGCTTCTCTTAAGAGAATTGGTTCTGTGAGAAATGGACACTAGTGTGCTGACACTACTTTTCTTGTTCAATTTCCACGTGACAAGGCAATATGTGTGCCCTACTCATCCTGCTTTACCACATATGGAACCACTTACCATCTCCTCCCAACACCTCATAAGTCAATATTCTGAAGTACACCCTGCAGGACTGCCAATGAAACAGGTGTTTTAGAGGCACATGGCTAAGCATCCTTGGATATGCACATACTTTTGCCAGGAATAGGCACTTAGAAAAGTTCTTCACATGCCCAGAAGACACTAAGGATGACCTAGGCCTGTTCACACTGAAATACAGGATCAAGTTCTAACCAGTGAAAAGGCAAATCCACAATGTTAACAGTCGCATTTCTTCTAAGTAAAAGCATTTAGTTTATATTTTGTAGAATGTTTTTACCACTTTCTCTCTTCAAATCCTGAACACCGCATTCTTCTGTTTCACTTACGTGTTCACTGAAGAACCCCACACACAAAACAAAGAATTTGCATGTTTTCTACAACCATTTCTTCTATATGAGGTATAAGAAGCATTATCCTTCTGCTTGAAAATTTTACATGCCTCCATGACACCTTCCAAGAACACGAACCTGCTTCCTTCCCAGTGCACGGAATACCATGAACCTCTGAGTGCTTTATTTCACAGACTACATAAATTTTGCACAATTCTCACTCCAGCTCCATATGCTACTTACTATTTCTGTCCTTTAGGAGGTCTTGATTCTGAATGAGGTAGACAAAAGGACTAGAGACCTCGCCATTCAATACAAAACCAGTTAACTCTGACAATGAATACAGCAGAACAGCAGCTCCTTGCTGCATCATCGTTTAAAATCTCTACTCTGAGAGCCTGTATTTGTTCTGGGCTTCAGTGAACCACAAAGCACGTTATTCACTAAAGGCCCATTTTTTTAAATATAGAGGAAAGAAGCATGAGCAAGTTTTTTTCTTTAATAATTTCCTGCCCTTTACTGGCCTGATAGGAAGGAGTTTTCTGGTTTTTCCCACCACATTTCAGCAGTGTACATGCATGGGTGAGGTGTCTTACAAAAACAGTCAATATAGCAATTTCTGGGCTGGTCTGTATATTTCAACCTGAGACAAGTGAGGATGATAAAAATCACAAAAGAAGGACAGGCATATGCAAAAAGAGTACCGCAGAGTGCAGCTTTCCAGACAAGCTCCTTTACACTGAGGTCAATAATAAAACACCAAGAACCAAATTTCCAAAGCCCCTATTCTCCAGGGGAGAAGAGTTGCCTGCACACTTTATCCAAATCTCACAGAATGACCTAGGAAGGAAAAATGCTTTCTGACAGAATTGAAGGCTCATGTCAAAGAAAATTACTTCCAGTGAGGAAAAAGCACTGTATCCCAGGAAAGCATATCTGGATGCTGCAGTCCTGGCTTATTCTTTTGCTATTCATATAACCTATTATGCCTTTGCCAAAATTGTTATTTCTCCATTTTCAAAATACGAAAATGTGAAAATACACAGATGTGATGATGTACTGTAACTGCAATTTTATTCTTTTTTCCCCCCTTATGACCCATGGTTTGTTAAGCTAATCAATATAGTTATGTTAATTACAGAAAATGAGAATGGGAATGAGTATCTTGTCTCCAACATATGAACTAATTTCATCAGAGGAAGGAAATAAAATCTTTTCTGTACTAGACTTTGTTATTCTTTATTTGTTATTGACACTCAGAATTTGATTATTTTATGGCCTGAAAAATGAAAATAGAAAGCCTTGAATTTGTCTCTTACCAACTATAACCACAGATGGTACTATTATTTATATAAATCACTTGAAATTTCATAAGCTGTGTTCATTAGTATCCCACAGAAGAAAGTTCTACAAGTTAATGACATATGTAAAAATAATGTGTTTAAACCCATTAGAAATGCATTTGCAGTGAAATATATGCTTTAATACTGCAAGCTGGCTTAATAAAATTAAATGCCTTTACCAGCTATCCATGGATGACTCAAAACGGTATATCTTATATACATACTCTTATTTTCCATAGGCAAAAGCCCTTGTATTTCTAATCTCCGCTGTACAACCTGCTCTAGATGAACCTGCTTTAGCAGGGCGTTTGGACTAGATGATCTCCAGAGGTCCATTTCAACCCCAATTATTCTGTGATTCTGTGATTAAGTGAAATCTCTCATAGGCACCCGTGCTCACATGCACAAAAGAGGCCAGATATTTCATTGCAGCAAAAATCCTAATTACAATTGAAAATCTTGGAATTTTAGGCTATAGCAAAATATTCTGGCCCACCAAAATCTTATTTTGGGCATCCTAGAGATCTTGCAGTACCTTTCAAACTTTGAATCCCAGAATCACTTCCTCTCACTTGTCTCCACATTTATTTTTAATTGACATGTGAAAGCACTATCTGACGCTAGTTAATTTTTTATCCCACCTTGACAAAAGTTCTTCATGTTCTTAATAACTGTCTTTCCTGCACAACCTGACCTTTAATACAATCATAACTACTAGTGAGGAATTTTTTTCTAATTGATGCTTATCTACGACAAGTAAAAAGTACTGTGGATCATATTGGCGTAAGTCTGCTCCAATTTATCACTCTGTTCCAGTGCCACATCTCACCCGCATACTGTATCCGTGGGAAGCAAAAGCTCCTCCATGACTTGTGTGCCCTTCATCACTGCAATATTCTTGTTGGATTTGGTTTAAAGCTATCAAAGTAACACAGCAACACAAACCAGATACCCCTCACCTAACAAAGGTCAAGACTGTGAATCATAATCTTTTCCCCGGGCATTATGGGTCACTCTTTTCCACAGGCACAACATTTTTTTCAGGAGTTTTATCCCCTTTGCACCGCATTCTAACATCTTGTTTTATTGTGGTAAATTAATACATAGTAATACTAACTGAAGTTGCCTTTATCTAGTTAATTCCTCTTTTGTTCACACTCTTGCTGTCTCTCACCACACGCAGATGGCTTGAACTGTGCCCTCCTCTGTGCACTGACTGGATTAAAAGGGAATAGAGACTACAAAATCTGCAACTAACAATATCATATTATGTCTCAGTGTAACAGCTGTGGACTTTGTACCTCTGATTAAGTCCTCTTCTTTATCCATATCATATCTGAACAATTAGCTGCCAAGTTACAAAATGCACACTCTTTAAAAGTTATTCTGAATCTAATAATGCCAGCGGAATGCTATTTCCACCTACTCAGTAGTTAGAACCCACAAGATTTATCCCTTCATAAACAAATAAATAACAGATTTACGATGGGATACATTTAAGTTGTAGCTACCATACAAATAGCTTATTGGGAGCTATTGCTTTTATCCTATGATCAGACCCAAAATTCAGTTTCCATATGAAAATAAATACTGCCAATTTCAAACTGTTAAAGTTTGTAAAATATTGTGCTGGCATCATTTTGTGCTAGCAAAATTTTAGATTATTAAAGCTGAAATAATTTAAATCTGAATTTATCACCTTTTATATTTTTTTCCCTTCTGTTTGCACATGTTTCAGAACAGGCCATGAAAATGAATGTATTCAGCTTCAGGGATTCTACAGAGTTTCACTTAAATTAAACTCACAGTCCTCCAGCTGGGATGCACAGACTGTGGAAGTATATTCATCAGGAGTTTTAATTGTTTTTACCAGGATTATCTGTAGACAGATTTGAAATGTTTCTGCAGAAAGGTTCACATGACTGCAAGATACAATTTAAGAAAAAAAACCCCAAACACCTTAAAATACATGTGTGTGAAATCAAATTTAAATAGGTAGTTTCCATTTGACATTTATTATAAAAATGAATATAAAAAGAGCAAGATAAATTAAATATAGTTCAATGCAATATAGCTAGCCAGTACTACGTTAACATTTCTCATTCTCTAGGACGTAGTGTCTTTCTATGCTTTTTTTTGTTCCTTTAACATCAAAAAGCAGTGATATTTGAAAGCTTACAATTACAAAGAATTGAATTTCTTTTGCCCATTGACTTCTTCTTCTTGCACTTAAATAACAAATTATTTTAAATGCAGATGATAAATGATAACAAGGTTTTTCATCTCTGACCTTTGCATTGCTTTCAGTGACTCAAAAGGTTTAACCTTTACTTGAAAAGCCACGTACTGATCTAATGGGATCTTTAAGGAGAAAAGGTATAACGTCCTGATATATATATTTGCACGCTATAACCTTTAGCTCATAACCATATTCCAAGGTCACTTTAAGCACAGCTGTTACCTGCACTTGGGACACAGTCAAAGGGTAGCGAAATAGTATCCAGGTGACACCTTCACTGCAGGGTGGAATGGTCAGAGAGCCCTCATACACCCAGTAGTCACGCAGCAGAGGATCTGAAATTAAAAGAAACGTGGAATTTTAGTGAAATTAAAGTTAATTGTGTCTTTCATATTATGACAGCTTATGATAGCCGTGGGCCTGCTCAAATGATGAAGTTAGTATGCCGTAAGCTAAGGTGTGAATTTATAACCTGTCAAGCACTGTCCGCTGCTTTCTCATGTGAATGTGTATGAGCCTGTGGTCACTATATTACAGTAACTTCCCACTGAAGACCAATATTTTAAATATGAAAATTCCACTTTATAGGTGTGAAAAGTAACGGGAGCACAAATCTTTAAACAAACACAGCAAATAAGTTATATTGTGAGAAAGAACTCCTGTTAATGTCAAAACCTACAAGAGCCATGCAGTTTTGAAGGCAAAGGGGTTGAAGTGATCAAATTTTAACTGACTTTTACATTTAGGATATATCTCAAGAAGGAATTTATTTAGTTTTTTAGAAAAACGTCAGTGAAAATTCAGCTCAAGAAAACTTTGCAGTTTGCAATTCTGGTGACATATTTTTTGAGATGCACTGGTGCCTTCTAGCTTTGAAAAAGTGAGTTGAATTTTACGGGGAAGGGGGCATCATGGTTTATATTTGAATTTTTTAAGTTTATAAATTTATTTACAGTTTTATAAATAACTATTAAAATAAACAGTTGTTCTATAAAGGAAATGTACAATGTTTTGTCCAAGCAGAGTTTTGGCTCTACATACATTTGCTTCCAACTATTTTAATTACTTTAATTATTTTAATTTTAATTTCTCATAGATTCCAATCACTCTTACTTCCTGGGGCTTTTCTTTGCTGCTGTAGCCCATACAGCCTAAGACATATGGAGAGGAAACTGCCTGACTGTAAAAGAGGGGACAAGAGACAAACCTAGAGAGGAACTGGAGACAAAGGGTGGTTAATCATGGCACGGAGAGCTAAGGGGAAGATAGAATGGGAGACTGGAAACATAAACTTGCTTGGTTGAACTAACCTGTTACTGTTTTTTCACTACTAGGTCAGAGGAATATCAGTAGAATTAAATCTTGCTAATGAAACCTGTGATTGTCACTGAATGGATTTTGTTTTATTGCTGTAATTTTCTTTCTCAGTTAGGGAATTACATAGCAAATCCATTTACAGCAAGTTGCATTATCAAACACTCAATAGTTAAGAACTGCAAGAATTAATTCAGCCCATCCTGTGCATGCATTGTGACACTTATTACATGGTCATATATGTCTTTTCTGGAGAATGTGTCCTCGTTTGCTTGCAAAGATGGATGATTTTGTTTTGAAAAGCATCTAATAACACTTGGATTTCTCTCTACAATATTCTGTACTTGGTCTTCTTTTTCCTATGCTACTCAAATCCTTCTTGTTAGAAGGACCATATTTTCTCATTTTTCGTATTTCTAGTGCACTCACTTCTTCAGTGCCTGAGTGCTTAAGTGAATTAATTAATCCTTCCACACCTCTGTGTGGTGAGGGAGGACAGATTACCCCCACACTTTAAAGCTGGGGAACTGAGGCACAGGGAAGTTAAGGTCAAATGCATCTATTCATTTGAGGTGTTCAATATGACATGCTTAGAACCTGATTTCTCTGAGTGGTTAATTTTCTATAGCACTTAATACAGTCAGAGCACTGCTCCCAATGACTTCTCTTGGAGGTGTAAGCACTCAGCACTTCTGCAAATCAGACCCCATGATCTCAAGTCGGGCACCTAGAAAATGAGGAACACATAGTTAGAGATGACTTGTGGAAATTTCGGGTCATGTGACTTGATCAACATCAAACAGGAACTGTGAGGCAGGGGGCCTGTAAAAAATAAATTATGGTCATGCAACTAGGTGATGTTTTATAATGCATATGCATGAAGAGGCACAGGCAGCCTTAATTCCTGCAATTCCTAATTGCTGAGCAGTTCACTTTGCAACCTAGATACTATTGTTTTGATATAATTAATATATTTTAATGTAGACCTGGGCTATTTTGAAAACTTAAAGATCTTGCCACTATAACACAGAATTTATCTCAGATGGATTCCTCAATTTGTAGAAACATTTATTTTTAGAAAAGCATTTTTAAAAAGTCACATTTCTTACTGATATTCTTTAACTGTTAGTTATATGAGTTTGAATTTGCCTCCCTTTGTCACTACTCCTTCAGTGCTATGCAACTTTCATCACATTACGCCACTGTCTTTTGACACTGCCAAAAAAATACCTTGTTGAGTGGGTAGCCTTATACTTCCAATTTTATGCCCAAGTAGAGAGAGGAGTTCACACTGCTGCCTCTCCAGGTGGGATGATAAATCCTCAGGAAAACTAGCCACAGTGTTGCCAGCAGTGCACAGCCTAAGGTCTTATGTCCCACTCACATGACAAAGGTGTATATTTGCTGTAAATGCCAATTGACTTCATCCCTAGCCCTGTTAGCACCACTAGGTGCAAAATGCATTACCACCTTACGGGACACACTCTCAGGCTTGCAACTTAGGCTAAGCTTCAGGTCAAGATTGTCTCAGCCTCTCCAATTAGCTAGTAATCCACGCATGCGAAAGTAAGCAAAGGCACCTACCTGGCAATAAAGAGTTGGGATTAAAACAGGGTATTGTTTTGGACTTTCCCTGAAAAAATGAATACAAATAAATCTCATCTCTAGTTTCTTATTAAAATGCTGATGAATGGAGAGGTAAAACACTTTCTGTGTTCTTACAACATTAAGCCCTGCGCTCCTGTGCAAAGCAACCTCGTTAAGAGCTCCCATTTAATTATCATTGCATTTGTCCTTGCAGCTACACAAACACATATTTTTATTCTATTTTATATTTTATTTCTAAGGCTATCTCAAGAATTTGTGAGATTTCTGTCTTTAGGACCTGGGCTTCTTCCAGGACCCAGCCTTGAAATTCTTTACACAAAATTCAGGAGTTCCATACAAAATGACAAAAGGGCCAAAGTGAGCTTTTTCTTAACCAATGTGGATAACATTTAATAAAGTAAAGCAGGTTCCACATATTTAATGCAAAAAAATTTTATGTATACCAAAGTATGTTTGATGCTGACCCTCTAAAA
Organism: Cephalopterus ornatus; assembly: GCA_013396775.1. NCBI lineage: Eukaryota > Metazoa > Chordata > Aves > Passeriformes > Cotingidae > Cephalopterus > Cephalopterus ornatus. The sequence goes on from VZRE01000488.1 coordinate 387,394, forward strand.
ATCATCATTGTAACACACTTCACACAATGACAAGGCCTTTCGTGACATTCCTCTACTTGGCTGTCCTCTCAGTAATGAAACTACAGAGTTCCATATGCTATTGTTTTCTCTGACACCTTTATAAGCAATGAGTTTGCATTATTAAACATCATGACTGAAGTTTACCATATATTATTTGACTAAAAGTTATTTTACTTTCTAATTTTTCTGCACTTCAGCATCCACTGCAGTGATCTCTTCAAACCAATGAAAAACATGTCATTAATACATCTCAAAATTTTTTTAAAATCAAAGGTATGTATGATTATTTCTGTTACAGATCTTGAAGCAGAGAGATGAAAGTAACTTGCCCAAGGTCATTTAAGATAGCAACATTCTTGGTATCTTCTCAGCCCTGTTAGGATTAGTATCTCTCCTTCTCTCACACATAATCTCTCACACGTAATCCACCTGACAAGTTGGCATTGTGTTCTTGCTGATGCCCCATTGCAATTTAATATGAGTCCTCATTTCATCTATTCTTTTCCTCTACAAATTAAAACCTTGTAAGTTTGGAGATACTGCTGCTGGCATTCACTAGGCATGTTGCAGTGCTTTCATTCACACAGACTCCATTATAGACACTGAAAAGGTAGGATTTGCAATCAGTTATTGGTATAGATCAAACTTTCTGGAACACCTGAAAAGGAATTAACTACTAAGATTGTGTGTTATCTGAATACTGTAAAATGCTGAGATTTTCATGCAGGCCACCAAATGATGGCTCTCACATGTGGTTTCACTATAGACATATCTGAAATCTTTCTCTTGGCTTCATACAGGCCCTTCGGTCACTTTCTCTCCGGGCAGTGAAGGAAGCATTTCTTCAGACAATGCCTTACCTTGTACTGGATGTCCTGGAGAATTTCGGTTACAGCCTTTAGGCCTACATGCTCTTTTCCTATCTGAAATACAGAAAGTGAAGATGAGTTTCAGCATCTTGCTATTTCAGAAACTGGGAGGCAAGACAGAGGTCAAAGAGACCACTAAGTTCTGTAATTCTTTTTAGATAAGCTACACCAACTTCTGTTAACCAAATACACTGATACATGGCAACTCCAAACAATTAAATCATAAAACCACCAGTCAGAAGTAAATAAGGTTTAAATACTTTAAAGCAGAGACAGAAACTCACAGAAGAAGAGTCACAGTTAAGTCCAGTAAGTCTTGACTAACCCTGTTTTGCAGCATACGCTCTATGTGTAGTCAAAATCATGCAGTATTATGACATATACATGCCAAGGATACAGCTTGTCCTTACCAGTTTTTGTCAGAAAAGTACACAGAAGGAACAGAGTGAACAAGCATGACAGACACTTTTTGAATTTGTTCCCACAGCGTTGCAAATCTGTCCCAAGGTATCTCTGAAGCTCGGGGGAGCTTTTTCCTGCCTGCAGAGCACAGAATGGCAGATTCCCTCCCTCACGACATCTCTGGGATCCTGCCAGTGAAAGCTGGGCTCCCAGCAGGCTGCAGCACTGCCTTTACCAAACACCTTTAAGGCACAGAAGATGGGGCTCTCAAAAGAAACACACTGTTGAAATAACAGATTCTAATTTTACATGAACGTAGTTCACTCTGCACACTGAATTCAGCTGCTTCTGACCTAAATCACCCAAGCTTTTACCTTCAGAACAACATTGTGAAAAATGGAAGACACAGAATGGCCTTCCACTTGATTTCTTTGCAAACATGCACACATATGAGGTGAGGAAATAAGTCAGCATGAGTAAGAACGTGAGAGCTAGACCCTGAAAAATTTGTTTGCTCTTTGTTTCTCTTGGAATAGAATGACACAGTAGTCACTGGAAGGAAGCAATTGAATGTCAACAAAAAGTACTTTGTTATTTCTATGAATTTAACAGGATTTTCTTTTGTTTGAGAACAAAATTTCAATTGAAAACCTTCAAAGTAGGTAACAGATATTGAAGTCACTCCAAAGATGCTGTTTCTAAATTAATAATTCCCAAGGGCTGTCACTTATATCAGTGAAAATATTTTCACTGACCTTAATGTATTTGACAACTGTGGTACAAAATTATATTTTCATGCCTTTACCAGGAAAAAATGGTCACTGAATTTCCTCTCCCTGATCCTTTAATAAAGAGCATAAATACTGTTTTTCTCTGGTCAATTGTAATTATGTGATGCCTTTCTTGGCTAATGAAAAAGTCTTGGAACACTTAAGAACACCGATGAAGGTGAGAGACCAGAAGTGGAAAATGTATCATTGAAGTTTCTGATTTATTTAAGAACTTATATATAACTTTCTAACTGACTCGAAGGTTACCTCTGATGGAATGAGAAGGTGACTTATGTAAGCAATTATCACACAGCCCTCTAGGATACAAAACTGAAGACTTTATAACTTCCATTTTTAGCAGTCCTATCTGAGTGTTGAGGCAGTAACCAACATACCTTCAAATTCAGAGGTAAAGCTCAAAGGCACTCATAAACTCGTTATGAAATACGACAAATTAATAATATTACTGTGAAAGAAAATCCATTTGATCTAAGCATGAACTCTAAACCTCTTCCTCCAAACCCATTTAAATGAAACAGTTTGCCATTCCTCATGAGGAAGATGAGAATCTGGTATTTGAGGACTAAAACAGAAAATCTTTATAGGGTGCAGACCTTGAAAAACCTTCAACAGCAATTAGATTGTGCTGTTAACTTCACAGCTTTCATTACACCTTGCTCCCAGGAAGCTTTAAGCCTCCTGATCACAGGCTTTTCTGAGGGTCTGTGGCAAGACTTCTTAACACTCTGAGTCTCTCAAGAAGTAATGTGACTCCCCAGATAGTAGGCCTGGCCAGAAACGGAGAAAAGCACATCACAGAGATAGTGAAGCACTTGTACATCCTGATAGCCCTCATTCTGCCCTCAAAGGAATGGAGATTGATGTCTGCTTATGGCCAACTATATATTATCCCTTCTTTAACTAATATACTTCCAATATCCTGTTTAAACAAGACTTACTTAGCACATCTGTAGAAAGCATGACTGAGAAGTATCTTTTGAATAGAATACTAGCAGTCATACATTGTTTTATGTTACAAAATCATTACAGATTAAATAAAATTGAAAGAACATCATTATCCTCAGACAAATGACAGTGCTTCATAACAAGTGTAACACAGGAAACTTACCTGCACAAACAAAGCAATAATAGCTATGCCGTGCTTCTTCCCTACTGCCTCATCAATGCTGCTGTACAGTGTAGAGTTCCAGTGCATTAGATGAAGCTAAAACAAAGCAGTGCAAATAAACCAGTAGAGAAATACGTTTTGTAATAAAAAACCACCAGCAATTAACATCAATTAACAAAGCCTCAGCATGTGCATGACTATACATATGTGCACGCCCATGGCTGTGCACGTATAGATTAAGTGCATTACTATTGTGAATATCAGGAACACCAAGAATAAAGCATCAGCTACAGATAAAGTGATGTATAGCCACTTACCAAATATATACAGCAAAGGTGTGAATGAGGTACTAATTATGATTTACAAACTCACTTTGAATACTGAAATAGCATCAGCTATCGAAGCCCACCAACACTGCCTCTCAGCCATCCCACTCTCTCCCAAGGTAGGAAAATTATTATGGACAGAGGCTGTCCAAACACACGTTAGACTGACTGACTGTACTATCATAACATCACTTCTCTCACTAAAGAGAACCCGAGACGAGTCACTCAAATTTCAGTAGTAAGGGTGCAAGTGATTTTGGGAAAAGTTAAATGTAGAGAAAGTCAAGGAGAGAAAATTGGCTGAAGGACCACCTTAGGACAGTCATGAAAGAAAGGGATGGTAAAGAGGAAAATATGAGCCCTCAACTGCCTTCTTCAACAGGGCAGCAGGGCCAGCAGGAGCTAATGCATGAATATATGGCAGGCAGTATACATCGGATAACAAACACAGTCTGTTCTGGTGAAGTGTCATAGCATGATTTGGGAAGTGGTGTTTGAGCAAAGTGCTGGAAGACAGATTATCAGGTGGTTGGAAAGCAGGGAAAGAAGGGAGGGGAAGGAAGATGGGGGTAAAGAGAAAAGTGCTGTAAAACAGATTGACAGCTGGGAGGGAAGGGAAGGGAGAAGGAAGGCAGGCAGGAAGGTAGGCAGGCAGGCAGGAAGGAAGGAGGGAACGGGGAAAAGGGGGAAGGAAAGGGGGAAGGTAGGGCAGTATCTGCTGAAAGATGATATGCATTTTGAACATCAGTTTTTCCAGAAATAATGCTAAATGTAATCTTTGTGACTAGGTCTGATAACACTGTAGAACTTGAACATCCTAAGCACAGCAGCTTTGAAGTTTATCTATCAACTTTTGCACATTTCACAGAGATAAAACAGCTAAGAAAATACCAACTCTTAGACTTAATTCCTATTGTAAAATCATGATCGATATTTTGGTCAGTCATGTGTCTAAAGAAGTTAAAATGTCACCCTGATATCCAACGTTGTTTCCACCTTCAGCAAAATTAGTTTTTAAAATAGATAGTGTGTCTTCCTATTTTGTGTTTTATTTCTGCATGATAACAGCCTCTGTGAAATGCTTGCTGCCCCTTAGACAACAGGAGTTTACTCAGGCATCTCAGAAGACCAGTTCTTCAAGCACTCTCCACTTATTTTATCTCCAATAAGAATTTTAGGCACTGCTCTTGATGATTATCATTTCCAAAGTAAATACAAACATTTAAATGAACATACTGTAAATTGAATTAAATTCCATATTATCATCCAAATAATTCTATTCATTCTGGTCAAAAGCATCTGCTACAGCAAACACATGGAACATTTTTCTTAAGAAATATAATGATTCATTTGCACATGAGAACACTAATACAAATAATCTACTTGCCCATGGCTACAAAACTTGTAGACTAACAAATGCTCCCTGTTAGAACTAAGCTATTTGTTGCCCATGGACTTACTTTGTCTTGTGCATTTTATTGTGTATAAAAAGCTTTGTTACACATTTGATTTGTCTCTGGATTTTAAAGGAACAAAACCAGACGATCAAAGAATAAGATTTCAGTCTCCAAGGCTCCCTTTGGCAGGCACACAGCCACCACCACCCGAGAAGAGCAAGCAAAAGCACTGCGCTTTTCCACAGATGAGCCTGGCGTTCGCACCAGCTCCCCACTAGAGGGGGATCACGGAGTCCCACAGCCCTCACCGAAATCCTGACACTAAGGAGGAAATGTGAAAGAAAAAGGTTGGAGTGACTGCAGTAGGGTTGGCAGCACCCTTGGTGCAGCGAGGACAGAGCTGCATGGCACATGGCTCAAAGCTTGTCCTTTGGTGGCTGGAACAATAGCATCGAGGGCAACTGCCAAATGTAAAGAGACCGTGACTTTGCCTGTGTCAACAGGCGGGTCTTGGCTAGAGCTGCTGCGGCATTCAGTGTGTGGCTGTCACCTCCTTTGGAGGTGAAGTCTAATCTGATATCTGTCTGCATTCTGACAGCAGCAGGTTTTTTATTAAGATCTGAAACAAAAATGTTGAGTCCAGAAAGGGGAAAATGTGCTTCATATTGTACAAACAATGACTCCAGTTTATCCAGAAACAGATTTTTGTCCTGTTTTAGGCAGTGGGCTCATCAGGGCAGGGATTTTCCCATGATAAGGCTGTATCACATGGAAAAACTACACCAAAACCTCTGTGTAATACTGTAATGCATTAAGAGTTAAAGAATTAGCCCATTCAACAGCCTGACAGGAAGATGTGATGCAAAATACACTCATCTGCTGCATGAGAGAAGGACCATAGTGCAGGAGTATCTTTAGGTCTCTGCATCCTCTCTAAGCCTCCTTTCTTTCCACTAGCTCAATAGAGATCAGAATGGTCTACTCAAAAACAAACAAACAAAAAAACAAAACAAAACACCACCATAACACCAACATCACTTGACCACTTGAATATGAGGAAGAACTTCTTTCCTGTTCAGGTGACCACACACTGGAACAGATTGCCCAGAGAAGTTGTGGAGTATGGATATATTCAAGAACTATCTGAATGCAATCCTGTGCAATGTGCTCTAGGATGACTCTGCTTGAGCAGGGAGGTTGGACCAGATGACCCACAGTGGTCCTTTCCAGCCTTACACATTCTGTGATTTTGTGATATCACAAAGACAAAAAAGGGATGCATTTAAAGCTAATGTTGACACACCTAGACTAGGTTCAGGTTTAATAATCAGCATTAGTACAGGTGCTGAAAGATAGGTAGTCAGCACTTTCTGCTCCAAAGGTTTCTGCAACTTTGAGGTTCTGCTCGAGGATGTGTAAATTCCATAGCAGAGTCCTTGGAACAAGAATCATGATTTTGTACTGGATTGCTATAGCCCAAAGTAGAATGAACTTCTAATCTGTTTTTAAGATGCTGCTGGGTTACTTCTTTAAAGGTGGTGACAATTACAGTGGATTAGTGATATATTTTTTACACAGGAGTTTGCAAACTTGCTGTCATAAACACTGTGGTGCCAAACATGGTCAGCAGGTTCATAAATGGGCTGGACAAATTATGGACAAGTCAAAAAGAGACACTAAGAAAACAGGTAGAAAGTACTCCTAGTCCTATGACGGTAGATGAATGAGGAATAAACCAAAAAGTGGTCTGGCTCATGTGCTCCTCCTACACAGCATCCCTTATTAAACCTGCTAACAACAGCACACCAGATGGACTGCTCGCCTGATACAGAAGGGAATTTATTCTGTTCTCATGTCCTGAATCAAGGAAATATTCAGAATTAGCTACTCATAGAAAACATTCCGTCATTAGGGAAAAAAAAATTAGACCGGCAACATAACGGAAAATAATAATCAATACCATAATATTTCCTGACAACAGGCCAATAGGTTTCATATGTTTTGTTTTAACTCTATAAGGCCATGCATGCACACTAATATAAATAAACAGATGTTGACCTGCACTTAAGAAACTGGAAGTCAAATCATTTCTTCTACAAGGCAGGAAAAATGTAACTCAGAGGGGGGCTGGGCAGGTACATGAAAAAATGATTCAGAAAGTGAAGTAGCAAGGAAGTAGTAAGTGAGTGTTTATAGTAAAGTGTTTTTTCCCAATAATGTTTTATCCTGTGTATTTGTGATTCTCTGGAGCAGTTCTGGCTCTTGCATGTTCTTTTTTATTTCTAATATGACATCAGATATAAACATCAGATGACAGATTTTAAAAAAGATGGCTACAAAAAAAGAAGTCTACAAACATTACAAAATTTGAACTCTTCAGAGTACAGTACACAAACAATACGGTCCGTAACTCTTTTTAATATTTAGGGGGATCAGACATGCAGAGAGGAATGACCCCAGTGGTTTCAAAAACCTTGAAACTCTCAATATGAGATAATGCCCATGCACATGGACAACTTCATATCCATGCATCTCTGTCTTACAACTAGGAATAATCACAGAGGATGTTAGATTAATGTTCTGTATTTTGATAACCTTTTGAGACAGCTGCATAAAAAGTGTGCACTCACAAGGGGTGCCAGTTCCTGATATGAACATAACCGTGTGGGTTTTTTTAAACAATCAGCTGCAGTGCATTGGCAGCTTTCCATTGTGAGGTTCTCATTCAGAGTACAAAGAAGTTGCACATCTCAGTATGGCAGGAGAAGCTCTGCTCAACTTGGCAGCTAATGTTTTGATACTTGGTAGTTATGATGGCTCTACACAACCAAAATCTGTCAGCTATATGGTTACCGATTATCAGTGCCTGGCTTGACACACCAGAGAGTATAATTTTCAAAATAATAAGAAAGGTGTGAGGAACTACTCAGCACTCAAAAAATACATTTTTCTCTTGGAAAAAAATTAATTCGGAGCCTTTTAACACTCTAGCTGTAAATCAAAGAATTGTAGTGGTGACTTCTTTAAAATCAGATAAAAACTCATGAAGGCAAATCATAATAAAGTGCTAATAAAGTTGATCTGTTCTGTGAACAGCTCGAGAGACTCTGCTTCACAGGGAAGATTATGAAGTTATTCCAGGTAGCAGAGCAAACCCCTTCAAAGGATTATTCTGTATGGAACAAATTCTAAGAGACTTCTCAATTTTCATCCACTTCCCACTCAACCAAAAGACTGATCCTTATTTAGAAAAAGCTGACAGACATTAATAAGGGACCTATTGTAAAACAAGACTTTCTCAAACTGAGTAAGGACCTGAGATTCTGGCTTTAAAATCAATAAACAAATGAAAACACTACCTTTAAATCCATTTCTTTCTCTACCACAGAAATACCTTTCATGCCAATATGAAAAGGCCTGGGATGGTAGATATTTACACAGAGTCCCTGGGATGACAGTTTCTAGCAGGAATCAAAGTCACTTTATATGACCTAACACATTTATCAGTTCTGGAAGCCAGTGTCTCTCAATAAAAAACACAGTTACAAAAACATGCATTTTTCCCCTGTCTGGGGCACTGACTGTTCTCTGGAAATCTGCAGGATCCTAAGCTCACTGAGAGGAAAAATGATCTTTTAAGCTCTGTTACTGACCTTACTTTATTCCCAGTTCACATATAAAATATATAATGACAGGATAATTTATGTTAGAAGTCACCTCTGAAGTTCAACCATTTCACAGCAGCACCAATTTCAAAGTTAGCTACTAATTCAAAGTCAGATCAGGTTGTTCAGGTCCTTGTCCAACTAAGCTTTGCATATCTCCGACAACGAGACCCCACAACCCCTCTAGATACCATTTTCTGTGTTTGCCCCCCTCCACAATGAAGATTTTTTCCACCTTGTACCTAATCAGAATCTCTGCTGTTGCAACTTGTGTCTCTTGCCTCTTGTCCTTTCACACTTCCCGGGAGTTTCTGTTCAGGAGCCCAGGCACAAATTGCCTGTGATCGCCAGAGTAACATTTTTTGATTGACTCCTGAGTGATACCTCTTTCTGAAACCCCCTCAGCCATTCACCTTCGTGAATGACCATGTTTCACCTAAGCTTACTTCCAGATAAGCTTTCCTGACTCTTACAATGTCAGTAAAGTTGCTACCAGCTCTGTCTCTTGCCGCAACATGCCAGTGTGCACCTGCCACACAAATGCCAGACCAAACATAAGAGAGGCTAATTCTTTATTGGAAAATACACTCTGAAATAAATCACAACTCATCTTCTTTATGACATATCTGATTAATAGTAAGGGGAGAAGAAGGACTCTGCTCCACCATTTCTGCACTCTTATATGATCTTAATGTCATCAATTTGATATAAACTCACAAAATCTGGAATGTCTTGTGACCATAAAAAAGCAGCTCATATGCTATAACTGCTTTCTTTATGAATACTTATTGCTAAACTACTGAAACCCTAACTTGCTATTGGTATCCCTGTAAAACACCATTCAATGTACCGTGTTTCCACAGGCTAAGTCAGGCAGTTTGGAACAGAGCACCAAGCTCATGCTCCATGGGAGTCAAGGGGAAACATGCCAACAGCAGAAATCCTCCTGACCTCCCTGGTACCAGAAGCAGGCCCTACGGGGGACTTACACCTGATAAAACCATCCGCAGCTGAGGCAGCAGGAGGCAACATGAAACACCTGCCCAACCTGGGTGTAAGTCCTGCCTCAATTTAATTGGCAACCACAGCCCATGGTGCAAGAGCTTGTGACATGGGGAATTCTTCTGTTCAGAGGTTCCTGTTTGTGCTCTGTGCACAGTAGTAAGACCATAATTTTTAAATAATTCCTCTTCAGATCTATTAAACTCTTAGAATATCAGATTATGACAAAATCATCAATAGGCTTGCTTGAATCTATGCTGCTGTTGCAATCGCCCACTGCATTTTTTCCCCTCTCTACACTCTTTACTGAGAAGCTAATTATTACCAAAGCTTCTTTCTTCAATGAATGCTGCATCATGCATAAATTAATCTTTTGAAAACCTTTGTTCCTTGGTCAGAACTAGGTTATCCAGTTATTTCTTGTTATCTGTGTAAGTAGCTCCAGAAAAGTCTGCTTAGTCTGATAATATTACAGGAGAGCAGGCATCTCTCTGCAAATCTCTTAGGGATGAGAGATTTGCTGTTGCTCTCATATCTTCCCAACTCTTATTTCAATGCATGGGCTGTACATCGAAGTACTAATATTTAAGTGAATACTGCATCACCAGATCTTAACCACAGTTGCATATAAAACACATCAGTCTGGAAATTCTGAGCATGCTGGGTTTTGTCATGTTTCTGTCACTGGTGAGAAAGAGAGTGGAGCTAAAATTCTGTTTTGATTCCACATAAACACCATCTCAGGGATAAATCTTTATCACTGAGGAAAATTAAAGCAGTAGAATTGCTCTGCTAAAGACTGTAGAGATAAGAAATGTTCTTCTGGACTCACCCAAGTTTGTCAAAGATCAGCATATTCCAGTTTCAGTCACAACATGCCATAAAACTGAAGGAGGGAACAGTACAAATGACAAACTGGCTACCCAACTAAGGCCACCACAAAGTCTTTTTCCTGGTTTGAGAGGGATGAAATGAAGCTGAGGATTTACCTAGTAATAACAGAAGGCAACACAGCCTAGTTATACAATAATTATGTCTAATTTCAATAGCACAAATATTGCATAAGCAACATTACAGGAGGACAAAATGTGGAAAAATTGTGTCTTGCCATTTTACATGTGCACAAGAATTTATGAGGTGATACTTGACTTGGCAATGAATTGTTTCAGGAAGCAATTGACTAAGCTGTTGGCAGTGACCATAACATACAGTAATTAAGTTCCAAATCCTCACAAGGAGACTGAACCAAGGATATGACCAGGGCACACAGTTTTAAGAAAACTGATTTAAAACCCAGAAAGTTAGTTATTAACAGCCTGAAGGAGAGGTTTAGGAAAATAAAGTTAATGGAATTGATACAGAAGTTGTTTGAAAATATCTTAGGAGAAGTGAGAGTATGTGTACATACTCCATGCCACAAAAAAAGGGGAAACAAAAATCCATTAAGTAAAAAAAGTCTTCATGGTTAAACATTACAGTTTAGTCAACATAAATAAGCTTCCTTTGAAAATGCAAATGCAAATAAAGCAAATTACAAGATCATGAAGCCTAGGCAAAATCAAGTAGAAGTGGATGAGAATGTTGCCAAGGGAGTTAAGTTACAGATCAATGCACTTGGTTTATGTTTCCAGACTTGAATTTTTCAAGGCTTCTCTTGTGCATAGGTGCCAAAATGCCACTGTGCCTATCTTTGAAAGCAATACTAATTTCAACATAAAAGACACAACTAAAAGCAGATCCAAGAAACATAGATGACAACACTGTTAGCATTAAACCTGTCCTGATTAATATAATGTAGGAGAAGGGAAAGCAAATCTGCTGAACTTCTGCTTGTTACAATTTATTTAAAGAGTTAAAGATCAAGCAGATCTAGGCTGCGAATTAACTGTCAGGCTCCAAGTATTTTCAGAACAAGATGACATTCCCTGAACAAAGAAGTCTGTAATCTAAGATCAGAGAAATTAGGTGCAAGCAAATCATGCTGGAGCAGAGTACAAGGTATCCTGGAGACACTGCACAAACTTTTGCAGTTACGGTGTGAGACACTACATGTCTCAGGTCAAAAGCTAAATTCACATGCTAAACAAATGCTTGAATGGGACATCAGGGTAGTCCAGAATCCTTCCTGACCGTTGCTCTGCTCTCTATTAATATCTCTGAAAGAGGGCAGAACCTCTGTAAATAAAATTATTTTAGTTGGATCATAAAAGGAAGGATTGTAAAGACACCTTGCAAAGATGCTCTCTTAACAAAAAAGTATCCAATTGACAGCAGAAGTGTTCTAGGTAATTGTGAGGCAAACCTTCAGATGTGGCACTGGAAAGGTAAAGAACAGTGGGACTACTGAATTATTTGCAGCATCTCAGGAAACACTACCACAGTTGCTGTGGCAAATCACTTGCACTAAAGAATTATCTACATTGCAGAATAAAAAAAACATTACAACAACTAATATTAAACAGGAATCTGTGTTTGCTTTGAAAAGTCTAATCACACGCAGCATCTTCATTTCATATTATACCAAGAACTACTGGTTCATTAAAAAAATGAAATTAACAGCAGGAAGTAGTGACGTATATGGAAAAACTCAAAAGACAACAGCTACAAACAGTAAGCTGTTTTGGCAAAAGAAGCCAAAAGGTTTATAGGGGGGAAAAAAATAATTCAAACAATTAAAAAAGGAAAAATAGGTCAAATCTCATGTTCCTTTTCTAATGAGATGGACTAACTCTTCAGAGACAGGCTTTCTTTCCACCGTATACAAGGTTAGGAAATAAGAAGGGGACATGGGGAGGATGACACAAGGCCAAAAACCACGGCAGTTCTCTCAGCACTCACAAACACAGGCATAAATTATCTTCATGGTTAATGCAACTACAGCATCAATATTTTCACTTATCTCCTCGCTTGCCCAGAGAAGCCACTGACATGTAACATTTGCTTCCCTATTTCTTAGGAAAATCATTGGCAAAAATGTCAGAGGGTGTAGGGGAAACTGCGATTTGTGTGTACTTATTTTTTCTTCATGTTTCAAAGCACAAGCACAGTTTATGTCTACTGGCACACACGGGAGATTAAAGGAAAGCAGGAATTAATCAAAATTAACATTTTTCCAACTATAATAAATGTATACAGGCTAAGAAAAGGAATGAAAAAAGTAAAATATCCTTGTTTCTAGATTTCTGACTTTCAATATCAACTGAATAGTAAGAAACTAAAAAGCTGCACAATTATTACTGTCAGATTCATAGATCAGGCTCTTCACTGTCCCAAGTTTCTGGTTCATGTGCGAAGCAAGACGCACCACAGAGCATGTTATTGTTCCCTGACAGTATAGTCCCAGCAAACATGTAGGTTGAAGTGCCCTGGGTCTGCCTTTAGCTGTGCTAACAGGAACAAATATACTTTCAAACTTTTCGTTTTCCTTCCCTTGAACTATGAAGGTCAGGAAGGAAAAAGCAAGGATTTTGGTGCAGGACTCTCCAGCCTGCTCTCAGTCTGGTTCTTGCCAAACCAAGTGGGAGTATGTGTGTGTCTGCATGTGCTTTACAGCTCCACAGTTAGACAGAGCAGAGCTTGGAAAAACGACTGGACCTGGATAGTTGACAATATTACGGGCTAGCAATGCCATCAAGAAGACAGAAAACACAAAGTGCTATGGGTTAACTATTTAATTCTGGCAGTGTTATTTATATGACTAAGCATTTAATAAAAGCATGTCCAGTTCCAAAATGATGGCTGCAATCTGTTGTCTTTGATTTAAAACCAGACTGTTCATGTGTAGAAGGATTAAAATAACCAGTTTAATTTTCAATGATAGATTCTCTAATGAAGGTAGAATAGAAAACACTCCTTCTCTGTTAATGCACTAAGTTTTATGAATAACTAATTTGAATCCCACAGTTCTCTGTGTTACAAGGCAAAGGTTTCTCTTAGGAGATGAGAATCTGCAGCTGCATATTATCTTCTTAGATCATAACCTTGACTGTTATTCAGCAAGTAGTTGCTCTTCCATAATACACTCCTCTAGGATTTTTTTCCTGTAACGTTGGCTAAGCTTCCTTTGAAATAATAAACTTCGCTATGCCTCTCCAAAAGTTTTCTCTTGAATTTCAAGTTTGCATATTGCATAATAGTGTTATGCTTTTCTCCTCTCCCACAGTTCCATAAACTCCACAAATTTTGCTAAACTTTAACTGCTTCACAGTTCAGTTCAGTTCATTATGTGGCTTAATGCTGGGACAGCAAAAAGGCAGGAATGACCAGTATCTCATTGGCAACAGTGTGGTATATGGACTAGGGCTTCAGATGTCTCTGTGGTTAAATTGCTTTACTGGGATTTTTAACCTAAGTTAGTTATTCCGGTACTACAGTGTCTGAAAGCCTTACTAGCATTCAAGAATCTAGGAATCCTGTGTCAGTTCTCTGTCAGTTCTGAAAAAAACATCACGTGTAACCATGGCCAAACAATTTAATGCCTTTGAACTTGTTTTCTACCAGTTCGTTGGCAATAGCAGAACTTGTCTCCCCCAAACTGATGTTTTAAGGATTATATTACTTGTGCTTGTGAAGCACTCAGGCATAACAGCAAATACTTGTGGAAGCCTTCAAAGGTTTTCAGTCCTTAGGTGATCTACAAATTTCATTCTTTATCTCTTAAGAGCCATGACTGCACCATTAGCACAAATAACACAAAATTTTGGAGTTAGTATCAGAAAGCTCTTGTGTCTCTCTCGGAATATTCACTCATGCGCTATGGCCAATCTAGGAACCGATTCAAGCATACAGCATGGAAAACAACAAAATAAGGAATCTCCTTTCCCCTTCTTCAACAAGTGATAGGTTTTAGATAGAAAAACAGTTAAGCCTAGTGGTTTGGGCAAAGGGCCAAGGAAAACCAAATAGGAAAACCAAGGCACCGGGACATTGAAGCAAAAGGGGAACAGAGTGCCAGCAAAGATCATGGCAGAAACTAGAAAATTATGTACAACTGAAGCAAAACATGTCAAAGGCACAAAGACAGGTAAAAAAAGCAAGGAAGAGACTTGAGCAGCCATCTTGCTGTGCTCAAACCCTGGTTTAAATCCTCTTCAGAAGTCCCATCTTCTAAGAGACTACACAAAATCTTCTCCCACAACAGAGAGTAGACTGAAGCAGTCATTTTGTTAGAGTTGGGAACAGAGTTTACAATAAGGATAGTCATGATAGCACCCTCAATGTCCATAAGTAAAAGCACTGTCACAAAGACCTTGTGTGAGAAAGTAGAGTAAGGAGAAGGCAAAGCTGTAATTCTGCTCAAGAAGTGGAAAAGAATCACATTGTTTTAAAAAGTGTCAGAGATTGTACTGTTGCTAGCACAGACAGGGATTGCTAACAGCTGCTTTGTCCAAGGTTACTTGTCTGCTTCCACGGGGATGCAGTGTCACCAAACATGTTACTACAGGCTGTGACCGAACATTGCATCTTAGCCCAGCACAGCTGCAAGAAAATTTGATGCAAAATGTCGATTACAACCAAAGAGCAAAGACTGGCTGAAGATTCTGGCAGAACTGAACCAATAAGCTCAGATTAAATGGAATAGGGAGCCCAGAGCAGGGGAGTCACTCCTCATTTTCTTCTCATTCTCTTTTTCTTCCACCCAACTTCTCTCCACTTGCAAAATTTTTCCTTAGAAGAATTTGTCCTATTCCGTTCAGTCATTTCTAGTTTGAAAAATGTATTTCTTCAATGAATACTGAAATTCTCCACCCTGTTAGAAGTAGATGATTGCAACTGTCACCTCAAAACAGTTTTAGATGCGTATGAGCCCAAAAGCTTCTCCACACAAAAATCACTGTAAATGACTCCTAAAAAACAGACAAAAGTATAAAGAGGTTTCAGTATAGACTGTTAATGCCACTCTTTGACCTGGTGTCTGGCAGCTTCTACATCTTCCACAATTCAATAAATAAATTATAGATTTTGCGCAGAAGGGAATTCACATTTGCTACCCCTGAATATGTCAACAGTTCTTCCACAAAGCTGAAGTGAGAATTTTTTCAGGTGTTAGACAAGCTAAAAGCGTGTTCCTCATGTGGTACCTCAGCCCATTTTTGCACTTGCTTTCAGGAATTCACAATACGAAGCATTCCCTGAAAAATTCAAACTATACGTGACTGAGCGAAACAAGGGTCAACCAAAGCTCATATTGGCAAATTACCCAGAAACAAAGTATACTTCAGAGACTGCATGTGCCTACTAGGTCAAATTAACCCTCAACAACAATAAAAATATAACACTGAAAGAACTTAGCAACTAGCAATCTGAGGAGTCGTAAGCTGGTCATGTGTGCTTTTACAATGATCGTAGCTTTATCTTATTGCTGGTTTCCTGTTTCCCTGTAAACTGGGAGGGGACAAAGACCTCACGGCTTTGTCCCACTACAAAAAATCCAAACATAAGTCAAACCAACTAGGGGATTGCAGAGTGTACAGTACATGGAAAAATGCAGAAAATCACTTAAACACCTGCATGTATGAGACTAGAATCCCATGTAACACAATTCACTAACAGTCCTGGAATTGGTGCTAAGACCAGCTTTGCCCATGGAGGGCTGTGTAAAGCTAAGTGTTATTATTATGTTCCTAAATGGCATCTACATAATATGTAAAAAAATGGTTCTGTATATATCACTGAGATTTAGAAAATAAAGCTGAAAACACCTATTTAAATATTGGCATGGTTTTCCTGTGTTTTTCCACAATTCTGCCCTCAAACGTTGGATAGTGTCCAATCATCATATCTGCTTTAAACTATTATTAGTCTGTTATTCTTAACCTGTCAAGGAGATAGCTATTACATGAATATCATCATTTCCTTATAAGACACATTGTATTTAATGACAGATCACAGTATTCATCTGCAATGACTCTAAAATTTAGAAGATTGGCCAAACCTTTTGGTAACGAGCTAATTTTCTACCAGAAAACCTGGGCAGCTTCTGAGAAGAGTTCCAGACCTCAGTGCGATGCTACACAAACTCTTCTGGAATCTGTTCTTTTTGCCTCCTGTTACATTCATGACTCCCTATTCTTAATGCACAGGTATTTTGCTGCCAACATGAGTGGAATTAAATTTTTTTTCACAAGCAGGTAATCAATGCAATCAACTAAGGAAACAGGATTTACTCCTTGGTTTAAAACTTATCTTTTAGGGTTTATTGTTTGGACCACAGTCCCATTAAAGTAACTAGCAAAAATCCCCAGATATCAGATATTAGATGTTTGTATTAGAAACTACTGTCAACAAGGATTAAATTCTGCTTGTCATTCACACCTACCCAGTCCTTCTGCAGCTTGTAAGTCTCTGCATAAGGAGGGAGAGACATGATTGCATGCACGTTGTCTCCCAGACCTTCTATTACAAATACTCTGTTTTATTTTTTAACCTATATAAGCTAACAAGAAAATGATTAAAAGAGATGGCTAGGTAAAATGATGTTGGTAAACAATATTAAAAGTTGGCAAAAAATACATTTCTCTGTTGAAAGCATGATGCCTTTTCTCAAGAAATGCCAGAAAGGGGACGCACAGTGTGCAGATACCTAATTTCAGAGCTGGGCGCAGAGACAACCTCGCACCGAGGACTGTAAAGACTTGAGCAGATAAGTGTAATGCTGACAGCCTAAGCTGAAGCTCTAAAGATGTAACTCTGTTTGATGAGTACCTTAGGAAACGTTTCTTGTGAACAAAGGAAAACTTAATGGTTTAAATCAGATCAAGGGTCAGATATGATTTTTGCATTGTTACCTTCATTGCAGCAGATATTTCAGCGACTCTGAAAGAACCTACAGAATGAATTAATCTGCTCTTCATTATGCAACAGAAAGGAACATCTTTTATTCCTGTACAGAACTGATTCTGGTCCTTCTAGCAATTAGATTTTCTTCTGTTCTAGTAGAAAAATGTAGGACAGACAGTAATAGTTTTTAATCTTCCTGCACATCTTGGAAACATTTTTTTTAATGATTTTCTGCCAACACTCTTCTACTGAGAGCTTTCACATGGTTCACAGCTAATGTAATCCTACATTTTAAAGAGGATGGATTACAGAGAATTATCCTCCTGTTTATATTGCACGTGGTGAAAGGAACCTTTTTATTTTATCTGATACAGTTTTATTTCAGAGCAGTGGCCTGGAAACAACTGTGCCATTACGGTCAGCTTGTGCCTTTGGTCACACCACCACCTGAGGAAGAGACACTTTTAAGGAATAAATTTCCCTGTTTCCCTTCACTTCAGAAGTAGTGAAAAGATTTTTTTCTTTTTCTTCTTTCCTCATAAACCAATATTGGTGTTATCATGTGATTCATTTTCTCCTGCTGGCTCTCATTTCTTTTTTGACTGTAAGTTCATTCAGCCTGGCACTAGAGAGAGATCAGATACAATGGGAATCCATTTTTAGCTGCTTCCATTTCACTCCATTAACAACAAAAATAAACTGCACTAATTTGCTATTCCTGTCCTCTTCTACCTCCCTGTTATACATCAAAGATAAGGGAGAGAGTCAGTTTCATTAGTTCTTCATTTGTTCTTCCCTCTTCTCCAAAGCGTACTCTTGGCATAAAGGAATAAAGACTGCAAACAGTTCCTCTCTTTCCTACACCTGAATCAGGTTCAGGTAAATCGCTTGTATAAGTGCTCTGTGGAAACATGCAGAATCTAATATTTGATACCCCATTCTATTTGCTGGCAAGTAACAGGCTCTCAATGTTAAGACTTTACTAAACATTTAACATATGTGGTGGCCAAAGTGACACTGCATTACATGCAGGAGAAGTACTTGGTGAGAAAGATTTCTGGAGAAAGCTGCACAAATGTCTCCTTCCAACTTCTAGCCAGAAGACAAGAAGGCCCTTCATGATCTTGCTCTCATGGAACAGAGAGAGGAGTATTACACTGATAGGTACAGCCCTCTGGTTTTCCTTGACTTAAAAAGAGGTGTTACAGTATTTACCTTTAAAAACTACTTATTGTTTTGTCCTCCTTTCCTGACTGATCGCAAACACAGATGTTTCAGTGAAAATTAAAAGACTGGCATATCACTATCAGTGTCCTGGTTTCTTCAGTCAAGGAAGGTAGAAAACACATCTTTGCTGGACCTCATATAAAAATGAAAAAAATAAACAAGCCACATGAACAACATTTTTTGACAGTATTAATTACTTCAAGCAGCTGTTCCGGAGGTTACATAAGCTTCATAGTCTAACCAATTTTACCATGAACCTGTATATCCTAACTACATACAAAGGCCTCAGCTATGTAATAAGAAATACCGGAGTTTTGGACTACAAGACATGGAATATTACTCAAATTATACAGGCTATTGCCTAATTTCTTTAAAAGAAATTATGGCACCAAAGGTGAAGAGAGTAAGGAAGTAACTGCAGATTGCTCTTCCCAACTTTTGAAAAATAACATCTTTCTTTAAAGTCATCATTTACAAAGGTCATTACACTGATAATCTGAAGCTGTTCCACAATCCTTTGGTCCAATGTAATACAATAAAGTCATACAGTCTTCAGTATGCTGCTCCAGTCAATAACTAATCTTAGTCATCTCAGATCTCTTTAAACTAAAAGCTGGTTTCTATAGAACTGCTCAGGTTTTATAATAATATAATAGAGTGTATAATCTAGGCCAAGTTTGTTGTGTCGGTAATGTACCCACTTAAACTAAGCTCTTCCATTTTCATATTACTGCTTATCCCCGACTTGTCTTTCTCCCACAGGGAGAGGAGAACACTTATCCTTTGCCATGGAAATAATTACTAGTTCCTCAGAAAAATATCCTACTAGATTTGGTCCACTGGAAGAAGATCCAAACTTATGCGCTTGGTGCTCAACGTATTTCTAGGCATGCATTGGCACACAAACAACTGCCAGCTTATTTTGTATGAAAGCATAACCACACCAGACTGCTTGTATGTAGCGTAAACAGGCATCAATTGCTGTTTGTGTTCAGTAACTAGCAAACATAGTGAAAATCAAGCCCAATATGCATTCTGAATATATAGACTAATTTCAAACAACTGCATAAACTAATGCCAATGTCTAAGCTAAGAAAACAAGATTTCCTGATCCCTTGATTAAAATTATTTAGAAAAAAAATATAGTCTCAGGTGTACTGCTTCATAACATTTACAGTGGCCACAAGCCCCTGTGAAATTATTGTTCAAGTATAATACTTGAACTATTTGAGAGAGAATTAATACAATAGCTCTTTGTGCATATAGCAGAAGGAAATGCAGCTCATCTACAGTCAAATAAACTGCTCTTCACTTTCTTGCAGAAAGTGGAGCAGAAAATGATGAACCAGCTCAACCAACACACCTGTGTGCAACTGACCTTGAATTCAAGTATCTACACTGTCATTTTCTGCCATAAGAATTCATTTGCAGAAGGATCTGTTTGCAAAACAAAATATTCACACTGTTTTTAAAGTGTATTATGAGCCAGTTTTTTCCTGTCACAGAATTTTCACATCAGTAATTATTTCTTGGAAATCAGAGTTTAGCTGAAAGCTGTTTAGATGCAAGAGACAAAAACTCTGGCTTGCTCACCTCCAGCTGATGTTCTTCAACTGTGCCAGAATTCTGTTTGTGCAGCTGCTGTGCTGCTTTTAAAGTAGGTGAAGAATGAAATCCCTTCATGAGTGATTAACTTTTTTGTTTTGTGTCTCTGGGTCAAGCATATTTTTTTCTAGATTGATTTGGAGTAGATAATTATGGGGTTTCTGCAGGTGATCAATAGACTGTTCCCATATACCACCAAGACTGTTTGCAAGTGATCCGTCATAAACAAGGGGATAGGAACCCTGATAGATTCCCAAGTTCAGTTCTCAACACAGTTCATGTGAATATTTCTTGATCACCACATGCTAGATCAGCCTTGACGAAAAGTACTAAGCAGAGCTGTTTCATAATGAACAGGCTACTTCCTGCCTCAGGGGAACACTGCAGTATTCTGAAGGTCTTCCTGCCCACATATATCACATTGTGTGTATTATGCCAGGTAACCAGGATGCAGAAGTCATTCCTTTGCTTTCCCTTTGGTTGATGAGTCTTAACCATTCAAGTAATTCTGCATTTCCAGGATCTGCCTGGAATCAACCTGCAAAGAAGATCTATGTGTCAGTGTCACTTAGGGACGTGGTTTAGGGGGGGCTTGGCAGTGTTAGGTTTATGGTTGGCCTTGTACATCTTAAAGGTCTTTTCCAACCTAAATGATTCTATGATCTGACTCAAGTCAACCTGGAAACCTCCTACGAGTGAATTTTAATGGAGGATTTTGATGGACCAGTGCAAAACAGCAAATAGCAGACACCAAAATCTGACCCATAACTCTTAAAGCAAGTATTTGAACAACCTTAAGAATTAGATTGACACAGTGCAAGTCCACAAGATTTTTATACTTAGTTATGCAATAGTTGCTGTAATATTTTTATTTCCTTTTCCATAAAGCGGTTCTACTCTAATAGTCTGGTACTCCTGAATGCTACAATAACAAATTTTTTAGTGGTGAACAAGACAGAGAAAAAAAGAAACATAGTTTCAGGATCTTGAGGAATTATGACAGATAAATAAAGCAAAAATAACTTAAAGACCTCTGAAAAGTCTTGAGGGTTCTTTAAAACCAACAGTGCACAACAAATGAAATAAAAGATGTAATGCTGACATCACTAAACATCAGGGTTGGTATCTCTTAAAATTAGTCTTGCAGCCCAGGGTCTAAGAAATACTCCAAGCTACTCCTTGACAAGTGTAAGCGATGGGACAGTGGGAAGTGAAGTAATAGGATGAACAGCTGCTGGAGGGCAGGAGAAACAGCTCCCAGCATTTTGGGTTGCCTAGGAGCCAAAATGGAACACAAACCCCATCAGCAGATGAATTTGTTCAGACTGCCTCATCACTTTGCTTGTGTTTCAAAATCTTTTAATTCTTTGATATCTTATAGAACATACACAGGACTGTCACGTAATCTTCAATTTTCAGGTATGTAAAACTATTTCATGAACAAATTGTTCTACACTTACTCCAAATTGACCTAAATTGTTATTACTGGCCATAGAAATATTCCATAGAAATATTTCCAGTGGCTAGTTCTCCCCATCTATAGCTATTAGTCAAGGTGACATAGGAAATGTTGAAATGGCAGATCTTGTTAGAACACTAATAGGAAAAAAAGTTAATAATTCTTCAAGTTAACTTTATGACCAATTAATCATACAGTGGGATGAGTGCTGGAGGCATTCTGTTCCAGATGCATATCCTAATTTACCTGCAGTAAAGCACACCTCAGGAAGACAGCTTTGTGATTGAAATATAAAGCAGGCTGAGCTAAGAGAAATTCTCTTTTGGACTACCAGGAATTCAGACTATGAAATAAAATCTCTTGCATTTTGCGAGTGTTATGCAATGCTGTGTTGCTCTTACCTCCATGGGAAAGGCCTTAAAATTAACCGTGTGTTCAGAACCACGCTGGTTTTCTCTCCCCCAGTGAAATCGAACATCGTGTAGCTCAAACTCATGTCCCCGAGGTAATGGCCCGCCTATCAACACTGGGAAAGAAGAAAAGTGATAAGAAACTTGCCTTTTGAAGCAGAGAAGCCACTGAAGCAGAGAACATATTGTATTCTCCAAATACCAGTAGATTGTAGCAAGCTTCTTTTTTATGAGTGGTACCAGAGAGAAGAGTAAAGCCGACAGACTTGACACCTTTACTTTTGAAGTACTGTGCAGGTACAGAACATGAATTGAGGCAGTTATGTGAAGCTGATGTCATACTACACTCTTTGTTTTATGATGCAGAACAGCTGGACACACCACCAAAAAAAAAAAGTGTATCTTTACCAGTCAGAAGAATGAATGTGTTTATTGCTCTTATCAAGATATTAGCCATGTGCTCTAAACAGATGGCAGGTGTTCTGAATTGAACTGGGAAAGTTGTCCAAATGGTTAATCTCCATCACCTGTATTTGCTATGAGTCACAGAAATTGATAGAAAACTCTGCAAATATATTTCTAGGTAAAGGTGTTCAGTTACATATCACCTGTCAGGCTTCTCAGACACAGAATGCCTCCATATCAAAACATAATCAGACCTGCACACCTGAGCAGCAAGGACATACCTCATTTAGCTTAAAACAGCTTCTAGACAGCCAAGGCTTTTCTTTACTTCACTTTTTTAAACATCTGGATTTTCTTAAGAGCATCTGTCCACAATTGCAACACAGGCACAAAAAAAAATTATATAGCAACTCAATACTTTTGCATTAATAGAGACTTTCACCATAAGTAGTAAAAGCAAGCAATTGTGAGGCCCAAACTACTACGAAATTAATCAGTGGAAATGTTTTGCCCAAGGATTTCCAAATCTGCTTCAGATCAAATATAACACCACACGCTGGAGGTAATTTCCCACTAAAATCATTGAATACTGGCTTCTAGGCAGGGCTGGATTTTATTTAAGGGCCCTCATAGCCTTCCCCAGAATCCATTAAATTCTAACTTACATTTCATGGACTTGAAATGAATCTTTTACAGTCTCTGATAATTAATAAGGATTATTTAGCTGCA
Organism: Cephalopterus ornatus; assembly: GCA_013396775.1. Taxonomy (NCBI): domain Eukaryota; kingdom Metazoa; phylum Chordata; class Aves; order Passeriformes; family Cotingidae; genus Cephalopterus; species Cephalopterus ornatus. The sequence goes on from VZRE01000488.1 coordinate 410,589, forward strand.
TAAACTACAGCTTTAGGAAACTGATTCCATAATATAGTTATTTTGACACACAAACTATACAGCCTGAGTTTGGAGCACAAGACATAGTGTGATACTAAAACATAATCTAGCAATTGAATCATATTGCAACTGTACAAACACAAAACTGAAGACACAGAACCATAAAAAACTGAAAGAAAACTGATCAATTACAGTTTTCATAAGCAATTTGGTTAGAGGAAAAAAAAGTCAGATGTTCCAATTAATCCTCCTTTAATAATTATTCACAACTAATCTACCAGCCATTAGGATTTCTAAAATGAAATTTCCTAAATATATCTATAGATTCAGATTTGCTACTTAATCTTGTGTTATTTGTATTCCATCTGTACCTATATCCCCTACAGGGAAAATCTACAAATCTGGTGAACACCGGGGGAAACAACAATTGAAGTATTTAAAGAAATCTGGACAAACAAAAAGAATCATGATACTCAACTAGTGCTATTTCTTAGGCAAATTGAGGATTTTCTCTGTTTTAAAATATTGCTCATACGAAAACCATAATTAGAAAAAATGTTCTCTATAGGATGTAGTCATGGATCTCCAGGAGCTGCATAGAGTTTATTTCCAAAGCTTAAGTTATAACATTGATCCCACAATAAAAGTATTTCAATGCATGAAGCAAATTTATCTTTCCTTTGCCTTTTATTAGATCTTGATTCTTGTCAATGTATGAAACATATATAACTTCATTTTGCCTCTCAGCAATTTCTGATCCTCACTAGAAAATGTTTCTGAAGCGATGATCCACTGTGCAATCCACTGTGGGCTTAAGAGAAGTCTCTCTGTTAGTAGGATATGCTCTAAAGAGTTTTTCAATACACAGTTCCATTACACAGTTGGTCATGGTTCTTCCACCTAATGCATAACACATGTACCAGCATCAGAACGAAAGCAGCCTGTGAAAATGTTTGCAATTAAATAATGAGAAGGATTTGGGAATTCCAGATGGACTGCATGTCTTGAATTAAAGGATAACATCAATCACCAGTAATGACAAATTGATTTTTAATATGTATCTTAATCAGTTTACTTTTTTCCATAAAGAAGTTTTCCTTTGACTGTTAACATTACAGTAGATGAGGATCTCTTACACATTAATTGGACAGAGTTTCAAAAGCATTTAATGCTCAACAGTTCCCATCAAAATAATTTAGCTAAATGGATTTGTCATCAGAGATCCCCTGTGAGGAAAAGAAACTGCAGGAGTTTCCGCAATCCCTGAAAATTGGCCAGAATACTAGGTCAAACACAGCTTATTAACTCTTTTCTCCTCTTGGTAGGGATAATAAACGTTATCTTCTCCCTCCCAAAAATGGAAAAATTATTCTCATCTTATAAATGGAGAATTGGAAATCACGTTATATGAAATCTAAGGAAAAGTTGAAGCAAAATCAAGATTTCCTAAATCATAATTCCATACTTAAGTCATCAACTTTAATTCTATTTCACATTTTCTTATAATTCAAGACTCCTCAGTCTGGCATCACACTGCATTAGTCTTTCTTCTAATTCTCTTAGTGGTTTTGCACACACATTTGCTGTGTTGGTCCCATCTTATTAATTATGCCTACTAAGTTACAGACTGCCCTTGGAAAAGAGAGGATTGAAGGAGTTGCATTTTGGCATGCAAGTGATGAGGTTGTTTATGGTCTCTCTCACTTCCTCCACAGGAGAACTCAAGAATTCCTGATCCTGTGGGGAGAACCTTATTCCTTGAGAAAAAAGCTCTGCTTCTGATGAAGGCAGTAAAACTGACTGGAAGTACAATATTTCTGTTTTATTGCAAATCTGTAAAATTTTGTGGAAAGAAATGTGTTGCAATAATACATGGGAAAAAAAGGAATACATTTATCAAAAAAAGGAAATTATAAAGGAAAGCATCATTATTAAAATAACAAACGCTTCCTTTTTAAAAAATTCAGTGTAAAACTGAACTGACTCCCTCACTCTCAGCACAGCTGTAGTTCCAAGTACTACTGGGATATCAGAAGGAAACAAAAGTTGGAATGTCTCATACTTCGACAATGTTCAGATGTTTAAATGCCCCCAAAAGGCTGTTACTAGCTAAGACTGGTTAGAATAACATAGATGCTCTTCCAAACACATAGTAAGAACTACCATAGTGCTGGAAAGCACAATGGACTTTTTTCTTCCTACTTTCTTGTCTCCTTCATACAGAACAGTTTATTCAGTCGAAAAGTTGAGTAAAATACTTAAGTTGGAATTGTTTCTTATGTTATTTGCTTCTAATTCATATTTGATGAATGACACCAAAAATGTCACCCTTTAATAAACGAGGACTACTTTGCTACCTGGTCCTCATCAATACTGTGAGCACGTATAACTGGTGTATCTACTTAAGCTGTCCAAACCTGTACTTAGTACTCAGAACCCAGTCAAATTAATGGAAAAAGTTCTTTTGACTTACGTGGTCTTTGGACCAAGGACAAACCTTGCCAGCTGTACAGAGTAGTTTGGCACTATACTATCTCAGCAGCAGGCTGCATGGCTCCTGAATGCAGACAGCTGTAATGCCAGTGAATTGGAGGACACCACCACAAGCAGAAATTCTTGACATGCTCTGAAGCAATCTAATTGACCAGACGAGTGGGCACAACGGCTCACTGCTGGGAAAAGCTACTGTTCCTACACTCCAAGATACATGTACAGTGAGTCTTAAGGCAACACAAGTTTTAGTGGGGAAAGCCAAGGCCATGTTTCAGCATACCTGATTTTGACTTCAGGGCAATCTGAATCGAATGCCCGTCGTTGATCACTTCACAGTCACGACACACTACGTAGTTCGGTGACAAACGCACTTCCAGGAGCGAGGGATCATATTTAGCTTCTCTCGAGTTCAAGTTAATGGGCGATTGGTACTCTCCATTAGCATCGGGGAAAATCAGCCCCCACTCCACTCCTGAGGCACAAGGGAAAAGCTGTTACGGGGGGACCCGGCACCCTGCGCTGTGGGCCAGCCAGACCCTCCCCGCCCACGGCCTCGCCGCTGCTCCCCTGCATCCCAGCCCTCCGGACCCAGACACGGACCCGCGCCCGCCGCCCGCGCTGCCCTCCCGGCGACAGGGACCGACCTGTCCCCGCAGCGGGACGGCGCTTCGGCGCTTCCCCGCTTCCCGCACCTCGGGGCGGCCGGGGGCGCGAACCTCCGTTCTCTCCGCCACTGAAATCCCCTTGCCGCCTCCTCCTCCCCCGGCCGCGGTCAAAGTTTCTCCTCGGTGGAGCCGTCTCCCGCTCCTCACCTTCCTCGTAGCCCCACTCCGGAGCCTCCTCCCGGCGCGGCGGGGGCTCGGCGCCCTCGATCAGGCTCCTGTCAGCCATGGGCGGGCGCCCCGGGAGCGGCCGGGCGGGGTGTGCGGTGTGCGAGCGTGTGCGGGGCGAGGCGGGCTGGCGGCGCTCCGCACCAAGGCTCGGACCTCCCTCCGCCCTCCCGCCCCCGCCCGCGGCTGTCGGCGTGCGGAGGGACAGGGGCAGGGGCGCCGCCGGGTGAAGCCGGCAGCCGGTCACTGTCCCAAAGGCGCGGTGGGGCGGGCGAGGGGTGAGATGGTAGCCGTTTCCCGGGCTGGCATCTCCCGTGGGATGCTAATCTCTTGGTCCTCCCTGCGTCTTCTTCGGCTTCCCCCGCGGGCTGCTCCCGTCGCCTGGTTAGGTGGGTGTTTGCGCTGCCCCTCCAGCTGTGGCACAGGAGGTGTGTGCGCCCGGGGAGAGCAACTTCAGCAAAGGGAAGGGCAAAGCCCTGCCACTGGGAAGGAACAAGCCAGCTAAGGGCCGCCTGGCTGGAATGCACATCTGTGGGTCCTGGTGGGCATCAGGTCGGGCATGAGCCAGCAGTGTGCCCTTGGCGCAGAGAAGGTGAATGATACCTTGGGCTGCATTAGGCAAAGCAATGCCACCAAGTCAAGGAGGTGATCCTGCCCCTCTGCTGTGCTCTGGAGAGGCCACACCTGGGGTGCTGGATCTAAATCTTGGCTGTCCCAGAACAAGAGACTTGGACCTACTGGGGAGAGTCCCCGAACGGATCATGAGCATGGTTAAGGTACTGGACCACCTCTCCTATGAGGAAAAGCTGAGAGACCTGGGACTGTTCATCCTAGAGAGGAACAGGCTCAAGGGGACCTCATAAGATGCATAGAAATACCTAATGAAAGATGGAAAGAGAATAGAGACAGGCTCCTTTCAGTGGTGCCCAGTAACAGGACTGGCGGTGATGGACACAAACTGAAACGTGAGGTTCCTTCTGAACATCAGGAAATACTTTTTACTGTAGGAATGACTAAGCCCTAGCACAGTTTGCCCACGGAGGTTGTGGAGTCTCCATCCGTGGGGGTATTCATCTGAACACAGTCCTGGGGAACTTGTTCCGGGCAGTCCTGCTTGAGCAGGTGATTTGGACAAGGTGATCTCCAGAAGTCCCTTGCAATCTTAGCCATTATGTGATTCTGTGGTTACTGCTCAACTCACAGCGCTGTACCCATCCTATGCAGGGATGGAGGCCCTCATGGGGGTAAGACAACCACGGAATAAGCAAGAGACACAAGCTCTGGTCCTGAAGGAGAGTTGAAAAATCTTTACAAAGACCCTTTCACTTGGGCCAGATCCAAAAGTGTGGCATCAGCTCCTCCTGCAATTATATAAGAAGTAGGGTTTGAGAAAAGTCTCTCCCCAACACAAAGGTGCCTCAATTCAATGTTATGAAAGGACCTTTCCTTCTCTTTTGACAAAAGCCATGCATGGAACTAGGGAACATTCATTCTGTCAAGGGAAGAAAGGAACAGAAGGGACCTCTGTTACAGAGATCTCTTCTAGGCAGTGGTCCAAACACATCAGTGAATGCAAGGGGAACAGGAACCCAGTACCGACAGTCTGAAATCCCTGACAGGAACCAAAAAAGGTAAGAGAGGCAGTCAAATAACATTGCCATAATGGTAAAGGGGAAGTGCCCTTTGCTTACCATCCTTGTCCACTTCAAGACAGCGACCAGACCTCCCTGCATTCTGGTATCCCAAGAGGATAACATCTTGATCCTGTGCTGTTGATCTACCAGGTTTGATCTAGGTGCGGACCTCACTGTGCTTCAGTGTTTCCCAACTCAGCAGCAGTACCTGTGATTTCTGTGCAGCACTGATATGGGAACAGAAATTATCGTCAGTGTGAATGTGAGATGAAAGAAGGACCGAAATGAAACTTCATTAATGAAGCAAGAGCATATCGGTTCATGAGCTGCAGGTAAGGAGAAAAGAAAATAGGACAAAACAAGTAGAATGTACTAGGTTGGGTTTTTTTCAAGATCAGAAGAGAAACACGGGCTTCCTTCTGCAGCATCCTTAGTTACTTTCTTCACTATTGGTGGTTGAAAGGAATATGTACTACCCAACCGTGCTGCAGCTTACTGAGGCAAAAAAAAAAGCAAATAGACATTTTTCGTATAGTGAGAACCTGACATCAGTACAAACAGAAAAATCGGATTTTAACATACATTTTAGTCACATGAGATATGATGTTGTCTATGTATACCCACCTCCCATACCAAATTGTCTTTATTAGTTGTTAAGTATTATCCCCTAGTCATGTTTAAACCCACACCAGCTGCTTCTATTAATGTTAATCCCTTTGAATCATTGCTCAGCCACATGGGGAAAAAACAAACATTCCCCTAAATCATCACTGATTCTGATCCATCTGACTGGAAATTCATTTTCCTCTTCAGAGTTTCATATTTTGGAAAAAAAAAAATCAATCCTAGGAGGCTGGGTTCATTCCCTTATTGGTTGAAATACTGTATTTCATTCATGCCCTCTATTAAGTCCTTTCCTGCAGTAGCTTTCCTGTGGGATGTCTAGAATTTTGTGCTTATGAGGGACAACATTATCAGACCTGTAAGTTCCTGGTTTGCAATAAACACTTTTCATGGTTTTACATAGTTTTGATGGTTTCCATTCATAACTTAAGAACTAAGCAACGTGTATTTTTTGCCCTTCCTTTTAACCTATCCATTCTTTCCGTATCTCTCTGCAAAATTAGGCATACCAGGTAAAGCTCACCAAATAGTTGGCATTTCTTTATTCCCATATGTCTTCTGAGTAGTTTTCTGTTCATAGATCCTGTCCCTTCCATGGTATCTGTCAGGCATAGCATGATCTAATCAACAGATTAGATTCTACTGAAGATTCCTGCAACTTCTTTAGTGGTGAAGAGTGTAAGTAACAATGGAGTTCGTCTCTGCACAATAAAATGGAGCACGGAACAGAGCTCTTACATTAAAATCTGACCACAAATGCAGGTATTGACCTGACTAATCTCTGCACAAACCAACTCATTCGTTTCTGAGCCAAGCTTCAAGTAAAAGGATTGATACAATCAGATGGAAACAGTGGTACGAAGCCTTGTTCAAGATCTGTGGGATTTGATTGCCTTTAATGATGTAGGCACACCTAAAATTGTTTGTTTAGATGTTCCCAATAGTTGAATTTACTGTGAAAAGATGTTAAATATATAACTATAATACATATAAATACACTGTTCTGTAAAATTAATTGCTCATAGTGGCTCAGCACACCGAAAAATCTGTAGGGAGGCACAGTTATAGTCTTCAAGCTACTATCAAACTGATGGGCAAAAAGTAGGAGAAGCCCAGCCAACATGACCTTCACATCTGACATAATACCTCACCAATAGAAACAGGAGCAGGGCACCTCTCTCCCAAATCCCAGTTCAGTCTTTAATTCTGTGGAACCTGCTGACTTCTTGTTTAATTGGGATTAATGATCATATCCTTTGATGATACCAGGGAAAAAAAGCTCAGGCACAAATCCAGGGCTTAATAGTTCCTCTTTGAACTCACACGACAGAAGTTCAGAAGCAGTGTAGTCTCTGACATTGCTTTTAACAAACAAGAAATGGCATTTTGAAACATAGTTGATATAATACTTTATCCTGGTAGGATTATAAGCAACTGTTCTTGTGTTTCCTATATCTGGATATTATTTGCTCTACAATCACTGATCTTTTTTCAACAGTCAATATACCTTCCCCAAGGACCTTAAAATGTATAAACTCAGAAAACCAGGCCTGAACTAGAATTCTCCATCCAAAAACTGTGCAATTTCTATGTGTAAATACTCATTAATGACTAACAACCTTTTTTAAGAGGTTACAGTTCCACAACTGTACTTACTGCTTTCACCACTCCAAAAGGGAGAGTCCAATGCAGATGACTGTACAGGTTAATAAGAAATCCAGAATTACATACCAGTTATTTTAAACTATATGTTTCTACCTGCTGGATTCTTTACAGGCCACAGAACTGACAATTATTTCTCTGATTCAAGGGATGAGAAATTCATACTGTGAGATGATCATATTTCCTTTATTATCCACTTTTTTCTTTATTACCTTTCTGCCAGCATGCAGTAGTTGAGGACTTAATATTTTGATAAGGAGATAAATATTCTGTGGGATATTAGAGCATTCCATTTGAGGCAATTTAGAGTCTGTTTATCCTTCTCTAAGCCAAATCTCAGCTCTTGCCAAGGTGGTCTGAAAGAAAAGGCGGTGTCCATACAGCAAGATAGGCAGCGGAAGGGACCCAGAGCATCTAGTTTTTCCAGTGAATAGGGCTTCCTATTTTGTGTCCTGTATTGACTATGAGGTTGACCAGAAATCCTCTCTCTCCTGGTCTTGTTTCTATCTTTATTTCTCGCCAGGCTAGTCTCTCAAATACGTTTTATTCTTTTCCATATTTAGAAGTGTAAGCAGAAAGTTTCCGTGTTTGACCATTAAAGCACAAGCTTATATGTAATAACATTGAAAATCTCTTGACATGTTTTAAAAGAAACTAGTTCATTACAAGGAATAATATTCCAGTGTTCCTGGAATAACATTATTTGCTTTTTTTTTTTTTTCTGCAGCTGAAGTAATGAATTCCAAAAAGGAAGAGGATAGTTGCGTAGTTCAAATAGTTCAAGATGAAAAGGTAAAGGGTGACCATTTTCAATAAAGGGACCATTTATAGCAAAAAGAAACTATTCACAGTGAAAGACACCGTATGTTTTCAAGTCAGGTTTATACTGGCAAATGCCATCATGCAAACGCTGCAAAAATATGTCCGCTGAATCCCAATTTCCCCTTTCATCCACACAAAAGGGTGGTTTCAGTGGCCTTGAGTGTTTTAAGATCTTTAAGTATAAATTTGTTCTTCCTGGTTTTGCCAGCTAATAGGATAGAAGACTAGTCCTGCACACGCTTCTCATGTTTCACTTTACATGCATATGCATTGTTTAGGGAGGGAATTAAAAGATCAGCACATTGATCTGAAAGTGTGTACACAAGTTTTTCTGCAGTACAGGTATAAACCTCTTACATGCACCAGAGATGAAGGGAAAACGGGAACAGGCCAGTGCTTACAAACCAATGGGCATAATTAGTGTGTATTCTCCCAGCGCTCAAATGAGTAAAACAGGACTATTATGGCTGCCCATGAGAATTGACATATTAAGCTAGAGGACACTAAAATTATGGGAGGATAGTTTCACGTTCTTTAAGAAAACCCAAGGAATAGGAAGTAGTTTTTTAAAGATTAAAAATACTACAGTCAAAAGGAAGATGAAGAAATAATAAAAAATTCAGTGTGTTTAAGGGCACACTTAAAAATTTAGAGAATAATCTATGTAGTCTCCTGGAGCTTTTCCTTTCCCTAAAAGGACCTAGCCCTGGGAAAAAAATGTGTCAAGAACTGAAAAAAATTGGCAAAGACGACAGGAATTGCTGATGAAGTAAAGTAAGCACCAAAGTGAATTCCTGTAGACAATAGAAGAGTAGAAAGGAAGTGGGATTTTTTTTTTTTCCTCTAGCAGGCTAAAAGAAAAAGAGAGTTAAAGGATGAAATAGGATGTCTCTGAAACACAATGAAACAGAATGCAAATGATAATCAAGGGATCTGACATGGCAAAACTCCTATGTAAATAGTTCTTTATTTCTTTAGGAAGGAAGAAGTAAAGGTACACCCAGATGTAAATTCAAGGAAGAAGATGAGAAGCTCAAGGGAAAAATCTGCAATAAGGAGATGATAAATATGTATTTACCTAGCTGTAATAATTTCTGATCTTTAATATTAGATGAGATTCCTGAAGGATTATGAATTTCATCTAGTAGCTATTGAAAAGGAGTGGCTCTTTGTCAGTGGAACTTATAGATGTTAAATCCACTACTTGCAGATTAAACATTTAAAAAGGAAGCACTGAATCAGGAAAATATATAATATCTTCTACTGTTTAAAATAAAAGGAGCTGAATAATGGGCCTGATCATTTTTTTTTCAGTGGAAGAGCACAAGCAGCTGTTGGCTTACAGGTGTGGCTTTTCTTCTGAGAAGCTTGTGAGAAAGGGGAAGCACTGATCAGGACCAAGTGGCAAGGGAATAACAACATATTTGAGTCTGTAAAATGATGATGAAAGGAGTGTCAGTTCTTCATTCATTCTACTAAGTTTTGCTTATCAATGTATAAACATCCATAGGTGACAAAGTGTTCATGTGCCCCGTTCTGGTAAAGCTGTGAAATCATACATTCAGAGTGCAATCTGACTTCCTATATCACATTTCATGAAAGTGTTATGTATTAAGTTAATTACTTGTCTATCAGTAAATAATAACTTGTGTTTAGCCACAACACATTTTCCAGAAATTCCAGACCTGAAGACATCAAGACATGAAGAATTCGTTACCTTGAGAGCTTGTTTAAGTGGTTAATCTCTTTCAGTGTTAGCTAATGGGTATCTAATTCTAATTTGAATTTTTCTGGCTTTAACTTTCAGCCACTGGTTCATATTATGCTTGTTTGCCTTGACAGAAGAGCCTTTACTCCTTTATATTTTCTCTCTAATGTACTCACCCTGTATATTCTGGTCACCTCTGTGTGATCTAAATACTGATCTGTTTGGTCTGAATACTGATGCCGAAATTCTCCTGTGTAGCTGTTGTTTTCACTTCTGTGTACTCATTCATTTCTTCTTTATCTTCACATTTAGGATTCACATTAGTTTTTTTTTTTTTTTTTTTTGATGTTGAATCAAATATTGAATCATGTGTTCTGCTGCCATTTAGTATAAACATTAAATCCTCTTTCTGAGTCAGGGTATCCAGGAGCCAATCTACAGAATGCGGACAAAGACGGCATTATCATTGTACCTTTTGTTGATGCGAAATGCTGTTCATTTGAATGAGTCCTAGTGTTTATTTTTAGTCTGAATCTTGTACACCAGTAAATCATATGCCTCATCAAAATCTGTAATCTCATTATATGTTTCTTTGACAAGACACACTTCCAGTAAAACTATTGTCTCTAGCATTAATTATAGTCCTCTACTTCAAATTTTTATGACTTTAGGCCCATAGAAATGGTTTTTTGTAGTTTTCCTGTGACTTTTGTCAGACTGATCAGAGAGTAATTGCCTAGATTATCTCCTTTCTCTCTTTTTTTCTTTAATATTTGTATAATGCTAAAATTATTTAAGTTTTATTATATTTTCCCATATTTGTTAAAAATTTGCAGAAGAGACTGAGGGTCTGTTCAGTCAATTCTTATAGAACTCCAGTCTGTGAGTACATAGGTTTAAACCAGATTTAAAAATCCTAACTTTGCGATTTTGTATACCACTTAGCTACTAATAAAATGCAAAATTCTTTAACCACGCATTTTGTACACAGATCAGACTCCTCTCCAAGCATGAAAACCTCAAAATACTTATTAATATTTTATCTCTTTATCATCAACAGCAAATGCCCTTTTTCAGGAAGTAATGATTTTGGGTTTCTTTTCTTATTAATGTGGTTAAAAAAATGTTACTTATTTTTATGAAACCTGGGTTTGGATTTTTGCTGAAGTGTTCATCAGTATTTTCATAGCCCGCAATTTCTACTTCATATCAATATTTGCTTACTCCTTTTTCCACTTACAATCAGTTTTATTTATAATCATTTTTTCTACTCATCACTGAATCAGTACCAGATTCTAAATACAGCACCTCTATTTTTTTTCATATTATGGAGTTTTGACACTTTGTCACATTTTATAGTCAGCAAAGAGCTCCCTATTTTCATTGAAATTGTTCTACCTTTTTCCTCTTAAGTTGTGTCACTTGTAATCTTAGTGACAGATAACAAGCGGTATGATTTCAAAGTATATACAGCAGGAAACAAATTATATGGAAAGCAGTTTGCAGTTTCAAAGTCCAGTAGCCAACTGCAGATAATAATTATGAAGGAGCAAGTACTTAAAGGGAGGACAGACAGGAAATGACAGGCAGTGAGATCACACTGTAATGCTGCTAGAAAGACACTCAGCTCACATCCTTAAATTTACAATTCAAAACTGTTTAACTGGAACCTTGGAAAAGGAGATATTTCCATTCAGATTTATATTTTATCATTCATTAATCATGTTTCATGTAGATAACTAGGAAGAAGAAACTGATTTTGTTCTCATTTAAATGTTTTGCATAGAAACACTGAACACTGATTTCTTGAATTAGAATTCTTCCAGGGTGATAATAACATCAAAAATAACATAGTAATACCTGGCTCAGATTAAATATCTGGTAAAAAGAACCACTAAAGGAATTTATCTCTGTATCCCCAGCCTCAAAAAACTGAGATCTTACAGACACAGAAATGCTTATATTCAGAAATGCAAATGGACTGGTAACTTTCCAAGCCACTGAACAACATCAAACAGCTGCCATTAAAAATAAAAATCCTCTCACACACTGAATATGAAATATTTTCCCAAAACGCTCCAGATTTCCATGCAGTAATTTATCCAGTGGCTCTAACAGTTCACCTAACAGTTTGTATGTCCTTCAATACACCCATGTACAGAAGTTTTGAATGAAAAGGGCCTAGGGAAAGGCATCAGAGGAGACTTCTTCACTAAAATGAAGAGTTTCATATCAGATTTTTTATTCTTTCAATAAGATTTTGTATTTCACAGTCTCCACCCTCCTGTTTAAGAATCTGAAAACAGGCACTTTCTGGTTTACATTGAAACACGGGAGTCTTAAATAACTCTTCAGCTGCTTCCTAATGTTTGTTCCACAGGAAGGGAGTTAGTTCAAGCATAGTGTGCTTTGTTGTATCTGCATCAGCAAAGCAGATAAACTCAGCCTCTCTTCATCTGGGAAAGGGGCAGAGTAGCACCAGGAGACAGGGCAATATTGAAGGATTACCACAAATGTTTCAGGGAACAAGATGACTTTCAGGTAAGCAGAAAGGATCCTCTTCTACTTACACTCTTGTGCTGCTTCCCAAACTGTTTAACTCTGTTTAAGCACTTTCTCTGAAACAGCTTATTTTTAGCTTGCAGCTGTGGGTCAGTATTTCTTTTAGCAAACTTAAATTCTCCTAAATTCTGTTATTGTTATTCCTGTTAAGCACTTAAAATCTCATTTTGGGCCTGAAAAGATCTGTCTTGGGTATATTAGCATACTGTTGTATTATTCTCTTCACGCTGAAGATGGCCCGTTTCCAGCAGTTCTATCTGACACAGGTGGACTAGTGTCGTATGGAAGGAGCTAGCAGGGCTAATTCTTGAAAATCTAATGCTGAGATTTGGCTACTTATATACTTTGATTACACTACAGTTCTTTCCAGACAGATCTTATCATATGAAATGGCAGACTCCTCTTGAGTCCCTGCATACTTTTTTCTTTGGCAGATCCCTCCTTAGAATTCAGGGAGGCAGAAGATTTCTTTCAGGTTGCAAGACATCATTTATAGTTTCTTCAAAGTTCTCCTGGACTGTCTACATTAGCACTAAGTAGAAGGCCTGCTGCAGTAAGACTGATGGCACTAAATCAAAGCACTGACAAAACTTCTAAAGCACAATTCTTCTGTGCGCTTTCCATGAGCACTTTCTCTCCTTCCCTCTTTTTACCATCTCTGTTCAGGGCTAAGCTTTTGGCACAGTCACCAACACACAGCTTTGTCAAGTTGCAATTTACTAAGTAAAAGTGTAGAAATACAAGATTAAAAGCTTGTTTATCACAGAGCATCTTTGCTAGCACAGGGCATCAAAGCAAGTTGTTGAGACAGGAAGGTTAGTGCTTTTTTAGTGTCACAGGGAAAGTGAAATTCATGCCAGACTATGCAGTGCCTCCAGCCCAGGAAGCTGCAGGAGTTTTTCTGATCAGTTTCTCCTTTCATAGTTAAAATCCCAAACACTGCAAAATCCCTGCAGCGTGGTGTTTCAAATGAGGAACTGCAAGGGTGGCCAATAAAAGTGGGCATGCTTTGCTAATGAGGGCATATCGTGCCAGCTTTTTACAAAGAATAGCATGTTTTTCACCCACCTCAAACCAGCTTCACTTGATAGATGTGGAGAGAGGAGAGAGATTATGGCGCTGTTTATTCCTTTCTACTCACCTCGGTCTGGCATCTCGTAGAAGCTATGGATCATATTGGGTCTGATATTGCCCTCATTAAAAAATGGCAATGTTTTGTGTGGAAGTTGGATTGCCTAAGGGGGAAAATGGCAGTAGTCAGATTATTAACACACATCCAAATATAACATGCTCTCAGATCACATTGCTGCTGGCTTCAACACCAATAATATGATTGGCAATAATCAGTTTATGGCCTTCATTAGGTTCAGGAGTTAGACACTGTAGTAAATTGTAACTTTACAGATACTATTCAGGGTATTTATATGCAGATTTGGACAGTACTGCAATGTATGGAGAGCATCCATTTGGGGTTTCTAGTTCATAAGAAATTTTGTAATTTATATAGCATTCAACTAAGGCAGCTATTTTTTCTAGTATTAGGCATTTTTTCTTAAGTACTTTCTGTGGTAACTTAAATCATTCCTCATATCCTCATGTTTAAATTATACTCCCATACACATTCCATCCATCAGAGTTGATGAAAGTGCGACAGTGCATGCTGTAACTCCCAAAGAGCTGGCATCTCACACCCTCATTAGCAGAAATGTATCTAGAAGCTATAAATGCCTTTCTAAAGATACGTACAACACAGCTCCCTGTGACTTATTCACTTCCTCCTTTCCTTCAAAAGCAGCTGAAAGAGGCACTCTGCACCTGCCTTCTCCTTGTGCTGACATCTGTTTCTAAATGAGAAAGGAGGCAATGAGTGTTAAGCTGAAGGGACTTATTTTATTTGTGATTACAAAGATTCTTGGCTTGAAGAATCAGTTCAATTCCAGTGCCTTTCACCTTCCCTGCTATGCAGGGAGACAAAGAGAGCATTCATAGACACCACACATGTGACGCAGGGCAGTCTAATGGCATTAGAACAGTTCAGTGAAACATTAATGAATTTACAGTGATGACAGCACAACAGTGCCAGGGTCTAGTCTGCTCTGTGCTAAGTAGTTTTCATAAGTAACCTCAAACACAAATAATCAGTCAGGACTCCAACTAAAATCTTTCCTTTTCTGACTAAACATAATCAACTGTTTTTCTTTTGAAACCAGTAGCCATTCTCTTGTTTGCTGGGTCTCAGGTGTTTCTCCAGTCCCTGTCAGATCTCAGACTGTTCTTACCAAGCTCAGATAAGACTTCAGTTCTTCCAAGCATCTGATAGTACAAATACATTTTTGCCTATAATCTCCTGTGCTTCATGCTGGTAACCTCAACAGTTGCTTTGAAGTGAGATATAGGAAAAAAAAAAACTTGCTCACAAGAATAGGTGGCATGATCTTGTCCATAGCACTACACCTTTAATCCAACTTCACATTTGCATCCTTTTCCTCACATCATACCTCCCTGCTGTCACATATCTGTGCCTACTTAAGTATTTGGGTGAGGTGGGTATGTCAGGTGTTAAATCAGGTATCAGCAAGGTTCTTGAGATGAGGAAAGATGTAAGCACAGGCTGTTTACACAAGCTTTTTATCCTGCCTCACTGACGTCAAAAAGGTTATTGCCATTGACTTAAATAAGCATGGTGACAGAGACAGAAACCTCTGCTAGTATTCCCATTTCCAGAATCCTGAAGAGGAGGGTCTTGGGCTTGTGGAGATAAATATGTGGGGAAGCTTCTCTTCACAGTCTACCAAGAAGAGCAGTCACGCTTTAGCATCCACAAAATTATTCACAAAATCAGTAATTTCATTGTAGACATTCCCTCATAAGGAGAACTATGAGTATGTACTTGAAGCAAAACAAAGGACTGCCAGTATTTCTAAAATATCTGTGGTTTTAAATATATCCAGTGAAATTTCTCTGAAGAAATAGGTGATCTTCCAAATACTATAAGATACGTATTATAAATCACAAGGTCCTTTCCAAGGAAGATGGCTAATGAAGCAGGCAAGGAACACAAAGAGGGGCAAAAGTTTACATTTTCAGGGATCTGCTAAACATCACTGAAGCTGATTTCAGTTACTTAGATGAAGGCAGGCTGGGGTAGGAAAACATGCACTGCAGCCTGAAGTGTTCCTACGGAATGGGAAAGTACAATGAAGCTTGGCTTCCTTTAGTTTTCTCCAGCGCTAATATCAGTAAAATCAAGCAGTATGGGGTGCAGTGTAGATCAGCTTATTGCATAAGTACCCAAATGTCTGGAAAGATTGGTATAGCACAGCAAATCCTTTGTGATTAGTACCCAAGTTAGCAAGACCAAAGGTAACTTTCATAGCCGGTGGAGTTTATTAGCACAGCAGTAAGGTCAGTAGTTGGGCTCCAGATGCACTGTAGCAGTTTTCTTACAGAAACTGTGGCTCTAAGGACATTGTCATGAGAGAGGAACTACAGAAGCAAGGCAGAGCAGATGTGCATCCACAGAGCTTTATTTACTCCACAGTCTTACTGTCAACTGATTTCAGTGAGACTTCTCAAGTCAGCAGGGATTGCTGGGAGAAGAAGACAAATCTATTCTTTTTCCATCAGAAATGCTTTGAGAATCAGACTCACAAAAATGTATTATATAGGATTGATTTCCTTCATTAGCCTCATTTCAGTAATATTATTAGCTATAAATCACAAGACAATTTCTTATGGAATTACATTCTTATTAATATCACAACATCCTCATCCCCCCCATCAGTTATCATATTAATTTTTCATATGCTGGAAATCCCAATAAAATTAGCCAACTGGATACTAGCAGCATGGCTGTATCTTTCCCTCTTCCATACATTCTGTTAACTTGTTTTTATCTAATTTTCTCTTTTTAATTTTTTTTTTGTTGTCAAATTGTATTGCAGAGCACAGAATGCTTTTCTGGTCCTTACCATGTCTCATACATTAAAAATGCATTAGGGAAGATATCAACTACCTCAATTTGCTTTAAAATGTCTTTTCTTCATAGCTACTGAAAATAAGACTCATGAATGCATTAATCCTAAACAGAGTAAGTGATCCAGGCCAAAACTTACTATTAAAAGGATGGTGTGAAAAAAAAAAAAAAAGCATAGCTTTCTTCTTATGCTTGATGTTCAGAATAATTCCTCCCTGATAATAGTCACAACAATAATAGGAAGTTGAAGAGAAAATAAAATGACTGTCTAATTCAAAACTGAGAAGAAAATTAGTTTTCCTAAACAACCAAAAAACTGCTTTCAAAAGTGATTTTATCTCTATGGAACTGGTACAAAAGTCATGCTGTTCATGCTGTTCAGTATCTAAAAGGCTGAGAGAGATATTTTTTCACACATATTCCCAGCCCTGCTCTATTCCCTTTGTGCTTTGTGGGATCAGCACAAAAGGTCTAGAAAGTAGGCTGGAAAGATCAGCTGCAGGTTCTCCTTGAGAGAAGGGCTCCCCAGGTACCACAGTGCCAGCACAGGCAGCTGTTCCCCACCGGCAGCTTGCTCCTTCTCTTCAGCATACTACTCCTAATCACTTCTTATATTTCACGTTTGCAAATGGTATCCAGAATTATTTGTTCAATCCTTTCCCCAGCTTCAGCTGACTGGCCTGTAGTTCCATCTTGAAGAAAGGAGTGACATTTGCTTTCTTCCAGTCCTCAGGAATCTCGTTTGATGGCCATGGCATTTCAAGAGTGGCTTCACAGTGACATTGCCTAGCTACTTCAGCGCTTGTGGTTGCATCCCATCAGGTCCCGCGGGCTGCGACACCCATGGACTTGTGTTCAGCCCAGCTGTCTAATTGTTCCCTAATCTGGTCCTTCTCAAACAGTGGTAATTCTTATTCCAGGGATCTGAGATGGCCTTTTCCATGTCCTCTGTGACCATGTCCCCTTCCCCCTTCAGCAGTGGGCCCACATTTCCCTTTTGCTGCTGACGTACCTGTAGAAAACTCTCTTTTTGCTCTTCACATCCCTTGCCAGATTCAATTCCAAGTGGGCTCTGATTTTCCTAACCTGATCCCTGCATGCTTGGGCAATGTCTCTATATTCCTCTTATATCACCTAACTCTGCTTTCACCTCTTGAACATTTCTTTTTTATCTTTGAGCTTCTTGTTCATCCGTGCAGGCCTCCTCCCACTTTTCTTTTACCCTGCAGGTGGAAACTGATCACTCTTGAATCTGGAAGAGGTGATGCTTGAAAATCAGTCAGCTCTCCAGAACTCTTCCTCTGTTCTGCAGGATGGTGTCTTGGGATGGGATTCTTCCAAGCAGGTCCCTCAACAGGCCCGTTGTTTGCTTTCCCAATGTCCTGGGTTGTTAACTTGCTGTCTTCTCTCAGGATTCTGACCTCCACTACCCTGTGGTCATGGTGGCTGGAGCTGCTCCCAACATCCACATTTCCAACCAGTTCTTCTTTTTTCGTAAAAGTCAGGGCCAGCAGAGCATCTCCTCTCTTCACTCCCTTAATCGCCTGTATCAGGAAATTGCCCTTCAGTGCATTCCAGAAACCTCCTGCTTTGCCTTTGCCCTGCTATCTTGCTCCTCCAACAAATATCAGGGTTGTCAATGATTTCTGTGACTACCTGGACTGGTAAACACAAGATTTCTTATGGCTATCTGAAGGAGGCCTGATCTACTTCTTCCTAATCAGATAGTCTGTAGCAGACGCCCATACCGATGCCACCCACACCGATCTGCCAGCCAGCCCAGACCCAAAATCTCTCAGCTGGCTCATGGCTCCACATGTCCCTACTTCTCTCTCAGGGCAACGGCCCCTTCTCACCAGCCTGACCTGTCCTTCCCAAAGAGCCTGTATCCAGCCATTGCAGTACTCCAGAGATTTAAAAAATCAGGCTCCATCTACTGAAGAATTCAAAGGTGAGCATTTTCTTTTTTTATTTATTTATTTATTTATTTTCGAAGCAACTGGCAACAAACAGAAAGTCCATTTCTCAGTACTATTCCAAAGCGCATGTGTTACGGTCAAATATGTTCTATGCTACTGCTAGTTTTGTAACAAAGAAATGTTTCTATCAAAAGGTGCTTATCACCAAAATTAAATAGTAGTGATAAATGGCTTGTTAATATTTTTCTGTGAGCCAGTTTTTAAATGGGTCACATTGTTCTTCTCTTTGCTAGCAACCTAAAATAGAAGTTATTATATCAACAGTGGTTTGCACATAAAAAAATGTTATCTGAAATTGAGTTTGGTAACATTTTCGCTTGAAAATTAAGGCTATAGTAATATAGTTACTGAAAATTATCGTAGTTTACTCTTTATTTTCTTGTTTAAAAGCAATATTCTTGATAGCAAAAATTGCAGTTGGAGTTCTGACCAGAGAAAATGATCTCTTGGGACAGGCAATAAGGAAAATGAACGTTCATGTTGAGAGTATAGCATTATCAAGGCTTCTTTTCCCTTCATGGGCCAAATTCTCTGCTGGCATATTTGTTGCAGTTGCACAGACTTCAGTGAGTATGCTCCAATTTATGTTACAGAGAATACAGGACATTTTTTGTTGTTAAAATTGAACTAAGTTGTAAAAATAATGATAGAGTCGAAATAAAAGCATTGACAGTGTTTTCTTTCAAAAATCTTGGATTTGAGAAGCTATTTACAGATATCAAACTGTGATCCATTTCTCCCTGGAGTACCTTGCAGATGTGCAGCTGCAGCTCTCTGACACCGAGGAAAATATGAGCTATCCACCAGCAAAAAGCCAGGCACATGCAGGCCACCCAAAGCACATGAGGCGATCCAAGAGTCCCCAGCAGCTCCAAGGGAGGGGTTTTTTACATTCACTGTGAAACACTGGGAAAATGGAAGTTCAGAGTGCAAGTTGTTTGGCCCAGCTTGGATTTGTGCATCACAGCAGTGCTGATGAGGACTGTGTTCAGGCAATGCCATGTGTGGCTGCAGAGAATTCCTTCTCAGAGAATGGATTTCCTCACTACTGTGTAAGCAGCTTCTCCTCCTGCTCAGCTCTCAGTTCAGGATTAAGGGGCGACTCAGGGCTCCACTTCGGTGGCTTAAGTTAAAGTAGGGCAAGAACGGTCAAAATTGTTTGCAACAATCAAAAGCATAATGAGGGAAAATAAAGAGGTCTTTCCACCACCTGCTGAGGAGAACAGAAGTGCAGGAGAAAACAGACTCAAGTACAAGGTCCTGGCTATTCCTGGCACCATGTGTTAGACTCTTTGGGGATTCTTCAGGGACATGAACTTCACTTGCACTAAGATCAATGAAAACCTGCGCATTCAATCTGTTTCTCATAAAAAAATAACTCTGAGTCTCTCCAGTGTGCAAGTCAGAACTGTCTGAAAGTCACAGGGAAATAAAGGGCTGAAGGGCTAAGAATTTTGTGCTTCTTTTTCTTTTTATACACTTCTTATTCCCACAGATCCTATGGGAAGCATAGGACTTCAGCACAGGGACAGCCAGAAAGATTCAGGGCTGTTAAATTAGTAGCTTGTTTAAATCCCAAGGTAAACTAGTTGTGCTAAATTAATCTATGAACCCTCACATCAAATCTAGAGCCTTTGAGCAGTACAGATATTTTGAGATGATCTAATTGTGGTTGGAAAGAAGGGAAAGTATGGGCACGAGTAACGCTGTACTGTGTGCCGCAGTGGGGTTAGCACACAGCGCAGTGCAAAAAGCTGACACAGGCAACACAGCCAGAACACCAGGGATCAGAGATATCTAGGCATTTCTAAAAATTAGTTGCTGAAATAATCCTAGGATAGCAGATTTGAAATGCTTGCTAGGAAATTGAGGAAGATGTGTAAAGAAAAACTGTGTGATTTTCGAAATGGTGGAGGGATTGGAAAGAGCAGGGAAGGCTACTGCTCCCGCTCTTGTGGGATTTTTTCCAGCTCTTAAACAGGAATCAGAGGCACCCCAGCAAGCTTTGTTTTCTAAACTCAGGCAGGACCAGTTAACAGTAGTGCTTCTCATTAGAGTGAATTAGATGATGCAAATACTGCCATCTTTAACAGAATGTTGGGAAGCAGGAGACAGGCCTTGACAAGTGAAGGATGCACCATGGAGCTGAGTGAGAGGAGCATTCAGGTAACCCCAGGCTCCTGGGCAACACTCTTTTGTGAGTCCACTGCTGGCAGACAGTGTGGGGTAAATGCATTATATCTATCCCCATTCACACCTAGACTAACAACACTATGAAAGCATATGGAAATCATCATGGTATTGTCAATTTAGTTGTTAACATCAAACAAGAATGGAATAGAAAAGACTTCTAATATACTGCTGGCAAATATGTAATTTGTAGTATGTTGCTATATTCACCTTCACTGTATGGATGACATTTACACACTGAAATTGATGTTTTTACAAAATTCCTGCCAACACTTTCTTTTTACCCCTCTGCACAAACGGTTAAAAACATTTTTTTAAAAATCTACACGCAGACAGAAAACAAAATGAATAAGCATTTTGCAGATTCTGACTCCTTTAAGATGTGATTGATTATCCCATTGCCACAGGTCAACCTCTGCCATAGAAAAGTCCAGATAATCT
This sequence comes from Cephalopterus ornatus, assembly GCA_013396775.1. NCBI lineage: Eukaryota > Metazoa > Chordata > Aves > Passeriformes > Cotingidae > Cephalopterus > Cephalopterus ornatus. The sequence continues at coordinate 431,510 of VZRE01000488.1, forward strand.
TCAGCTGCATTTCCTAAACCATTAATAGGATAGACAAGGCTAAGATAACAATGCACAATTTATTTTCCAAAAGCAGCTGACAGGAGGAAATGGATACCAAATGAATTAACTCATTAGAACAGTACAGCACATTTACAAATTCAAAACAGACTGCCCGGAATGATTTAAATGTAGCACGAGGTTAATGTCAATCTCTTGCTTAGGCGTGTCAGTGTTGTAATCTTGTGCTCCAGTTTCAGAAAGGTTGATGGGTGCACAACCTGGGACTTGCATGTTAGGGTGAGCTAGACTTAATTAATTACATGACTAGAATACCACCTATCGTGGCCCCACACAGGTTATGAAATATGTGCAAGGGTTACATTCACATTCATGGACACACACACACAAAACACACAGACATGCCAACACTTTCTAATATAAACAAAAAATTATATTGCTTGCTTGTTGAGAGTCAATATTAAAAATAGCAGGTATCTTATAGGCTGCAAATACATTCTGTCTTTTAAGAAACTGCATCTATGTCCAGCGCAAAACTTGGCAGTTGCCTCAAGGGAGAAAAGTTTCTCTCATGCTTGATTTATAACCAACAGAGAATTTCTCAGAAATTTCATTCTAACATTTGTCAGCCACAAGTTGTCAACCAAGCCTACTTTCTCCTAGTGACTTTCCACCTGTGTCTCTTTCACAGTTACAAGAGTATATTTTTAGAAAATTATGGACTTCTACTCAGCATACCAGACTCCATTACAGCACTGCTAAGATAACATCTACATTTATAGCTATCATTAATATGGTGGATTTAAGAGCTTTAGTTGCATTTTATCCTTTGCAGGGTAATAAGATGTAATCAAAGTAGTCAGAGGCTGTATTACGGAAACATTTGCCACCACACGTGTAGCACAAAGATTACTTTGCAAAGAGACAACTGGGACCCAAAGCAGTTCAGAGTATTTCTTCATATATTCATGGCAAAAGCACAATAACACTTGTCATTAAAAAAAAAATCCTAACCCTAAAAAAAAAAATCCTTGTTCAATCACTACGTCTGAAAATGGCTTAAATTTGATTAGTGTGTGCAGGTAATGGGGACTAAGCAACAGCATAAAAATGGTCCTGTTGATTTATATCTGAGGAGTCCAGCTACATGATCTATGACCAGCAGCTGAAAAAAGCTTTCCTTTTGCTGCAGAAATTGCTTGGAACAGGGGTCATCCCAAAACAAAAGCAATTCAAGCAGCCTATCTGAGAGGAAGATGAGGAAGGAAGGAAGGAGGCTTATTTCATCTTCCGCACTGCCAATCATTTTACATCATCTCAGATTATGCAATATACCATAGCAGGGACTGTGAAGCATGAGTTCATCAGGAAAGGGCACATTCATTAGCACTGCTGCCATGTGTGGTCTCAGATGTTTGAGGTAGAAAGGTCACAGCCACAGACTTCACAGCATCACCATCAGGCCTCAGTCCACACCCACTCCTGGTTATCCAGGGTTATGAGGAAAGAGGTTAAACGCTTTCATGGGAAATCTGTTTATCCTGCAGTCATACAAAGAGGAATCCAGTTAAATTAAGTAACTCCCTTAACAGACAGTTACTGTGCAGTACAGGTCAAAATAAAATTGCATGAATTAGTAATCTGATTTCATTTTGCACTGATGGTTTACAATGTGTAGTGTCCGACAATATATCCTAAATTGAGGATTTAAAATGTATAATGATGTGTAATGTCTTTGGGGCTCAAACTCTTGTTCCTTCAATTGCATCTAAACCATGATGAGAAAAACTGGGTTGGCATAAACAAGACTTTCATATAAAAAAAAAAAAAAATCAGGTCTATTGGAATGAGGTAAAATTACAAAGCTAAGAGCAAGATTATGTCAGATCAGGGATTGTTTCATATGGTCACAACCCTTCTTTTCCTCGAATATCTGGGTTTATTATGATATTTCAATAATCTTTAGAAAAGTGTTGAAAATCCATTTTTTAAACTGGTCTTTGTCCTTTAACTGAATTCCCTACATAGACGTGCACACAGACTCTTAACCTGTTCCATTATGTACCAAAAGGCTTTAGTGGAGCCCCCAGTCACAGCACTTCTGAAGTCAAACATGTCGCGTCTCCTGTGGAAGCTATCTTGCAGAACAGATGTGTGATGTCAATTCATGTAACCAGCCAGCTCTGCAAATTGTGGGTACAAATCAGATACAGTCTTCTTCCTTTATTTTGTTCTGGCTTAAAACAGCTCTCTGAGATCAACCTCATCCATGCAATTGTCCCAAAGAGAATTGCTAGATTTAGCTGACAGATGCATAAAATCTCATGTTGTCACAGAATTCTCATGTCTAGTCAGCACCAGATGTCAAAGAATGAAAATCTACAGCTGGGTCTGGTGTTCATTTGTGCTCCAAATTCCTTCCCTCACAGCTGTTGTTTTCCACCTCCATGTACATAAAGCTGAATTTTCAGAAGCAGGAGATAGACCATGGCTCCCTATACTGATGTGAATATACGTGTTTCTTTATTTGCCTGGAAAACACCTTTTTGGGTCAACTAACAGTGTATTTGTGAGGGTCTATTTGACTATGCTCACACGTCAGTATTGAAAAGAACCTTGCTTATTTCATAATCTCTTCTCAACAAGCTCTGTGGAACCAGAGTTGTTTTTCCAAGCAGCTGTTTAAAGGTACAGAATAGGATGTTCACCCTTGCTTAGGCTTCCTGGGCACTGTGAAAATAATAAGCATGGCCACAGTAATACGAAACAAATGGTCTGTAGACATGAGGAACTGTGGAGTGGAGTTTCTTCAGCTATCTTCAAGTGCCTTTGCTGGCCATTCTTTGTGTCTCTCAGGAAAGGCAGCTCTAGCCTGGGACTATAATGACTGTTTTGAAATCTTGTTCTCCCTCATGTAGATATTACCAGCCTGCACAGCTTTTGAAATATTGTCAGTGAGCGCCATTAAAATAATATGTCTGCAAGAGCTGAATTCATGTGAATTCTTCCTTTTCTTTTTCCTATCTAAATAAGTGGAAAATTTGAAACTACAGCAGTCTACATTTCTTTTCCTGAGCTTCCTGTAAATGAAGTCAGAGGTTCAGAATTTCCAAGGTTCACCTCCAGTGACCTCAAGTGTAGTTTAGATTTCATTTTCTCAAATGAAGGTAACGTGCACATGGAGACCTTTTCTTTGCACTTACCTGTGATGATCTTCAATTCAGTGTGAGTTCTCTGTTGCACAAATACTAATCACAGTCTAAGAAAATATTTGGTTTCTTATGCCTCTGATTTTCAGCCAGGCAAGAAAGTTCTCATGAAATGCTTTAGCATAAGTTGAGTGATAGCTGTGAAACACACAAGTGGAACAAAGGCATAATGTGAATGCCCAGGTATTTCTGTTCTTATTAACTGTGGCCATAAGACAGAGCAATGGTAATGAAAATGTTAAGTGTTAAAGGCACTTTTGGGAAGTCTAGCAGTGTTTATTACTACTATTATTATATACATATCCACAATATCCATTTTTTAAAGTAGATAATAGCATTAGTTTAGGAAAGCACTGATTTAAGATTTAAAAAAAAAGTGGTGTTTAATGGTTTTACATTAAGCACTAGCAAAGCCACCCACCTATCAGATAAGAGGAAAGGAGCGAGAAGAGTATAAAACACTTTGTTTGAAGTTATATGACCCGGCACAAATAGCCTTAGTGACATTTTAAGATCAAATAGTCCCAGCATCAGGTACATGTACTTCAAATCACAAGTGGAAGTTTTGACAAGCTGAGCCTGATCTGTCTAGGATCTAGTGCTAGTGCTTGGAGTGACAGAAACTTTTATTTAATTCTGAATTCCTGAAGTTTATCCTGCATATATTTAAAAGTATAGGCAGGTTGCATTTACTTATTTATTTGGCATTGAATGCTTTATACTGGCAATATCCCAAGGAAGTGTTTACCAAAAAAAATAAAAATGTGTTAACCTAGTTATATTTTTATGCTAGTGACTGTTTTTCTGAAGGAATAGAAAGGAATTACTCCTATGGCAAAAGCAAATATTTCTGAAATTGATGAAGAAACACATGTTCAGATGTTTAAAAACAAAACAAACAAACTCCAAAACAAAACAAAAATGAAAACAAACAAAAACCCCCTACCTAGATAGAGATGACATTTAAATATGATAATTCATGAAAGAAATGTTAAAATGTTGAACAAATATTAAAGAAAGAGGAAGAGCTGAGAAAGGTAGGGAAGTCAGGGATTTTTTCATACTCTCTGTAGCATCAAAAATACATTAAATCTGAGACTGCAAGATGCTGAGAATCAAACTGTGAGAAGTCAGCAGGAAAACAAAGTGCCGATTGTGCCCAGAGTAAAGCACAGAGGATGCGTGAGGAGGCGGGTGAAAACCTGCCTGAACTGGTGCTTGGAAGGTTTGGGGGGAGCATTATTCTGAGACAAATGGGCAGGTGGGCAGCGGTTGCATTAAAAAAATGAGTGTGGGGAAAAGTAATGTCACCTATGAAAATCATTGGGGAAGAGGGTTAGAGTTTCTTCCCTTGCAAAGGTTTTCATTCACGGGAAGCAAATAAAGGACATCTGTGCAGTAAAAAGCAGTTTGGTGGAGCCTGCCCCTCATGCTAGAAACATCACTTCTGTCGGAAAGGAAATGTATGTTCTCAGCCAGCAGGTTGAGAATCAGTTTCCAGTCGATTCAGTCTCCAGGAGTCAATATGCGGTTGGAGATGGACACTGTGCACACGGAGCCCTGGCAGCACCGGCGTGAGAAATGGGGCTTGGGCACAACAGCCAGGCTGTGGAGAACAGCCATCGCTGCTCGCTCAGTGCTTTCTGTATAAAATCAGACACCTCTGGATTAATTACACTGTATGCCTGCTTTATGTTCATTATCATAGAAATTTGTCTCAGAAGCACTGCCTTCTGCCTGGAAAATAAATGTTTCTACTTTGCTTCATTGCCTAATAGCTGGAGGAGTCCATTACCCTGGGAAAACATTTTTTTCCATTTACATTGACTCTTAAATATTTTATGATCATTTTTCTTTCTAGCTTTCACGGTAAATAAAACAAATACATGACAGACACAAAATGTTAAATAGTCACCAATATATGTAATTTATCGTATCTATTGAATCCTCACCTATTTTCATCCTGAGTTTCTATAAATTACACTGTATGTTCTACTCCTTCCTTTCATTATTTTCATTTAGTTTAGACTGTCAGTGCTTAGTTTGACTACCATTCAGTCTTTATGCTATAAGTACTTCATAGTGGGCTTCAGGAAGTACAGCTTTTAAGTGAAGTAGATCTGGGACTTGGATCCTAGCCTTTGAAAAGCATTTAATTATTACTTCTCCTCTGTAAGGATTGCTGCAGTGACGTTTCACTGTAGTACATCTGCCTCTAACTCACTGTCAGGTATTTCAGAATTCAACATTATTTATAACAGTCTGAAAGAGATGGTAAATGATTTTTTTTAATCATCAAATATAATACATTCTTTAGTTCTGCACATACAGCCAAAATAACAATAAATAATAATAATTGTATTAATTAATACAAATAATACTCCATCTACAATAGTTGAAAGCAGAGAGCAGGGTGAGACTCTTAAGGCACCTCAGGGATGCACTGATTGAACATATGCCTGAAAACTAATTTCTACAGCACTGTTTGGCTTTGCCTTCTCTCTGCTTTGGAAATCACAATGAAAGAATGGCAGTAAGATTATCTGCATTCCCTTGCATGTGTCAGCTGCATAGAAATGCCCAGTATGTACAAGGAAACTGAGCTAAACCTCTCTAATACAGGAGCAGACTTGGCTTTTTATACTGCACCCGCCCAAACTGGGCTATAAGCAATAGGCAGTGTCCTTCTTGCACAACTCAATATGGTTGATGCCATGCAGTAAAGCAGTGATCATTATAAGAGACAAAAATGTTGTGCACTTGACTAAATAAAACCCAAATCTGGTAACACTGTGGGGAAAATATGTCTAGGGTTATTATGGTCTGTAAAATCTTGATTTGTTTTTTGAGTCTCAAGTTGAAAACACTTTGAAGGGACATAAATCTACAGATTCACAGAACGGATAAGGCTGGAAGGGACTAGAGAGGCTCATCTGGTCCAATCTTGCATCTCAAGCAGGGTCACCCCAGAGCACATGGCACAGGATTGCGTCCAGATGGTTCTTGAATATCTCCAGTGATGGAGACTCCACGACCTCTCAGGGGAACCTTTTCCAGTGCTCAGTCACCGGCACAGTAAAGAAGTTCTTCCTCACATTCAGGTGGAACTTCCTGTGCATCAGTTTCTGCCTGTTGCCTCTTGCTCTATTTGTTGACAACATCGAGCAGATCCATCCTCCTGATACCCTCCCTTCAAATACTTACAGACATTGATGAGGTCCCCCCTCAGTCACGTCTTCTTGAAGCTGAACAGACTTGACTCTCTCAGCCTTTTCTCATAGAGAAGTGCTCCAGTACCTCAATGCTTTTCATTTTCTGAAATGGAAAAAATTTAGGCCCCTTTCAAACATTGTATTTTGAATATCAAAGCAAAAAAATAATCGGTGTTTCTGGAAAACCTCATTCTTTTCCATAAAATCTCTCTCTCCATTTTGCTGGCATAAAACACACCAATATTGAAAAAAATGCTTCAGGAACTCTTCCAACCTTTGTGAAAGAGTTAGATTTACTATGTGCAGGATATATGTGGCATCAATTTTTAAAGGTCAGGATATGAAATATTACATTATTACAACATATTAACTGCACCCACTGACTACCACTGCCTGTGCAACACTGACTAGGCATCACAGAATTAACATTTTTTCTTTGAAAAAAGAAAAATACAGGTCTTGAGAATACAGTCTTTTATCAAACTATTTTCTCTGAAATTTGCAACTTTTAGAAATTTGGTCTGTTTCCAAGGAGTAATTACAAAAGAGGTGAGATTTAAGTCTGGCTGCAGAGCTGGGCAAATAAGCTTTTGTGTAGAGTAAATGAACTATGGGGGGGATTGGAACTAGGGAACTTTGGATCAAATCAATAAATAAATTCAGCCAGAAATGGGGACTGTCTGGGGAAAATAAAAAGGTCTCAATATTTTAATTTTATATTTATTTTTTAATGAAATTCCTTATTTTAAAGCCGTGAATATTTTTTATTACACCCTTTAAACAAAAAGTTTAACATAATTTTTTAAGGCAATCCTTTTCATTACTATTTTTTTACTTTAATAACATAATCAAAAAATCTTAGTCCAAAATCTTAAAACAGTATTTGGTCTTTAAAATAAACCCAACCAAACAAAAAAACAAAAAAACAAAACCAACCAAACAAAACCAACCAACCAAACAAAACGGAAAAACAAGGATCCAAAATCAGCTCCCAAAAGTCTTAGTGCATAAATATATATATATATATATATATTCTATTAATTTAGCTTTTTCTCTGAACAGAAATGTTTGCTCATAGTGAGGCATAGAACATATAATCTGCCAAGCTGAAGCTTGTGCTGCAATTGGATTTACTTTTTTGGACATTTTTTGAAATGTGCTTTATAGATGTATTCATTTGAACTAAATTTTACTTAAATCCCTGTAGGGCCTGTTGTCTCCTATTGGCCAACTCTAGACCTTCATAGATGCCTTGTTAATAGAGAGCACTACTACTCAAATATTTAACTGGAGGTTAAGCTGTTTGAAGGTGGTCCTAGATTTATTGCAATCCCTTACACTGAACTTTCAAAAGTATGTGTCATATCTAATACAGTACTTGACATACTTTTTTTCCTCATTTGTTCATATGGTTCATTTATGTTTTTGCTAAATGAATAGGAGTATTTAAAGGACTTTTTTTTCTGTTTATTAAACCATCATACTGGAGAATTGTACATCATGAGCGCACTTCTTTTGTCATACCAAGAGGCATGACAGTGATGCTATTATGAAAAGGAATACAGCATATCCAAAATATATATTCAACATATTCTGAAGAACGCTTGTTTTTTGAAAGCCTGGACAGACAGTAACTGTAATATTAGAATTTAATTTTCTTTCTATGTGGTAATTTGCTTTATGATCTACCGCCTTTGCATGTCAACTAAGACAGAATAAATAGTAAACTGAAGCTCCTGAGTGCCAATTGCACCACTTCTTTTCCACATTTAACGACAGGCCATTTGCAGCAGCTGCC
>VZRE01000489.1:0-36454 GCA_013396775.1 Cephalopterus ornatus
GGGTGGATCAGGGGCTGTTGGACAGGGATGTGTGGGGGGATAAAGGGGTACTGGACAGGGATGTGTGGAGGGATAAGGGGATGTTGTGGCTCTTTCTCCCTGTGCCTGTGATACCCCAATCCATGTCCATGGTAACTGCTGGTTCTCCCTTGACCCCACAGTGCCCAACGGCCCCGTGTCGGTGCCGATGCCGCCTCCCCCTCNCCCTCCCTCAGCTCCCCCCCTGCCTGGGACTGCCTCTCCCACCGTGGTCTTCAACTCAGGCCTCGCAGGTAAGGCTCGGGCGCGGCTCCCACGTGGGGCAAAGGGGAGGTCAGGGCACAGCTCCGGGGGAATTCAGTGCTCAGTCACCTGAATAAATCCCATAACTGGTCTGATGCCAAGGAGTTTATGGGAGAAAAGAGCATTTAAGGTTCTCCAAGGTTGCCCAGAGAAGCTGTGAGTGCCCCTGGATCCCTGGAAGTGTCCAAGGCCAGGTTGGACGGGGCTTGGAGCAACCTGGGCTAGTGGAAGGTGTCCCTGCCCGTGGCAGGGGGTGAGATGAGATAATCCTTAATGTCCCTTCCAACCTAAACCATCCTGTGATTCTGTGATTTATCAGCCTGACAGCTTTGGTTTGGTCTGGAAGAGGTGGATTCTCCAGTGAAACAAAACCCGTGCCAAAAGTGCTTTTTAAACGTGATCGGTTTTGGCTTTGAGCAAACGAAATGTGGGTTTGAAAGAAACATGAAGCTTTATGGGTTTGATTTCTTCAGAGAAGAAATGTCTGTGCAAAAAAAGGGCAAACTTTTGAGAGTTTTTTGGCAGGCAGAACAATTCGCAGACCTTCTTTAATTGTGGTTTTAGTCACTCTGTGGCACGTGCCAAGTGTCTCAGGCAGTGAGTAAATGCTGACTATCACCAGAAGCCTCAAGAGCACATAATGAGTCCAGAAAAAAGAGACTGAGGAGCTCTAATTAAGAGCTTTTTTAAAGAAGAAAAATCTGATTAGGTATTCCAGCCTTTAAAATTTCCTCTGAAGGCCAAAAAGCATCCTGGAACTAGAGGATCCCAGGGGGGATTATGAAAAAATAAAGCACAGAAGGCACAGCCCTGCTGAGGCCTGATCCCTCTGGATGGCTTTGGGAAAGGGGTGCTGGATGTGGCTGTGGGGAGCTGCAGGGGGCACAGGAGGTGCCTTATCCCAACATCCCTGGGTGTTAATTTGGGATGGGAGCAGTGGCCAAGCTCTCCTGGCCCAGCTCCTCACTCACATCTGGGTGAGATGCCCAGTGCCAGGTGGGCTGGAAATCCTGTTCTTCGGTGGGTTAGGATTGGGAATGGGAGTGGAAGTGCGTTTCTTGATGCAGTGGATCCTCAGGAAGGAGGGTTTTTAGGGCAAGAACCTTCTGGGTGTGAGGGGAGTCGGGGGAATAACAAGTGTTGCTTTTCTGACCATCACTAACACTGATTTCTCTGTTCTCTCTGCCTCCTGCTAAGATGGGCCCATCAAGCTCTTCTGTAGGTTGCTCCCTGCTAAGTATCTGTTATTCCTGCTTTTCCCACTGTGCTGTGTCCGTGTGTGTCCCGGGACTCGTGTGGGTGGGCAGGGGGAGGCCCTGGGGATGTGCCACCCCTCGGGATTTGGGCTCCAGAGCTCTGGAATGGAGGAGGAAGGGAAATCCGGAGAGATTTTGAGCTCCATAAGGACCTGGCCCACGAGACATCAGCCTCTTCCCTGTCCTGGAATAACCCAGGAGCAGTTAATGAGATTCTAATTTATGCACAAGCGGAAAATGTTTTTTTTCATGGGTGTTCAAAGCTTTTTTCATTTATTTTAGAAATTATTTTAAGTAACCTCATTAATTAAGCAGAGTAAAACTCTTGTGTAGTGGAGATGAGCACAAGTTGGTCACGTGGGTTCCTGCCTTGCAGTTGGATAAATTTAATTCTCAAAATACACAGTGGAACATTGTGGATGTTCCCTGTTATCCACTCGTGGCTCTTTGCTCCCAGCACTGGAGAGGACGGACCAGGGTTTGTGTCTCATGGTTGCAAAGAAACAGTTTAGTTTTTAAATAATTCAGGAGCAAAAGGTTGATGGAGCACTTTAATGAACACCTTGATTTTGTAGCAAGGAACAACTTCATGTTTACATCAAGGTACAAAGAAATGAGAACTGAATTACAGAATTTATTCATTATTCACCTTCCAGACCTGTTGGAATTGGAATAGGAAAATAGGAATAGGAACAGGAAAGGATTGGGTTCATTGCTCCCGTGTTGCTTTTTCTACTCTGTTCACAGATTAACGAGAGTAATCAAGTTTAATTTTCAGGCTTCATTTTCACAGCTCCTCAGTTGAAGTTCCTAATTGACTGTAAAGTTCCTAAATTACTTTAATTTACTGCATTTGCACGGCACAGGAATTAAAACATATTTTTTCACCCCTGTTAAATCCCAGGTGCTGTAGCCCAAGCCTTTTGGCTCTGAAACACAAACCTGCTGGGAAGCAGCTCTGCCCCACTGCAGTTTCCCCAAAACCCACTTCCCCAAAACCTTGGGAAAGGGGCTTTTTTTCCCTTCTTCTCACCTCTTTTGGGACACAGCTCCTCCCAGGGTGTGTGACACTGCTCTGCCACCAGCAGGACAGGCTTAAATTCAACCACTCTCTCCATTTTCTGGGATGTTTAAATATAAATCCTGGGCTTTTAAATCAATCCAGGCAGCTTGTGGCAATAAACTAATCCCAGATTTCCTTTAGGGAAGTTTTCATGGCCTCTGGAGTTAGGGCAGGCCTGCAGAGGCTGGGCCTGAAGCAGCTCAGGGCTGGGTGACACCGTTTGCCTCTCGAGGTAGTGACACCTTTCCAGGATTCCAGTGGGGTAATTCAGCTCTGACCCGTTCTCCAGCTGGAGAGCTGCCCTCTGGGAACGTGGGGTGTTCTGCAGCCAGTCCCTCAGGAACCTGTGGTTCCCTCTCCCCTGTGTGTAGCTGTGAAGATCAAGAAGCCCATCAAGACCAAGTTCCGCATGCCCGTGTTCAACTGGGTGGCCCTGAAGCCCAACCAGATCAACGGCACCGTCTTCAACGAGATCGACGACGAGAGGATCCTCGAGGTACCTCAGCTGCTCCTGAGCCTCTCTGTCCACAAGGGAGTCGTGGAATCAGGGCATGGATTGGGTGGGAAAAGCCCTCTTAGATCACTGAGTCCATCTGTCCCCCAGCACTGCCCAGGCCACTTCTGATCCATGTCCCCAAGTGCCACATCCACACGGCTTTGAAATCCCTCCAGGGCTGGGCACTCCAAACCTCCCTGGGCAGCCCCTGCCAAGGCCTCACCACCCTTTCCAGGAGAAATTCCTCCTGATGTCCCTCCTGCCCCTCCCCTGGCACAGCCTGAGGCCGTTCCCTCTCCTCCTGTCCCTTGTTCCCTGGGAGCAGAGCCCGACCCCCTCCGGCTCCCCCCTCCTGTCAGGGAGTTGGACAGTGAAAAGGTCTCCACAGGGATAGACCATGGCAGTGTCCTTGGCAAAGGGCTCATCCAGCTCCTGGATGCTCCCTGTGGGCTGGATAAAGCACGAGTTCTAGCATGAATGTTTTCCTGAACTTTAGAACATCTAAAAGGCTATTGGGGCTGGATTTCTGGACTCTGGGCAGATTTCTTGATCAGGAGCTCAGGAGTGAGTGTTCTTTCCATCCCCGATGGAAATACTCTGAATTTTGAGTCCAGGTTGGATGGGGTTTGGAGCAACCTGGGCTAGTGGAAGGTGTCCCTGCCCATGGCAGGGGTGGAAACCCATTCCATGATACTCTGCTCCAGTCTCAGCCCCTTTCCCTGCAGTTCTGGCTCAGGATTAGGGACTGGGTTCGGTGCTGCCTGCGGGAGGGGTAAATCATTTCCTTTCCTTTTTAGGATCTAAACGTGGATGAATTTGAAGAAATATTCAAAACAAAGGCCCAGGGCCCAGCCATTGATCTGACCTCCAGCAAGCAGAAGATCACCCAGAAAGGCTCCAACAAGGTCACACTGCTGGATGCCAACAGGGCCAAGAATCTAGCCATAACTCTCCGGAAAGCCGGGAAGACGGCGGACGAGATCTGCAAGGCCATCCATGTGTAAGTGAGACACTGGCCAGCCAAGAAACCCTGAGATTTACTGGGGGGTTTGGGCAGTGGAAAGGTTGGAATTGGCAGTTGGTGCATATGGAAAATATCCAGGGGTAAGGAGGGAATGGCTCTGAACTCCCAGAAATCAGATTGCTTTGAACTAAAATAAAAACCTGGCAGCTTTATGTCTCTGAACCACTACTGAGGCTTAACAAATTAACACTTCTGTTATTAAAGCAGCTAATTCCTGTCTGTGCACAGGGTAGTGGATCCATTGTAGTTTGCCATGGCAGCTCTCCCTCTGGTTCCACAATATTTTCTGTTCCAGTGAGCACCCAAAAGCCAGAGAATCAGGAAGAAGGAACTCTTTTGGTTTGCTCCGTAAAGGATGATTCTAGTCCAGGTGCTGGAACAGATTTTGGATGGAATTACGTTTGGGTGGTGGCCTCAGGCAGTGCCACATGTGGGCATCCATAGGACTTGTCTGTGCCCTATCCCAGCCCAATCCAGACCCTTCCCTGCTCCTGGGGACTGAGTGCAGGTGCAGCTGTTCCTTGGGGCTGACCCCAAATCCATCCACACACTCTCTGTGCTCCTCGTGGCCATGACAAACACCTTCCATTCCTCCAGTAAGGAGTATCTTCGAAGTGTGGATCACAGGTGTTACCTTTGGGCTGGAGGATGACCCAAACCTGCCCCACACTGAGGCAGATTCAGCACTTGGGGTTTTACAGGGCTCTGGCCTAATTAAAAAAAAATATTTGCTCCTCCCCACCTCTTTTCTCTTGCAAAAAAGAGCCGTGGCCGTGGAGGGATGTAGGTGATGGCCACATCTTTGGAATGGGAAGCAGAGTGTCCAGAAGCACCATTCCCATCAGCCCAGTAACCTGTTCCCATCTCCATATGCAGGGAGCTTCAGGTGCAGGGCAGGAAGGACCTTTGCATGCTGACTCAGGCTCATGTAGAGCAGAATCCCAGCCTGGTTTGGGTGGGAAGGACCTGAAAGCCCATCCAGTGCCACCCCCTGGCGTGGGCAGGGACACCTTCCACTATCCCAGGTTGCTCCAAGCCATGTCCAAGCTGTCCTTGAGCAGTTCTCCTGGTGTCGTCCCGCAGGTTTGACCTGAAGACGCTGCCGGTGGATTTTGTGGAGTGCCTGATGCGGTTCCTGCCCACGGAGAACGAGGTGAAGGTGCTGCGTCTGTACGAGCGGGAGCGGAAGCCCATCGAGAACCTGTCGGACGAGGACCGGTTCATGATGCAGTTCAGCAAGATCGAGAGGCTCATGCAGAAGATGACCATCATGGCCTTCATCGGCAACTTCGCCGAGAGCATCCAGATGCTGACCCCGGTGAGCCATGGAATCTGGGAATATCCTCATCTGGGGATCATCGATCCAAGTCCTGGCCCTGCACAGGCACCCCAACAATCCCACCCTGTCCCTGAGCCCTCCTGGAGCTCTGGCAGCCTTGGGGCCATGACCACTGCCCTGGGGAGCCTGGTCAGTGCCCAACCACCCTCCAAGAAGCACTCACACTAATGTAAAAGTGGTTTTCTGGCTTTATTTCATCTATTAGTGACTGTATATCCCAGGAGCTGTTTGTATGGCAGCTCGGACTGTTAGGGACTGCCTCTTAGGCCCCGTAAGCCCTATAGGCCTCACAGGCCCCACAGGATCCATAGGCCTCATGAGCCTCATGGGCCCATTAGGACTCATGGGCCCCACTGGCCCCATAGATCCCATAGGCTTCACAGGCCCCATAATCCCCAATGTGCCGTTAGGCCTCACGTGTCCCATAGGACCCAACGGCCCCACAGGTCTCAGGGGCCCATTAGGTTACTGTCAGTCCTGGTCCCTGGGCTCCTGGAATTGTTTCCCACCCAGCCCAAAGCACCTGTCACAGTTGTAAGGATTGAAACGTGAATCCTCTTTGATCCCACCACGCCTAAGGGGGTTAAGCTGGTGGGCAAATGAATGGTTTGAAATCCTGGTGTGTCAGGACAGGGGAACATCCACAGAATCACAGAGTGGTTTGGGTTGGAAGGGACGTTGAGGATCATCCCATCCCACCCATGCCATGGGCAGGGACACCTTCCACTAGCCCAGGCTGCTCCAAGCCCCATCCAACCTGGCCTTGGACACTTCCAGGGATCCAGGGGCAGCCACAGGTTCTCTGGGCAACCTGTGCCAGGGTCTCCCCACCCTCCCAGCCAGGAATTCCTTCCCAATATCCCACCTATCCCTGCCCTCTGCTAGTGGGAAGCCATTCCCTGTGTCCTGTCCCTCCATCCCTTGTCCCCAGTCCCTCTCCAGCTCTCCTGGAGCCCCTTTAGGCCCTGGAAGGGGCTCTCAGGTCTCCCTGGAGCCTTCTCTTCTCCAGGTGACCCCCCCAGCTCTCCCAGCCTGGCTCCAGAGCAGAGGGACATCCATGCTCAGGCCCCCTGGTGTGGATGAAAACTAAGAGTATTTTTTCAGGATGTGATTAGATGTTCATTTTACTCTTGATGGGATGTGCAGTAACCAAAGCTCTTCCTGTGTTTTCCTGCAGCAACTCCACGCCATAATCGCTGCCTCTGTCTCCATAAAGTCATCCCAAAAGCTTAAGAAAATACTGGAGGTAAGTCTGACGCCAGCTTTGCTTCCAGGGGTTTTCAAAGCCATGGGCACTTGTCCTGAAAATTCATGCCCTGCTTGTCTCCTCCTGGCAGATAATCCTGGCTCTTGGGAACTACATGAACAGCAGCAAACGAGGGGCTGTCTATGGGTTTAAGCTGCAGAGTTTAGACCTGGTAAGTAAAGCAAGAGGTGTGTGGTGGGACCAGGTGGGAACTGGGGTTGTAGGGTCATTTAGGTTGGAAAAGCCATGAGAGCATTGAGTCCAACCCCCAACCTAGCACTGCCCAGGCCACCACTGACCCCTATGCCCAAGTGCCACATCCACATGGATTTTAAATCCTTCCAGGAATGGGGACTCCACCACTGCCCTGGACAGCACTTTCCATGAGGAATTCTCCCAGTATCCAACCTGCCCCTCCCCTGGCAGAGCCTGAGGCCGTTCCCTCTCCTCCTGTCCCTTGTCCCCTGGGAGCAGAGCCCGACCCCCCCCGGCTCCCCCCTCCTGTCAGGGACTTGCAGAGCCACAAGGTCCCCCCTGAGCCTCCTTTTCTCCAGGCTGAGCCCCCCCAGCCCCTCCTGCTGCTCCAGCCCCTTCCCAGCTCCGTTCCCTTCCCTAGACACGCTCCAGCCCCTCAGTGTCTTGTCTGAGGTCCCAGAACTGCCCCAGCACTGGAGGTGCCCCAGCAGTGCCAGCACAGGGACGGGCACGGCCCTGGGCTGTGACACCCCAGGGCTGGCACAGCCCAGGTGACATTGGCCTCTTGCCCACCTGGGCACACCTGGGTTCATATTCAGCACCCCCAGGTTCTTTTCCAGCTTTCCAGACCCCATCCTGGAATGTTCCATGGGGTTGTGGTGACCCAAGGGCAGCGATGTACAGGCTGAGCAGCTGCTGAGGGACTCAGTTGGTGCTTCCCAGTGTGGAAAACCGTGATGGAGCTGGAGAAGCACCACTGGGGTCCCTTTGCTTGGAACCTGCTGTTCCCCCTCCCACCATCTCTTGGCCTGTCGCCTACAGCTCCTGGAAACCAAGTCGACCGACCGGAAGCAGACGCTGCTGCACTACATCTCCAACGTGGTCAAGGAGAAGTACCAGCACGTGTCCCTCTTCTACAACGAGCTGCACTACGTGGAGAAGGCAGCAGCAGGTACTGTGACCCTCCTTCAGCCTCCTCCACCCCCTAGGGATGGCTCCTCTGGGCAGGGAACCCCCCAGGCCGTGGGTTGCAGCCTCTGTCCCGTTCCCAGTGTCCCTGGAGAACGTGCTGTTGGACGTGAAGGAGCTGCAGCGGGGCCTGGATCTGACGAAGCGCGAGTACACCATGCACGACCACAACACCATGCTCAAGGACTTCATCCAGAACAACGAGGGCAAGCTCAAGAAGCTGCAGGACGACGCCAAAATAGCCCAGGTACCCCTTGTTCCTCGGGGTTTGGCAGGAGGGTGTGAGCTCTCCCCACAGGATGTGCTGTGTATCCATGGAATGGACAGTGGGGATGGGGAGGTGACCTTGGGCAGTGCAGTCAATCTGTGCCTGTTGCAGGATGCCTTTGATGATGCTGTGAAGTACTTTGGGGAGAATCCCAAGACAACTCCCCCCTCGGTCTTTTTCCCAGTGTTTGTCCGGTTTGTGAAGGCCTACAAGGTAAGCAGGAGCTTCCTTTCTCCTCCTTTCTCCTCCTTTCTCCTCCTTTCTCCTCCTTTCTCCTCCTTTCTCCTCCTTTCTCCTCCTTTCTCCTCCTTTCTCCTCCTTTCTCCTCCTTTCTCCTCCTTTCTCCTCCTTTCTCCTCCTTTCTCCTCCTTTCTCCTCCTTTCTCCTCCTTTCTCCTCCTTTCTCCTCCTTTCTCCTCCTTTCTCCTCCTTTCTCCTCCTTTCTCCTCCTTTCTCCTCCTTTCTCCTCCTTTCTCCTCCTTTCTCCCCTTTCCTCCTCCTTTCTCCTCCTTTCTCCTCCTCTTCCCCTCCCCTGCCCTCCCCTCAGTAGCACCTGCTGGCATTCCTCCCTGGCACCGTTCAGGATCCCAGTCTCATCTGGAAGCTCTAACCCCTGTTTTTTCCCATAAATAGCAAGCAGAAGAAGAGAATGAGCTGAGGAAAAAGCAGGAACAGGCCTTAATGGAAAAACTTATGGAGCAGGAAGCGTTGATGGAGCAGCAGGACCAAAAGGTATGGCCCAGATACACCTCCCAGCTGGGATCATGTTCCTGGTGCTTCAGAAACCTCAGCTCTGTGGGGGGAATTCAGTTGCCCAACTTGTAGTTGCCTGGAAATAGTCTCTGGAAGTTTTCTCCTTATGTGGGGAGAGCTGGGATAAGCTGGAAAAGTTTGTGCTTCTACTGCTTTGGAAGTCTGAAAAATTAAGGAAAACAAAGTGGAAAGTTGTCTTGTCCACGTGTCCCTCGTTGTCCCTCTCAGGCTTCTCCCTGGGATGTGAGTCGCTGGCACATGAGTGTTCCAGCCTCGGAAAATGGGGGCAAAACAGGCAGCTCCTGTGTGCTGGTTGCCACTGGATTGGTGTGTGGGGTTCAGGCAGAGGCAGGAGAGCTGGAGGTCCGTCCTTCCAGCCCCTCTCCTCGTTTGCAGTCCCCCTCCCACAAGACGAAGCGGCAGCAGCAGGAGCTGATCGCGGAGCTGCGGCGGCGGCAGGTCAAGGACAACCGGCACGTGTACGAGGGCAAGGACGGGGCCATCGAGGACATCATCACAGGTAACCCTCCTCCCAGGGCATCCAGGGCCCTCCCGCAGGGAACAGAACTAGGAGCTGCCCGGCAGCTGCTGCAAGGGCTTCATGTCCTCCTCAAAGCCGGAGCAGAGCTGAGGGTGTTGGTTGTTGAAGGCTCTGCTCAGTGTCTTAGTCCTTCTCCAGATGTGGGGACGTTCCCTGGGCTTTAGAGCAGCCAGGGAGCACCTGATCCCAGAGTTCTCTCATCGGGATGTGCTTGGCCCTTCAGTTCTGTCCCAGAACCCTTTTTGCCCCCCCAAATGACGGGTGTTTAACGTGATGAAGAGCCTCCACTTTCATGAAAATGTCCTTATGGTGATTGCAGAGTTACAGCAAATCACTTGATCAAAGCAGGGATCGATGACCCCAAACTGCTCCTGTTCCCTGCTCAGGCAGAGTCTGGGCTCATCCCTGAGGGAGGGACACACACCCTGGTGCAGCCAGGCGCAGGCAGGACTTGGGTGCCAATATTTGCTGATAGAAAGAACCACCTAAAACGGCATTTTGCCCAGGAATTAAACCATTTTTAACCTCTCCAGCTGCTCTGATTTGCAGTACTTAGAGTTTTCTGCACATTGTGGTGTGCAAGGAACACGATTTAACTCTTCAGTAACTCTACAATCCCATGTTTCCTTGCACAGAAGATCAAAAAAAGGTCTTTTCCTGCTGCTCCTGGAAGTTTTTCCCATGAGTTTTTCCTGCAGAAGGAGCTGTTCACTGTTCACCAGTCACTAAGGAAAGCCAGGGAGAGTTTTTGCCCAACCAGAGGACAGGGCTGATGAGTTGTGAAGCTTTCCCAACTCCTTTTAACCTTGATTAATGGCTTCCTGAGATAATATTCTGGATGTAAAGGGCAGGCTGGCAGTAATATCCAATCTGTCAGTGCTTCTGCAGCTCCTCCAGACTCCTGGGAGCCTGTTGGGTTGGGGAAGTGGTTCTGCTGCCCTGGGGGAGAAACACTGTGTGGCAAATGCCCTTCCCCATGGAAAAGGCATTCAGTGGAGGGGGTGCCAGATTAGACATTGCAGCTCAAACATTTCCTGTGCCCTTGTGCCTGGGGGTGGCTTAGGCCATGGAATAGCTGGCATTTTCCATTGGTGGGGGGCTCAAGCCATGGAGCGGTGAAGGTCAGGCACAGGGAGTCAGGTAGGACTGAGGTCACCTCCTTATCCCTGGAAATCATGGAGCTCCCCATCCCTGGGAGTGCTCAAGCCAGGTTGGACAGGGCTTAGAGCAGCCTGGTCTAGCGAAGGGTGTCCAGGGGGTGGGATGAGTTTTAAGTCCCTTCCAACCCAAACCATTCTGGAATTCCATGAGCCGGTTAAATCCTTCCTCGATCCTTTCCGCTGCCGTGTCCAAAGCCCGCTGAGGAGCAGCTTTCAGGGCGCTGTTGGGCCATGTCAGAGTGTCCCTGGCCGTCCCTGATGGAGCACTAACCCTGCACTAATGCCCTGGAGCCCTGCTGACGTTGGTTTGTGTGTCTGGCTGTTGTTGTTCCCATGCAGTGCTGAAGACGGTGCCGTTCACTGCCCGGAGCGCCAAGCGCGGCTCTCGGTTCTTCTGCGACCCCGTTGTCACTGAGGAATTCCATTACTAAACTATTCCTCTCTCACACCTGATGCTCTTAGAAAACAGGAAGGTGGCTGTAGATTTGTTGTCCCCCCCTGTTTGTGCAGATCTCAGCCAGGACATGTGAATGTTGAGTGTTTAGTGGTGTCTGGCGTCACCCGACGTTCTAGTTCTCCGTTGCACGTCCCGTGTCTCCATAACTTCTCATTCCATCCCATCGACTTCTGGCCATCCTTGTGTTCCAGTGCCATAGAACAGCAAGTGGTGGCAGTCACTGGGGAGAGTTTCCTGCAGTCCAAGGACTGAGGAGACCAAATGAAGTCAAGAAGTGACGTTCACTTGGCTTTTCTATGTCACCGCCGTGGCCCGCACACCTTTGTGTGCCATGCATGTGATACCTCAGCGGAATTCCGGGCTGCATGGACTAAGGGCACATCCCTGGGGTGGCTTCTGGCTGGGGAGGGCTGTCTGGGCTAACACCCCTGGTTTGGGTTAGATTCCTAACCAGCACCTGCATGTTGGCTGCACGTGAGACACGGGGTGGAACCAGCGGGGGGAAGTCTCTGCTCATCGCTCACGTCCACATTTAAATTCTTCAGTTCCATGTCAGCTTTGTCTAGGGAAAATCAGGAATTTTCCCTGAGCATGAGCCAGCTCAGCTGGACTGTGCAGTGCTGGGATTGGGGGAAAGAGGAGCAGGGCTGGGGAAACACTTAAATATGTTATAGAACCGCCGAGATGGTGCTGCTGAAAAGGCTGACGTGGAACTGAGCGATTCCCACCATGGTGTCCATGTAGGAAGGGTGTCTCTAACCCTGCATGTCTGAGCACTGTTGTCTTGCATTAAGGTCCCAGCAGCTTAAGAAGCCAACAGTGTTTCCCCCTGCCCTGTGTACTTTAATTAATGCTGCAATAAATCCAACTAATCACTCGACGGGTCTTTGCTCTCCGAGTCCACTGCCGTGTTCTCTTCCTGGAGCCAACCTTCAAAGCAGCTTGGAATTGGGGTGGGGAGATGCCGGGAGGCCTCCTGTCCCCCCTGCCCCTGTCTAACTCCTCACAGCCTTGGCCTCACCCTCTTGCTCTGTGGTTGCCCCGCCCAGGAGGTTTGAACTTTGCTGACTTGACTTGCTCTTCATTTTCCATCCCATTTTTTTACTTAACCATCATTTTGTGTTCTGTTTTGTTTTTGTTTTTGTTTGTTTTTGTTTTTTTTTTTCTGTTTAGCCCTAAAGAAGAATAATATCACTAAATTTCCCAATGTTCACTCGAGGGTAAGGATTTCTTCTAGCACCCCGGTGGTGGAGGATACCCAGAGCTGGCAAGCATCACTTTTTACTTGGCTTCCTCCTCTCTCTGTCTGCCAGCAGCTGGTGGTAGATGTGGCTGAGCTAATACTGGTGAGACCGTCCAGGCCTCTGGAGACTCAGATCCTTGATTTTCACCCTTGGAGGTGCTGGGGATCCACAGGCCTTTGGCTGGTGACCATATTCACACTGTTTTGGCCATTCCTCTTCAAGTTCAGCCCAAAATAGTCTTGCCCCTGTGTTTTGTAGCCCCTCAGTTTCCTGGAGGTTCTGCTGCCCCCAGACTACAACATGAGGTGCTCAACCAGCAGCTCCAGTGGCAGAGCTGAGGAGTTTGGGAGTTGTGTGTAACCCTGACACAATTATCCAGGAAATCTGAGGGAGGGTTTGCCCAATCCAGCACAGGTTTGTTGGCCAGGAGAGAAATATTTTTTCTGGAATAGTCTCCAGGGCAACCCTGTGCTGGTTGTTGTAGCCACACAAGGTGGCACATGGGCTCCATCAACGCATCCATCAGCTTTCCCACTCCTCCATCCATCCATCCATGCCACGCTCAGTGTTCCCTCCTGAGCTCTCTCCTCCCCAGCAGTGGGGTGGGTTGGGCTGGGCTTTGCTGAGGGTGAGGAGGAGGAGGATGAGGAGGGAGGGGTTTGGCCACTCCACAACCTTTGGCTGAGGAAGCTTTGCTCCAGCCACGGGGCAGGACAGCAGCTGGAGCATCCCAAGCACCAGCTGCTTTTCCGACCTTTAAATTTGGTTGGAATGGATCTAAGAGGTCTTTGCCAGCCCGAATAATTCCATGATAAAGGGGGATATAGGGATCATAGCTCCATCCTGCCGTGGCCAAACATGTCCCGTGGGACTGTGGGTTGCACATCTCCCTCATCCCGCTGTGGGAATGTCCTCCAGCTCCCACGGGCTCTGGGGGACCAGGGCACACATCGACCCCCCGATTTGGGGTGATGGTGCCTCTCTGATGGATGTTCCTGCCCCAGCCCCCCGCCCCACACGGTCCCACCAGTATTAACCCGCTGCTTGGGCGCGTAGTCGGGCACGGCAGCCCCCGCTCCCCCCGCTGCGGCCGGGGCCGACCCCCTTCTCTGCCTTCCACAAGCTGCTTTGATTGGCTTCCAGCAGGACTTTCCTTGTCTGGCCTGTTGTGTGCGCGTGTGTGTGCGGGGGGCCCGTTTTCCCGGGATGAGCTCACCGGGCCCTTCCCTGCCCGCAGATCTTCGGAACCAGCCGTACCGCCGGGCCGACGCGCTGAGGAGGAGCGTCCGCCGCCGCTTCGACGAGCACGGGCTGCGCTCGGCCAACGGCCCCGACGTGGCCATGTGAGCCAGGGCGGCTCTCCGGGGCCTTGGCCACCAGAACTCTTGTGCTCCGCCAGCCTCGGCAACAGCAAAACCCACGTGCCGGCCCCGGGAAGGCGCGGGAACGGCCTCCGCCGCCCCGGAGCCACCAAGTGCCTGAGATGGAAGTACCTGCTCCAGGGACAGCGGCGGGACCTGGGCCCGTGGGTGTCCTCGGACACGTCCCTCGGTGTCTGTAACCAAAATGTCAAATACCTGTTGGTTTGGGGGGTTGGTTTGGCTGCGTGAGGGCGGAGTGCGGTGACTGGTCCCTCCCGTGTGGGCCCGACCGGTTGGAATCTGGGAATACTGGGATGTGCTCAGCTTTCGAATGCTCAGCTTTTCAACGATTCCTGTGCTGGTGCCCAGGGAGGGACCCTGCGTGTCAGCTGCACTTATGGCTTGGGTTTTAATTACAAAGGAAGACATTTAAGGGCTTTCTGTAGAAATAAAACAGTCCCAAGGAGTGACCCAGCCCTTTTCCCACCCCAGGCGCCTCCGGAGCTGGATGTGGGACTGAACACATCCACGATCCCAGGGAGAGGAACCAAACGAGGTCACCCCCAGGCCAGGGGGGTTTTGGGGTCTGGGGGCGGCCCAGGACAGGGAGAGGGAGGCCCGGACGGCGCTCACAGCTCTGGAGTAACAGCTATTTATTAATTAGCACTAAGCCAATTAACACCTCAGTAATCAGTATTAGGCTCTGGGACCACCTCAGTCCAGTTCCTCACTGGGGAAACAGCCCAGCCCTGCTTGGAGGGATCACACCCTGGATCAATCCCACCCTGGATCAATCCCATCCCCCTTCCCTGCTGAGGCTCCTTTGGGCACCAAAGACAAGCGGAGCCTAAAATCCCGGGTATGTTTGAGGTTCTAAATGGCTTTTCCAAGCCTAAAAAGAGACAGGAGACATTTTAGGCCCATGGTGCAGCCCCAGATCCCGGAGCAGCAGGAGGAATCCAACCCCTTGATCCTCTCAGCTGGGAAGAACTGGATTGAAGAGAGAGATTTGTCCTTTCCAAGACCCGTTTTGCTTCCAGCTTCTTTCCTGGGCTCATCGCATCCCTATGTTAATTGTAAAATTTCTTGTATAGTATTTAACCACTGAATTTCTTTGCCCTTTTCCGTTGTGCTCCCGTGAACCACTGGTGAAGGTCCCTGGATTCTTTTCCCCCTCGGATAATGTGTAGTTATATGATAATCTGTTTTTAAATGTACAGATATTTTGCTACAAAATTGGTGCAGTTTTTTATGGTTTTTACACTTCTCTTTTATCCCCCCCCGTTAGCCTCTGGGTAATATTGTAAATATTGTTTAAAATGAAATAAATGCATCAAGCCTGTGCTATACAATCTGAATGTTAACTTATAGTTTTTGTTTTTATATTTAACTAAATGGACAGTTTGGGGCTCAGAGTTACCACATTGACCTATTTACAGGAATTTTGACTTTCAAAAACTGCCAGTTCCTTGCATTTACAGCACTTGACCCGCTAAAGAGAACATGCCACAGCCTCCTTTGCCTCCCTGGCAGTCACAAGAAGTGTCTGAATGGAAAGAAATCGGACAATTTTAAATTAAATGTAAGAAATTATTGGTTACAAGCACCAGATCTCGCCTTCATCAGCTCAAAGGTATTTTTTTAATTAAAGGCCCAAATTCTCCAGGCTGGCATGTTCTCTTTAATATTTTTCTAGTAATAGATCTGCTTCTTAGCAAGATTTTAGAGTGTTATAAAGCAGTTCATGTTCTTTTCCTGGTCTGTTCCTGCCATGAAATCAAATAAACTATTTACACTACTACACCCAAATCCTGATGGGGTTTTTTTGGTCACTCTTTTACCTTTTTTCCCCTTCCCCGAGGGTGATATTGGACAGGAGAATTCCGGGAGGTTATGGCAGCTTTGAGGGGATTGACACTAAAATGATTCTCCAGGTAAATTGCAGCATCAGTTCACTCTTTGTTACTCTGGGAAAAAGAAATCCCAGATGATCCCAGGAAAATTCCAAATCACCCCATGGGAAAATGCCAAGTCACCCCAGAAAAAAAATCCCAGCTCATCTCAGGAATAAACCCAAATCATCCCAGGAAAAATTCCAAATCATCACGGGAAAAAAACCCCAGATGGTCCCAGGAAAGATCTCAAATTACCCCAGGAAAAATCCCAAACCATCCCAGGGACAAAAATCCCTGATGGTCCCAGGAAAAACTCCAGATCATCTCAGGAAAAAACTCCAAATCATTCCCGGGAAAAAAAAATCCCAGATGATCCTAGCAACAACTCCAAATTGCCCCAGGAAAAGTCCCAAATCATCCCAGGAAAAAATGTCAAACCATTCCAGGGAACATCCCAAATCATCTCAAGAAAAAATAGCAGATGATCCAAGGAAAAATCCCAAATCATCTCAGGAAGAACTCCTGAATCATCTTGGGAAAAAATTCCTAATCATCCCAGGAAAAAAATCCCAGATTATGCCAGGAAAAAGGTCCCAGATCATCCCAGGAAAAATCCCAGATGATCCAAGGAAAAACCCCGTATCACCCCAGGAAAACTCCCAAATCCCCCCAGGAAAACTCCCAAATCCCCCCAGGAAAACTCCCAAACTGCCCCAGGAAAAATCCCAAATCACCTGAGGAAAAAAAATCCCAACTCATCCTGGGAAAAATCTCGTATGATCCCAGGAAAAAATGCCAAATCATCCCAGGAAAAATCCAAAATCACCCCAGGAAAAGAATCCCCAATCATCCAAACAAAAAAAATCCCTAATCATCCAAGGAAAAAAAATCCCAAGTCAACCAAGGAAAAATCCCAGATCATCCTTGGAAAAAAATCCCAAATCATCCCAGGAACAAAATTCCAAATCACCACAGGAAAACCCCTGAATCATCTCAGGAAAAAGTTCCAAATCATCCTGGGAAAAAAAATCCAAGATGATCCCAGGAAAAAAACACAAATTGCCCCAGGAAAACATCCCTAATCATCCCAGGAAAAAAACCCTAATCATTCCAGGAAAGATCCCAGATAATCCCAGGAAAAAATACCAAAACATCTCAGGAAAAATGCCAAATAATCCCAGGAAAAAAATCTCAAATCATTCCAGGAAAAAAATCCCAGATGATCCCAGAACATCTCAAATCACCCCAGGAAAAAAACCCTAATCATTCCAGGAAACATCCACAATAATCCTGGGAAAAATCCCAGATGATCCCAGGAAGAAATACCAAATAATCTCAGGAAAAATGCCAAATAATCCCAGGAAAAAAATCTCAAATCATTCCAGGAAAAAAATCCCAGATGATCCCAGAACATCTCAAATCACCCCAGGAAAAAAACCCTAATCATTCCAGGAAAGATCCCAGATAATCCCAGGAAAAAATACCAAATCATCTCAAGAAAAATGCCAAATAATCCCAGGAAAAGTGGTTCTGGGCTCCTGCATTTTCCATCTGAAATGCCCGATCGCACTCCCAGCGTGTTCTCAGGGAGTCTGAGCCACGTGAGCACCGCAGCCAGAGAA
The DNA here is from genome assembly GCA_013396775.1 of Cephalopterus ornatus. Classification (NCBI taxonomy): domain Eukaryota; kingdom Metazoa; phylum Chordata; class Aves; order Passeriformes; family Cotingidae; genus Cephalopterus; species Cephalopterus ornatus. Next base: position 17,171 of record VZRE01000489.1, read on the forward strand.
TTCCCTGGATGAATCCACCACCTTGTGGGTGTTTGTGCACCAGTAACAGCTGTCAAAACGAGGGAAAACGCGGCCTGGGAAGGGGCTGTACCTGTTCCCCGCTGGAATTTGTGAGGGACAGTGATGTAAATCCAAGCTCGGAGCCAGGATTCCTCCGGGCTGGTCAGAGCACGGCCAGGACAAAGAACCACCAGCCAGGGTACAAGACAAGGTTTAATCATCAATAAAAATGTACAAAAATATTCCAAGGAGAGCGGGTTCCCGATTTTCTCCCCGAGCAGGGCTGGGGCACCTTCCTGGACACTCAGGGGCTGGAAAACAAGGCTGGAATTGCCTCCTCCTCCCTGCTCTAGGCTGGGCAGGGACATTCTGCAGCAGGTTCTTAAGGCAACACATGGAATTTGGGGTCAAATTTGAGTTTTATTCCTAAGTTTTTCCCGAAAGTGGAGGTACAGGAGGAGATAGAGGTGGAGATAAGCGCTGAGGGAACACCCGCGGCTGGGCCGGGGCGGGATTTGGGAATGAGGTGGTCGTGTCGCACACACCCCCTCTGCTGGCGCTGCAGCCACATTCCCGTTCACATTCCCTGGGTTATTTACTCACTTGGAGTCAGTGCTCAGACAAGAATCAGCCAAGTCTTGGACAAACTCCACACTGTGACTGAGAACAATCCCAAAATCTGGGAGTTTGCAGGACAGATCAGGACATGGATTCGTTGCTCCCGTTGCCTTCCCAGCACAAAGCACCCAACCAGATCCATCCAGTGAATTAAACCACAACAAACTAAATTAAGACCCTTTTCCAAAGCTGAAATGGCTCTGCCCAGCAGCCCGGTGTTATTCCCTGCCCAGGAAGGTGCCGAGGCTCCCCTGGGCTTGGGGACACACCCAGCCCACCCCAGAGCTCCAGGCCGGGCCCAGCTCTGCCCTGGGAATTCCATTCCTTTTTTCCAATTGCTGCCAATAGGGACTGACTGAGGTGATGTGGGACAAACTAAAAGCCGCTGTAATTCCAGCCGTGGAAGGTGGGCCGAGGCCCCTCCACACTCTGCTGGCTTGGGATGCCATGTAAACATTTTTGGTATAAATAATTTGTCATTGATCTTCATCCAGTTGTTCCAACAGAGTCCTCCTCTGCTTCTCCAGCTCCCCCTCGCTCAGCTCGCTGCCCGACGTGTCCCAGTTCCCCTGCGGAGACAAGCGGGATCATGGTCAGGACGGGGGTTTCCAGGGAGTTGGACCCTCTGGAGGTGCCACCTGTGCCCACCGGGACCCTCAGAAAGGACACGGACGGAGCTGGGCAGCGCGTGGCACAGGGGGTTGCTCCGTGTCCCATCAGGATCCCCAAAACCCCAAGTATCTGGGAGTGGGAAAGACCTCGGAGCTCCCCGAGTGCCACCTCTGCCCCGCAGCCCAGCTGTGAGCGGGAGCACAGCCCTGGAGCTGCCCCAGCCCAGCCCACAGGTACACCCGAGGCAGCAGGCGGGGAGCAGAGCTTACGGAATCTTTGCCGGGCCGTTTCTTCGTGGGAGATTTGTGTTTGGACTCGGATCTCTGCCTGCCCCGCTCCTTCTCACTGTCCCTCTCCCGCTCTTTCTTGTCCTTCTCTCGCTCCACATCCGACTCCGGGGAATCCTGAGGAAGCAAAGGGGCAAATGTTGAGGGTCAGTGTGGAAGATGTTCACTATTAATTTATAGAATAACCACAGGCAGAAAAGTCTGACCTTATTTTATGGAATCCCAGAATGGTTTGGTTGGAAGGGACATTAAGGATCACCTCCTTCCACCCCTGCCATGGGCAGGGACACCTCCAACCTGGCCTTGGACACTTCCAGGGATCCAGGGGCAGCCACAGCTTCTCTGGGCAACCTGGGCCAAGGCCTCCCCACCCTCCCAGCCAGGAATTCCTTCCCAGTATCCAACCTAAATTTCCCCTCCTCTCTGGGTCTGTTTCAATCCAGCCCCTGGAAACTGCTCAAAGTATTTCCTAATTAAGCACAGAAATAAATAACCCAAAACATCACTGGAGTGACTTGGAAAGAGGAGGGAGGTTTGTTCAAGGCAGAACTTCCACTATTCCCAGTGCAAAGCTGGGACACGCGGGACGTCCCCCAGCCCATCTCTGTACACAACTGGCAATCATTCCATGAGATCTCTGCAAGTGGAGAGCTCTGGAAAACGTTTTTCTGGCTTTTACTGTTACAAACCCCACTCTTTGGCCTCAGGTGATACAGGGTAAAAGCTCTTGATTCAGAGCTTCTGACACATCCCTGACACTCAGGCAGGCAGAAGGAATGCCTGGGATTCTTCCCACAGTAACAGTGAACACCAGGATTTGCCAGGAGAAACAGCAAATCCCAGGTTATTAGCGGAGTCCTTCACATCTCACATGGCTGCACTTAAACCCCCCAAATTTAGCGGTGGTTTAATATCAGGATATATGTAACAGAGGTATTATGTTGGCAACACCCTCCTCCGGGCCTGATCCCACTCCAGGCAAGTTTTTTTCCCTGGAAAATCCCTCCCAGATGAACAAAAGCAGTGCCAGGTTGGCCACAAGGCACCTCAGACCGGAACTGCACTTACAGACTTGTGTCTCCTCTTCTTGCTCTTCTTCTTGTGCTTCTTGGACTTCTTGTAACTCCTCTCTGCAGAGAGGGAAAACAAAAACACATCAGTGGAGTGATGAAGGCCCAGCATTTCCAACCGGGAATGAGGATTCCAAACCAATCCAACCCCATCCCGTACCAGATTCCGCACTGGACGAGCGCTCGGACACCGACCGGGATTCCGAGCGCTGCCGCTTCTTCTTGGAGTGGCTGTCGTCGTCCTCAGACTCAGAGCCCTTGGGATGCAAAGCCAGGGCAATAATTACAATTAACACTAATGACAGGAGCTGTCAGGAGCTGTGGCAGAGGCGGGGTTCAGGGCCCCGTGGAACACTTACGGAGCGGGATCGGGAGCGTTTCCGGTGATGCTTTTTGGACTTCTTTGAATGCTTCTTGGTCTTCGAGTGGTGGTGTTGGCACTCATGCTGTGGGACAGGAGAAGGGGTCAGCACAGCATTCCAGATGGGATGGGCTGGAAAGGACCTTCAAGGTCACCCAGTTCCAACCCGAACGCCTTCCACTGTCCCAGGTTGCTCCAACCTGGCCTTGATCACTCCCAGGGATCCAGGGGCAGCCACAGCTTCTCTGGGCAACCTGTGCCAGGGCCTCCCCACCCTCCCAGCCAGGAATTCCTGCCCAGTATCCAACTTAAAGTTCCCCTCTTTCAGTTGCTGTGTCCTGTCCTGCAGTTCCTGGAGAACAGTCCCTGGGAGCCCCTTCAGACACCCCCAGGAATGAGGCAGCCCCACCTCATCAGCTACCTCAGGACACCCCAAGAAACTGGACCCAATGTTCCTGACCCCCCAGTCACACATTTACTGTCAAAACCCCCAAAATGGGCACTACTGCTACATTAGAGCCGTAATAAAAGCCCCCAGGAGCAGGGAAACACACATGGATGCATAAGGTTTGGGACCTGGATCCAGTTTAAAGCTGGCCTAAAACCCACACCTTGCTTTGCCAAATTTCAAATTGTCAAATTAAACCATTTTTAAGCCAGTGCTCTTACAAACTGCAGCAAATTAAATAAAAACCCCAAAAAGTAAGTGCTAAAAAAAGCAATAAATCTCACGTTGTCACTTTATTGAACAAGGCCTTGTCAGAAGTTCTGCAGCCCAACTGCTGCTCCAGCCCAGCCTAAAATTAAGGATGGAACTAAACTACATCATTTCTTTTGCTCAGCAGCAAGAAAATTTGCCACAGTAAAAAAAAAAAAAAAAATCATCACTGAAGAGTTCAGTGTGTCGTGGGAGTCCCTGATTTGTAGGGAATAAAATCATGGGCAAGTTTAATTCCAATTTCATCTTGTTTCCTATGAAATCCCAGCAATAAATTCCCTAAAACAAACCAGGAAATTTTCATGTCAACTCCAAAAATTCTTGCAGAAGCTGATTAAAATAACCATTATTTCTCTAATAAGTGTAAGATGTTTCTCCAGTTGCTCATTTGGAAGATGAGGATAATTTATATCCTTCACTTTTACGTAACTCCCAATGTAACAGAAATCAGCAAAATCCTGTTGAATCCTTCCCCTTCCCACCTAATTTAGGAGGAATAGGATTTTTTTTTTTTTGGTATATTCTCTAATTAGGGAAAAAAATAAATTAGTAATTACCTCTAGTACATGTAAGAAGTCTTTAAATATCCTTTTCCTTTCAGACTCCAGGGTGATGTCTTCAAATGCTGGTTCCTTCACAAACCTGTCTCTGATCTGCCAGGAAAACAGCAACAGAATTCTATTAGCAAATATTCAGAAATAAAAATAATAACAATAATAAAGGGCTTGGGGTTCACAGTTTAGGACTAGGGCTGGGTTTAGGGGTCAGCATTAGCAGGCAGTAGGCTGGTGAACCCATTTGAGAATTCCTTCCTAAGGAAGGGACCATTAGGGTTAGGGTTTAGAGCCTGGGCTAGGGCTTAAGGTTAGGGTTAGGGTCAGGATTAGGGTTAGGAGGCAGCAGGCTGTTGAATCCATTTGGGAATTCTTTCCTGAGGAAGGGCCCACACTCACATCCTCCCAGACAGTGTCCAGCTCAATGGAGGATGGAGGGTTAGAGTTAGGATCAGGATTAGGAGTTAGCATTAGCAGCCAGAAGTCAGTTGAATCCATTTGGGAATTCTTTCCTGAGGAAGGGCCCACACTCACATCCTCCCAGACCACTTCCAGCTCCATGTAGGGTGTAGGGTTGGGGTTAGGAGGCTGTTGAATCCCTTTGGGAATTGTTTCCTAAGTAAAGGACACAGGTCCTCCCAGACAACATCCAGCTCGATGGGGGCATTAGGGTTAGGGTTTAGGAGTTAGCATTAGGGTTCAGGGGTTAGCATTAGGGTTAGGGTTTAGGGGTTAGCATTAGGGTTAGGGTTTAGGAGTTAGCATTAGGGTTTAGGGGTTAGCATTAGGGTTCAGGGGTTAGCATTAGCAGTTAGCAGGCTGTTGAATCCCTTTGGGAATTGTTTCCTGAAGAAAGGACACGCTCACATCCTCCCAGACAGCGTCCAGCTCGATGGGGGGGGTGGCCTGTTTCAACATGCTCTTGAAGGCCGACTCCTTCCGCTTCATCTTCCGAGCCTCCTCCTTCTCCCGCTCCCTCTCCCGGGCCTCGGCCTTTTCCAGCAGCTACAGCAAGGAAAAGGCACAGGATATTTCAAAGACATCAAAGTGGAAGGCGAATAATCCGGTTTAATGGGGTTTTTGGAAAGCCAGTTCACCTTCAGAGCTGTCTGTTATTGTGAATTATAATAATAACTGAGCAATGACTTAATTCCAAAGCACAGAACGGCTGTTCCCGAGAATCTAAAATAGAGTCAATTAATCCTGCAAGGCAGAGCTCCAGAAACACACACACAGATCGTGAGATCAGCCATGTGTAAATCAGAGAACCTGAGTCAATTCCTACCCCAGAATTCCCCAAGTTGGAATGGTGATGGTTTGAATTAAGATCAACCTCTGCCATAATTCTGGCAACTGATGTCAGTATAAGCATCTCCCCAAATTATTATGGAAGTAGGAATAGCAATACAGTGCAAATAAATGTTAAATTCTTGTTTGGACAAGCGATTTCATACCCCAAGTCTTCAAACATTTATTAATAACGTATATTAAAATATATAATTATTGATACGCATCCATCTCTATGATAATTCTAGTATCCATGAACACTTACACTGTTGAAGGCCAGTTTGATATTTCCTGCATCCAAAGTTGTGGCTCTTTTGGTGGAGCTGATGACTGTGACAAAATCCTCAAAGGAAGTGTTCACTTCCACCACAAATCCTTTATCCTGGAAGAAAAGGGCTCCTTTGGCATCAGGAAGTCGGGAATTCCTTCAGTGCTGCTGGGAAATCCCAGCTCCCAGCACCGAAAGGTTCCCTTCAAGGATGAATTCGGCATTAAAAGGAACCCAATGCTGGGATTTCCTCACCTTTAGGATGTCTTTGATGATCTTCTTCTCATCGTGGTAACGAGCTTTGAGGTCTTCCACGTAGAACTTGAACAGGTCCAGGGCTGTGGATCCTGAGGGGAGGGTTGGAGGAGTCACAGGGCAGCTCTGAGCAAACAGCTGCACACTTCTTAGGTAGTTCTTAGATGTTCCTGACATATTTTTGGATTCTTTGTATTTTTTAGATATTAGATTTCTAAAGATATTTTTAGATTTTCTTAGATTATTTTTTTAGATTTTTTTCAATTTCTCAGATAATTATTTAAATCTTTTTAGCCATTTACGTATCTATTTTTTACACATTTCTAGCATCTTTTTCAGATTTGAGATTTTCTTTAGGTTTGTTTTTTTTTTTAGATTTTCTAGAATGTCTTAAATGTATTTTTAACATATCTAGGTTTTTTTTTTTTCATTTTGCTTTTGATATAAGATATTTTTAGGCGGGTTTTTTTTTTTCCTAATTTTTTTTTTAGATTTTAAGATTTTTTTTTTTTTTTTTAATTTTTAAGCTGCTTTTGAGCTATTTGAAAAGGCCCAGATCCCCCCCTTACCAGGTTGGCCCAGCATGCTGGTGAACCTGATGTCGGAGCTGATGGCTGGGTACAGCTCCATCCAGGAGGACATGGAATGTAACTGCCCGTGCTCGTGCAGCTCATCCAGGAACAGCTGCCAAACACAACCAAAACAGCAATTTCCCATCACTCCTCCTGCATTTCCTTGTATATCAGCTGGGATGGGTCACCCTGATAACTGGAATTCCACTTTTGCTCAAATACGACTGAAAAATCCTATTTTTTATTGTTTCTTCCCGCCCTCCTCCACCCTTTTAATGTTCCAGTTGCATTTCTCTCTCCATCCACATCTATTTCCCTCTTACTTTCCCCAACTCTTGGAGCTTCCTGGCAACCAGGAGCAAAACCTCACACCCGAGGCACAAAAACACCCTTAGAAATAAAAAAATCCCACATACGACATATTTAGGACAGAATCCTAAATAAATCCCACTAACCTGGAAGGATTCCCTGTTTTTCCTCTGCCTCCTCCTTTCTCTCAGCAAACTTTTCTGCTTTTCCTCTTCCTCCTCTTTTTCCAAGGCCCGGATATGTTCCTCAAAACAGATCAGGGCATCCTCCTTGTCCATGTCTGGCAAGATAATGGAATGATAAGGGGAAAAATCAGGGGATTTCTTCCCTTTCCCTCTCCCAGAGGGATCCCACAGCCTGTGGACTCACTCTGGAGCTCCTCATCCTCTGCAAAGGTGGGGTTGTCCATCAGGTACTGCTGGGCCTCCGACCACGTGGTGCAATAGGTGACATTGGCCATGTTATCCAGGATGTTCTTCAGCGCTTCCCAGTTCCTCTTCCGTAACTGCTTGGCTTGTTCCTGAGGAGGAAACACATGGATTTGGATTCCCACTGGCCTCATCCAACCCGGCGCCTTGGACACACTGCAACTTGGACCTACACCATTTTTACATATTATTATTGTTTCAGTGATTCAGAGCAGCTTAAAAATAAAAATAAAATCATCTTTTAATTTATTCAAATCATCCTAAAAATTACACACGTGGTAAATTCAGCAGGAATTGATCTCCATAAAAACAACGACCTTTCCAAGAAACTGCTCTTTATCTGCTGTAACCCTCGAACCAGGGGTTCAGCCGGCCCACTTCGGAGGTTTAAATTAATTTAGAGAGAACAAGCTAAATTAAGAGGGAGGTTACCTTCTCCTTCTTGGACAGGAAAAACAAGACGTCCTCGTAGATTTCCAGCCGATCCCGCTCGGATATGGCATTCCACACTTCCATCTCCCCAAACATCTGCTCGGCTTTTCTGTGCCAAGACAAAGCAGCCCAGCATTTATCAAACCATCCCATCATCCCACAACACCAGTAAACTCCGTTACGAGCAGGAATGCTTCTGCAGGACCTCGTCCTGATTTTCCCCCCTTGGGATTTTTTTTTCTTCTGTGAGACTTTTTTATCTTTCATAAACAAAGGGGAAGAGTTTAAAACTAAAGCTGATGCCACTGCCCATCCTCTCGTGCCAGCAGGGCTTTTATCCTGTCCCAGCATCCCTTACTTGTATCTGGTGGTGGATGTCATCTTCTCATGGTTCTCCAGGAAACGCTGGAAGGATTCTTTGGCTTCTTTGTACTTGGATCTCGCCTCTTCTTTCTCTTCTTTTTCTGTCTGAACTTTGTAGGCATTAAAAGCTTGCTTCTTCTCACTTAGTTTTGCCAGAGCACTTCACAGCAGAGAGAAAGAGAGTAATAACGTCAATTATGCCAAGGGATTAAGTAAGAAAAACAAACCCAAAGAACCAAAAGGCAGCAGATCTGAATAATCCCGATTTTGAGACAAAATTAAATATAATCTAAGTGTCCAGTCACCACCATCAGTCCCTCAGGAATAGTGGAAGATCATTTAAAAAAGCAGCACTTTCTAATAAAAGCACTTAACAATAAAACACAAGTTACTGTTGTGCTGCGTTTACACACTTCACATTAAAATAACATTTTAATCATAGTTATCAACAACTTTTCTGCCAATGTTTGTAGCAGCCACTCATTTCCAAAGTAACCTAGAGAGTCTTCAGCTCCATCATTATAAATGTGTACTTTTATTCCAAAAAATTGATATAAACAGCAGAAAACACCAATTACCACATCTTTTCCAAAGGAAAAATTCAGCCCAGGACTGGCATTTCTTTATGCAGGGAAGGAACAAAGTTCCCTGACAAAGGCACATGTTCCCAAAGGCACCCATATTCCTAACTTTTGATTGTCCAACTCCCTGAAATGGTGCCTGTGGAGGATTTAAGTACCTGTATCTGGGATCATTGATGATCATTTTCATCGCTTGCTCCCAAGAAGCATTGGATGGGACTCGCTGGGAAGACAAGAAATCACGGACTAATTAGCTTTGGAATCAACATTCCACTATGAAATTCCTTAAAAAACAGCCCTTAGGCAAAAAAAAAAAGATCAAACCTGGCAAATGCAGGTTTTGTAGTTCAATCAAACATTAAGAATCGGCCAAAATACCTTTTCTTTTAACAGTTCTTTAAATGCTTGTTTTGCTTCTTCCTTCGTGTTCCAGGTGTAGGTTTTTTTAACTGGTTGGGCATCATCGTCCTCCTTCTTTGAAGCAGCACTAGAAACAAAAAGTAATTTTATTATTTAAGTCTTTTTTATTAAGTTAGAACCACTGAAGAGTCCTAAATGACTGTAACTAGAGAGAAGGAGCTTTTTAAATAGCAGCTCAAAGTCAAACACTGATGCTACACACAATAAATCCAGCTTGGACACGGTTTTTCCTCACAGGCACCACACACAACTCATCTAAAAAAGCAAATTATTTCAGACCAATATTTCCCTGATGCAATTGGCTGCCTGCTCAAGTTATCTAGAAATCATTCATGAGAATACAATGCTGAAATGCAATGGGAATATTCATATATTATATATGCCTAAAAATGTGCCTCTTGGCCTTAATTATCTCCTGCTGTCTGCAATCCCCCTCAGCATTTCTTATTTTTGTTTGAATGATAAAAATCATCAGCTATAATTCCCCACATAATCAATTCTTCATTATTAATTAAGAAAGGGTCCCATTTCTGCTGGAACAGATAAAGATCTATTTAGTATTTCATTTTCTTCTATTGATAACCAAGTGCACAGATCTATGGAAAAGGATCATAAAGGGTAAGTATTTAATGGGAAATTCTTACAGCTACTGAAAAATTTATGGAATGTTCATGTCATTGGTGCTCTGTAGGGTTTAAGAGCTTTGGGAGAGGGTTGGCAAGGGGAGTTAATTTTCTAAAAATAGAGTTAATAAATAATTCTTCCTCTCTTTGTTACTCATTATTAGTAGTGCCATTGACTCACATTCATGTTAAGGAGCCCGGTGACCCTCAAATGAATATAAAGCAGATCCCAGAAGAAATAAAAATGCAGCAAAGGCACATGGATTCATATTTATAATTGGGTTGGGAGGCTACTTAAAGGTCATCTTGTTCCAACACCTTCCACTAGCCCAGGTTGCTCCAAGCCCCGTCCAACCTGGCCTTGGACACTTCCAGGGATCCAGGGGCAGCCACAGCTTCTCTGGGCAACCTGGGCCAGGGCCTCCCCACCCTCCCAGCCAGGAATTCCTTCCCAATCCCTAATCTACACCTGCCCTCCTGCACCTTAAATCCCCTCCCCCTTGTCCTATAATAAAACAGTGTCCTCCAAGAACTTGCTTTAAGATGTGCCATGGGTTTGTGGTAAGACCTTGGTGTTTGGGATCATAGAGTCATGGAATGGGTTGGAAGGGACCTTAAGGCTCCTCCAGTTCCAACCCTGACACCTTCCACTAGCCCAGGTGGCTCCAAGCCCCGTCCAACCTGGCCTTGGACACTTCCAGGGATCCAGGGGCAGCCACAGCTTCTCTGGGCAACCTGTGCCAGGGCCTCCCCACCCTCCCAGGGAAGGATTTCTCCCTGATATCCAACCTCAACCTACTTCCCTGGAGCTTACACATCCGCCCTGTGCCACAACCCCACTTACTCTCCCGCTGCCTCCTGCTTGGCCGTGTCCTCGCTGCCGGTGGCTGTGTCCCCCGTCCCCTCCTGCGCTCCAGGGGCAGCACTTCCTTGTCCCTGCTCCTCAGCCTGGGCTGTCCCAGCGCTCTCAGCTTCCCCCCCAGCAGCAGCTGCAGCAGTTTCCCCCTCTGGAGCAGCCCCAGCAGGAGCAGCCGTGGCCGTGGGGGTGGTTTCAGCCGCGGGGGCCGCGCTGGCTCCGCTCGGAGTGTCCGTGGCAGCGGCTGGAGCTGCTGTGGATGCACTGGAATCCTCAGGCTTTGTGCTGGGGGGACCAAAAACATCCACTGTCACCCACAACTCCGGGAGTCAGGGGAAACTCATAGTTTAATGAAGTTAAGGAAGTTAACCAAGTACGAAATCAGAGGTTTAGTTAGATAAAGACCTGGAAAAGGGTTAAAGGCTCTCGGAAAAGGGTTTTAAAGGCTCTCAGAAAAGGGTTTTAAAGGCTCTCAAAAATGGGTTTTAAAGGGTCTCAGAAAAAGGTTTAAAAGGCCCTCAGCAAAGGGTTTTAAAGGCTCTCAGCAAAGGGTTCAAGGCCCTCAGAAAAGCACAAAACAATCAGCTCAGAGAAAGTAAAACCTTTACTCATGAACTGTGTATCTGTGGAGGTCCATCACCTCAGTTACAGACACCCAGAATACATTATTTGACGTTTAATATGCATTATTTATATATAAAACTTATATATTATTCATATATATTGGAATGAAAAGCTGCAAGGAGAATGTTTGAAGACTTCAAGACCAGAGTCCATCTTTAAGCAATAGGCAAAGAAACCCCCTAGGATAATATTAAAAACATACCTGTTTTCTTCAGCTTTAATCATTGCTGGAGGAGAAAGGGGAAAAGCAATTAAAATATAGCTTGGAAATAATTTATATGCACATGATAAAAAGGTCCTGCAAGACAATCACTGATCTAATAAAGCACAGTTTTCAATATTTTTGTTACTATCAATAATTTGATTATCCGTGCCCTTTAAAGAGTGAAATCAATTCAGACTCAACCAAACCCATACAATAAAAAATTAGGGCATATAAAGAAAAACTTCCTGGTTTAAAATCACTATTTCAACTTTAAAGAGAAGTTAAAAAAACAGAAAAACGGGATTATCAAACAGAATAAAAAACCCAGGAGAAACTATCTAAATCACTGCTGTTTATTCTTTTTTAAACATTTATTTCTTTACCAGCTGATTTTGGAGCTATTTTATCCCCTTACAATCCCAAATTAAACCATGGTAAAAGTGAAAAATGGGAGCATCAGGTGACATTTGTATAAAAGGAGTCACTGTCTTTATCTACATATATTATACATATATATATATACACACAGAAAAGCAATATATTATCTATATATTAATATATGTATATATACCTATATATATAAAAAATTCCCAATATTTTTGCCACTTGAGTTTCTCAAAATAATTACTGCCAAAAATTAAAGCCAAAATGATACCTGAACAAAGCCTTGCTTTATATATATAAATATAAATATATGTATATGTAATTGCTCCACAGACATCTCAGACTGCATTAACTCTACTCCAAACAGCTTATTTCAGTAATTAAGTCACTAACTGAGGTCTGACTGCTTGGGCACCTCTTTTTTTTTTGATAACTTTACCTTCAAGATCCTCCAACTCTTTGGGTTTGGCCCAGCGGGATTCCTTGGTTTGGGAATTGTAATAGTAAGGCTTCCCAGAATCTGATTTATACTCTTTCCAGGGACATTTGGACAACAGTTGCTAATGGAGAGAAAGTAAAACCATAAATCAAAATAAATCAAACAAACAGCTTATAGAAAGGATGGAGGGGGACTTTTTATATGGGCAGAGTGACAGGACAAGGGGTGATGGTTTTGAACTGCCAGAGGGCAGAGTTGGATGGGATATTGGGAAGGAATTCCTGGCTGGGAGGGTGGGGAGGCCCTGGCCCAGGTTGCCCAGAGAAGCTGTGGCTGCCCCTGGATCCCTGGAAGTGTCCAAGGCCAGGTTGGAGAGGGCTTGGAGCAATCTGGGCTAGTGGAAGGTGTCCCTGCCCATGGCAGGGGGTGGGATGGGATGAGCTTTAAGGCCCCTTCCCACTCAAACCAACCCGGGATTCTGGGATTCTACATTACTTATCTAAATAATAAGGTATGACATATTTTTAATAAGCAAAACATTATCTAAAAACAAGGAAGAAGATCTTCTTCTACTTTGTAACATCAACATAAGGAGCAGGACACAAACATTTTGGCAACATCTCTCATTTGAAGAGTTTGCTCCCTCTGGGAAGAGTGAATCCCTTGGCAGAGCCATTCTGCTGCATGAGGGATGCCCAGAAATCCTTGTGTTCCCACATCACCACCCAGGACAGTCCTTTCAATCCGATAATCTGATTTTAAGTCACCTCAGCAGGTGTTTTGAGATCATCTGGCTTCTCCCACGTCGACTGCTTCGTCTCAGTGTTGTAGTAATAAGTTCTTCCATCGGGAGATTTGTGCTCTGTCCATGTGGATTTCTGGGAAAATTAGGAGACCCCACAAATAGTGAACAAGGACTGGTGACCAGGATGGTGTCAAAGGCCAGGAGAAAGGGGACACACAAGCGGAAAGCAGCCAAACCTGCTTGGAGTGATCCTCAGTGGCAGAGCTGGTGGTGGTGGCTGTTTGCTGCACGGTGGAGACCACAGGGTGGGTTGTCTGGGAATGAAACAAAAGAGCTCTGAAAATCCTGGATAATTGTTGGTTTCCACCTGAACGTGTTAAATACACTGAATTTATCAAGTGTTCAGCAGCCCAAATCACACTTCAAATCAGTGTTGTTTGCAACAGAGTGCTTTTTTTTGTGACTGGAGCTGTTGAGTCTTTCCCATTCCTCATTCCAAAGCCACTAATTGCCATCAGGAAGTGGACATGAAGTGGTCAAACTCCAACAACTCCCGAGTCAAAGTTCCAGAAGCAAACCCCGTCCCCAAAACTTAAAGGAAAATTTGCTTCCAGAAGATTCTGGCTTCCTGAATTCCCATTTAACTCCTGAAGACCTTCCTGAATTCCCATTTAACTCCTGAAGAGCTTCCTGCTGTTTTCCATGGACAGTTTTAATGTAACTCCCTGAAGTCAGGACTGGGAGAAGACGCATGTTCCCATTGAATCTGGATCACTGATGGGATGTGGCCAAGGGGAACTGGAATTCCTTATAGTCCAATTGCAAATCTCACAGAAATAATATTGATTATCATCTATATTTAATAACTGATCTGGGATAAGGGTCCCAGATTTCAGGCAACAGTGAAAAACTCGGAAGGAGGGGAGGAGGGGGAAAAGAGAGGGAAGGGAAGGGGTTTGGTCCTAGGAGAACTAAAACAAACAGACTTCCATGCTCAGAAATTAAGGATGTAACAGAAGCCCCCCTAAATGAACTATCTGCATTAATTACAGACTGACAGTCAAATAAGCAAAAAAAAAAGAAAACTCTGTCTGAGAGGAAAAATAGGACCCAGGGTGAAACTTCTGAACCATTCCAACCTTCTGGGATTGGGGTTCTCCCATACCTGAGTTCCAGGAGGGGTTACACCTGAAAAATAAACATACCAAAATTAGAAAGGGTTTGGTTGCTTCGTTTCTCTGTATATTAATTGATGTGTGAAAGAAAATAATGCCCCGGGAAGCAGTGAACAGCTCAGTCACTGAAATGCTAAATTAAATTTACAACCCTGGATTATGTGTAATATTTCAACTCATTTTGGTCAAATACTTGAAACTAGAAAGAGGTTTTGATACTCACCTACTTGTGCATCCATACTGTTCACCCCTGGCTGCAGAAACAACCAACAGACACCTCATTACTCAGTGCAGCTGGAATTAAATCACCAAGAAATACAGCACACATCCATCCAAACTACTGCTTCCTGCCACAAAACGCTCCTTAAATTCCTTAAATAGCGATTCCTACCTCCCTGACACCCTCTTAATTATCCCTGCTCCTTAAATAAGCAATTAGGGACATCATGAGGAGCTCTCTGGGGTAATGCTGTGCCAGAAGCCTTTGGGTGTATTAGTGGTGCATCCATGAGTCTGGAGCTCTTCCAGATGCTCTTCTTGGAATTCTTTCAAACCGAGGAAAAAGATGATCAGACTCCCAAGAGTATTCCCGATTCCTTTCCCTGTAGGCTAAACCAGAGCTTGTGGATTTAGCTTTAGCTAGAGTTTGTTTTCACTCCACATTTGTTTTATTTCAATACTCCGCAAGAAACAAGATAAAATTGGTAAAAAAGTGAAAATAAATCCCGTTGGATCCATTATATTGGATTTTACCCAACAGGACTAAACCAGGGGAATTCTCAACACCTTTTAAGTGCTTTCTGGGTATTAAACACGTCCAGGAGCACAAGAGCTGCCAGGTAACCACAGTGCAATTTGTGTCCTTCCAACATTCCCTTTCCCTGGGCCTTGGTTTACTTTCCCAAATTCCATTCTAATGGAATTAAGAGCATTAATCTGGCCCAAAATGATAATTTTTAGGAACTGCACTGTTTCTAATCAGCTTTCTGGACGTAGGAGATCCCAAACCAGAGTGAGGGATGGTCTGGAAAACCGCCATCCTTGGATGCAACCCATCCTCGGATGCAACATCCCCTCCAGGGACCTTTATTTGTATTAAATTTTACACCAAAATTACAACAGGTCAATATCTCAAAGTTCATCAGGGGCTGCAAAGGTGGCCATTTACAGGATTTTTTACTCATCTATAAATTACTTCAATGAGGAACTGGCAAAATCACACCCTTTTCCTCCTAAATTCTACATATCCAGGCTTAATTCCATCAAAATTTATTCCTAGTCCAGTATTACAAATTCAAATGATCTGCCTTCTTTGCAAAATATGTAAAATGACACCTTAAAATTGAAAATTAGGGTAATTTTACTGCTGATCCAGGGGATGTTACATCCCATTCCTAACTTTATCTGTTTTGCAGGAACTTTGTATCTTTGTGAACGTCCAACTTTTAATCCTCTGGGTTTTAATTCTTTAAATCCTCTGGATGACACAGTTACCTCTGGTCACACAAAAATATTCAGATGATTAATTAAATCTCTCTTTCAACAAACTTACTGAAAAAAACCGAGTGGATTATTAACCAATTTAAGTCTTAAAATAACCCACAAAAGGGGCAGCAATCGTTTGTGCCCCAGGAAATTCCAGAGTTTGACAGGGATATCAAATAATTTCTTTCCACATTTAAGTGGTTGCAAGGTGGTTTTAAATGGATTTCCCGCAGTTAATTTGAATTAAAATTATGTTCAGAGGACATAAATTTACTTTTCACTTCAGATACTTCACTTGGACTTCACCATTCCCACCCAAATATCTTCTTTATTCCTTCAAATTCCAGGAATTTCAGCAACCTTTCCTCAATGTGCTGAATTTCAGGGACTTTTGCCAAAAAAACCCCCAAATCTACTTACAATAGAATAAAATCTATTCAATATTTAAATGGTGTTTAAACAATGTATAGCAAGATTTTCTTTACTGATTTTTAATTTTAAATTCTTTATTTAAAAGAAATAGAAAACAAAGCCTGAGCACCACCGGCAAACGCCTTTTAAAAAGCAGAAAAGCTTTAAAAATGAGGAAAGTGAAGTTCAACTCACAGGAACCGTGGGCTGCATGGCAGCCTGGGACATGTGGGACATCATCATTCCAGGCATCACCGACTGCATCATCCCAGGCATCTGCAATTCAACAGGATTTCCCATACACTTGATGATATTTCAGCATAAAATACAAAGAGGCTTTTATTTTTATTGAAACGCCGTTATTTGGTATTAGTTTTTTATTAAAAAAGCTAACCAAACAAGCTTTTTAGGCAAGAAAAAGAAGTTTGGAGGATTCTGATTCTTTTCACTACATTCCCACAAAATAGGAATGTTCATATTGGGAAGAATATGGCCACACACTCCAAAATAAAATGGGAATATTCATATTGGGAATGTCCACAGATCCCAAAACAAAACAGGAATATTCGTATTGGGAATAAGATGTCACAGGCTTCAAAATAAAATAGGAATATTCATATTGGGAATGTCCACAGACTCCAAGGTCTTCCAAAGTCTGATAGGAAATACCATTAAACGACATAACAATATTAAGTAAAATGTGTGATCTGTTAATGAGCCATTCCTGAAATCCCAAGAGAAAGCAGGAAAAATAAAGGCTGGGAAAGATTCCTGCAGAATTTTCCTGCCAACCCCTCTCTGCTCTGCTTGATGACATTTAGTCTCCACTTCTGTATCCACCTTCACAAGGAGCATCACTAGAATATTATATTTATTATCATTATAATACTTATTATATTAGGAATTAGGATTCAATCAGGACTTTTGCCAAAATTCAATGTATGATTATTTCTTCCCTTGCACCTTGCTATCATTTTTATCTGTGAGAACTAAGGAATGAAAGAACCATGAAGTTCTACCTCTGAGAAGTACCACAACTTCCTGTTTCTAGTATGTAAGAAACACTAATTTGATTTTAATTTTATTTCTTCAAATAAGAAGAAAGCTACCAAAAACCCCACCTTTAATGAAATGCAAATTAAGGGTTCTTATCTATTTACAATTAAATTATACAGAGGTGCATCAACTCCTTGCTACCCACGAGAAGAGTTTCTGCATGGACAGGATCAAATCCCCCAAATTACTGACCCTTCCATTTCCCAGCTGCTGTGGGAGACTTCTGGGACCCCCTGGAATCATTATGGGAAGAAAGGAAGGAAAAAGACCCCTGTGGCAGTGCCTTACCTGCCCCATTGGGGGTCCACCCATGGGGGGCATCATCTGGGGCATCATCCCGTGGGGAACAGGAGGCATGTTGGGGGGCCTCTGCCCCATGGGGTGCATCCCCATGGGGGGGTAGTGGGGCATCCCTGGGTGTCCCATCTGGAAGAGAGCGACAAACAGGGAAAAGCAGCATGAAACCAACAGGAACAACACAGAAATGCCAGGAATTGTTTTAGACTGACACCGAAATCCAGCCCCCAAGGTGGGTCACTCTTCCCAATCATCCACAGCTAGAGCTCATGAGCACTAACCAAACAGTCTGAAGTTGAAGGCCAACGTCCCAATGGAAAAGGGATCGCCCCCATCATCTTTCACCCTATGGTTTCACACAGAGAAACCCATGGAATTTAGAGATACAGCTATTTCCATGCGTTTTCCACACAGGATTAACACAGGTCACCCTGAGGCACAGGAGTCCAGTGAAGTGTCTTTTGTTCTTGATGCCCAAGTCCAAGGAATTGCTTCTACCCTGACAACCATCCTGGGCTCTTTTCCTAAAAACCTAAATCCTGGCGCTGTCCTAACACCTGGTACAGTCACACTTTGCTATTCTCTTTAAACTACCAAAACCCATTCAGACCTTTCTATTCCAGCAGAAGTACCAGGTCTGAGAGCACCTCGAGATAATCCTGGGCAGCAGGAACAGACTGAGCAGGAAAGAAAATAACACTTCTTTTTGTCCACGGAATCCCAGAGTGGTTTGGGTTGGAAGGGACATGAAAGATCAACATTAAGCCCTGGGCAGGGACACCTTCCACTAGCCCAGGCTGCTCCAAGCCCCATCCAACCTGGCCTTGGACACTTCCAGGGATCCAGGGGCAGCCCCAGCTTCTCTGGGCAACCTGGGCCAGGGCCTCCCCACCCTCCCAGCCAGCAATTCCTTCCCAATATCCCATCTCTCCCTGCCCTCTGGCAGTGGGAAGCCATTCTCTGTGTCCTGCCCCTCCAGCCTTTGTCCCCAGTCCCTCTCCAGCTCTCCTGGAGCCCCTTTAGGCCCTGCAAGAGGCTCTCAGGTCTCCCTGGAGCCTTCTCTTCTCCAGGTGAACCCCCCCCGCTCTCCCAGCCTGGCTCCAGAGCAGAGGGGCTCCAGCCTCAGCACTCCCCAGGGCGGAATTTCTCCCTAATCTCTCACCTAACCCCGCTCCCTTGCAGTCTAACAACAGTTTTCCCATTATTTTTCTTCTCCCAGAAGACTCCTGGGGCTGGGATTCACACAGAGACCCCAAGCAACTAAAAAGTTTTGAATGTTCTGCACACAACATTTGACCTCCTCAGGTCACACCCTCAAATCCCAGCACAGGCAGTGACAGCTCCTGTTTCCCAAGTCTCTGGTGCTGCCCAGGTAATTCCACAGTGTTCCTCATAAGTCTCTGTCCCTTCCCAGAGTGTCACCATGTTTTCTTGTCCTTTCAGAGGGACGTGCCACCCCAGTGCCACTGTCACTGACAGCTCCTCGCTGCTGGTGGCTGTGGTGGAGGCTGTTAGAGTGGGAATGGTGTGGAGTCCTGCTCCCCTCAGTCCTCACAGAATCCCAGGATAGCTGGGGTTGGAAGGGACCTCTGGAGATCATCCAGTGCAACCAGGGTCACCCAGAGCAGGTGACACAGGAATGGGTCCAGGTGGGTTTGGAATGTCTCCAGAAGAGGAGACTCCAGGCCCTCCCTGGGCAGCTGTTCCAGGGCTCTGCCACCTCCATGGAAAGCAGTTCCTCACAGACCCTTCCAGCTCTCCCTGCTAAACCAAAAGAAGGGCATGGGCAGGGCAGAGGAGGGCAGTGCAACCCAGAATTTCAGAATCCCTGAGGTTGGAAAAGCCCTCC